>JAVMKO010000007.1:84321160-84849687 GCA_032164245.1 Sternotherus odoratus
TTTTTGCTGCAGTATGGTGACTTTTAAATCTGTAATTGTGTGTCCAGGCAGGTTGAAGTGTTCTCCTACAGGTTTTTGTATATTGCCATTCCTAATATCTGATTTGTGTGCATTTATCCTTTTTCGTAGGGACTGCTCAGTTTGGACGATGTACATAGCAGAGGGACATTGGTGGCATATAATGGCATATATGACATTGGTTGATGTGCAGGTGAATGAACCAGTGATGGTGTGGTTGATCTGGTTAGGTCCTGTGATGGTTATTTCTTTCCAAATGTTTCAGATTTTATACTTTTGGTATTTAAATGTTTTGGTTTTGCATTTTCTCTCTGGTAGGAAAGGGACAAAAGGGAGAGAAATGGGTGTGGGAGAAATGACTCCTCCTCCCCGCCAAAATTTTCAGAATTTCAATCCAACTTTTCACAGGAAATGTTGATGTACAACACCAGCTTTGCCTCCTCCAGACTCTGGGATGCATTGAGGGATGAAATGGCCCCTGTCGTAAGTGACAGCAACCCCTGGACACATGCTAAAGGCCTGCCCCCTCCCACTCTTAGCAAGGCCCTACACTTATGGCAGCCCTACTCTGTGTCTCCACCAAGGTACTTCTCCCTTAGCCTGGTGCAGAGCATTACTGGCCCCATATGCTGCCAGATTGGCCTACAAGAGTTTCAGTGGAGCAACAGAATCTGCCCCTGTGATTAATATAGTTCAAAATGGATCAAGGTTTCCTGAGTCCCAGACTTGTGCCTTACTCACTGGATTACATTACCTTTTAAATCCACCTGGGCTTGTAGTTGATACACTTCAAGTGCAAAAATTATTCCCATTCTTACATACCATCAGAAAGAAAAAAAAATGAAATAGCGTTATGGCTCTGGGACTATTTTCCTTTCACTTCAGCTTTGCTATCTAGTATATTGACTATTTTAAAAAACAACTGACACCTGCTGTTCTCAGTAGGAGTTGCATATTTTTGTGACCGATGAAGGCTATGTTATTGCAAAAGAGTTAACCCATTAAACCATCCATCACATTTAAGAAGCCTTCCTCATAAATTGTCACTGAAGGCGGAGCACTTAAATGAATACTGCATACTTTATTTGTAGAAACAAATCATAAAAAATGTCTGGCTGAGACATTAGCCTGTGATTTTCCTGTTCTATTTTAAAACTCTCAGTTTTGGAATGAAGATGGTTTTGCCCTTCCAAGGTATCACATGAACAGTTGGTTGGGTTGGCAGTTGGTTTGTTTGTGTGCTTCCTGCACCATAAATGATATCCATGGTCAAACACAACCTAGAGTGTATTGTTACTGCATTTGCAAAAGAAAAGGAAAAAAAGGAAAAAAAGAAAGAAAGAATGTTTGGTTCCAGGGAGATGTAGAGTTATTTTGGATTTGGCAGGCACATGCTCCTTTAAAAGTGCCCTGACAGACCTTGCAAAATATAAGAAAGTGGCAGCAGAATATGCTGAAATAGTAACTTTGGTTTGTTGCAAAATTAGACTATATGATTTTCCTTTCACTTTAGTTTTGCTATGTAGTATGCTATTTTCTAAAAAAAAACCCTAAACCTCTGAATCCTGCTGTTCTCAGTATGAGTTGCATATTATAGCAGTGTTGTTGGAAGCCCTATGCAGAATGACTGAAATGTTTTTGCAGGGTGTCAGCTTCTTAGACATCATTAATGTTTACAGTCTCAATAGCAGCTTGCATTGCTATAGTAACTCTTAAAGGAACATTCTTTCACAGAACAGATTGTAAGGAAAACAAATTGTGGTATTCTTACAGAAAAATCCTCACATGGTGATTGTCCCTTAGTTACCTTTTATTCTCTCTGTTTTTTAAAGGTGCCCTAAAAGGGCGGGGGGCGGTGGGGGAAGATCTCTGATTCTAGCAAATCAGTTTTATATAGTGTTGGACGATGGGAGGTAACAGAACTCAGGAAGAAGCAACCTTTTTAAAAATATGAACTCTGCCAACTCAGATTGAGAATATGGGAAAGGGGGAAAAGGGAGGTTTCTTGCCAGCATTTTGTGAGGAATTCACTAGCTATTAACACTGTAAATAAGTCTACCCAAAACTCTGTATTTACCTTAAGGCCAAATTAGTGAAAAGAAAACTATCCTTAGATTATTTACTGGAGTACACTGTAGATTGTAGAGTGTGTTAATTGCTGGAAAATTCTACAGGTTAGGAATCCCTGATATGAGCTAAAGTGTATAAGACATTCCCTTTGCCCCATGCATAAACAGTCATGTAAACCTAATACAATTTTTATATTCAGATGTGTATAGCTGAATTTGATCCATATTTGTCAAATGCTTTCAGCTTCCATTATAAGATCAGGATATATCTTACAAAAGGATAATCTTGTAACTTTGGTTTACTAGGAAAACCAAGCCCACATTTCATAAACAATCAGCCTGTAAAAGCAACATCAATGTATTCTTTCTTATACAATGCCGTCTTATCTTTCAGACTGCTAGCTGGAGAGAATTGACAAAATATGCCTATTCTCAGATTTGTGAAATTGTAGTCACTTTATGATGTTGCAGTTCTGGAGGATAACTTTTTATATCAAACATTTTTCACTGTCTAGATGTGAGAAAAGTATAAAAGCCACTTCTGCTTTTAAAAAGTAAAGAGTTGCAGGAGGAAGGTTTTTAAAGAGGGGAAAAAAGTTTAAAAAAACAGTAATCCTAGAAGAATAAGTACAGACTGAAAAGCAGGAATCCTGCTACTGATTGATCTTAATAACACTTTACACACTTTATTTAGTTATATCTCACCATGTGCCTCTGTTCCATTTTTCCTGCTGGTGAAAGTTAAATGACATGTCCAAAGCCACAGAGCAAGGCAGTGTCAGAACCTAGTAAGAACACAGTTCCTAAATTAAATTTGAGGTTTGTGTCTATTCCACGAAAGCACAATGCCCCCATGAAATCACCATCTCTATCAGCTTAATCAACTATAAAATGAGATTAAATGATGTGATCTACTAACATGAGGCTGTGGAGATTTTATCCCTGCATATTCTGTGGATCTCATCAATACTGCATAAACTGGGACAGTCTCACTATATATATTTACAATAGGCACAACAGGATCGCAATCGTGGCTGGGGCCTCTGGGTACTACTGTAATATAAATGTTACATTAACGCAGGGGTCTCAAACATGCGGCCCGGGGGCCACATGTGGCCCGCAAAGCCCTTCCCTGCGGCCCGCCAAGCTTCCTGCCCCCCCCCCCTCCGGTTCCCCCATAGCAGTTTGCAGGACGGAGGGGCCAGAAGTGGAGGCTTCTCTGCTGCCTGGCTGGGCCGCGTGTGTTTCTAGCTCTGGACTTCCTAGATTGCTCTTGCTTTGTTTGCCAAACAGCTGTTGGTGGTGCCTAGTGCTTTCCAGGAGGGAATGGGGAGCTGCGTGCTCAGAGGAGGAGGTGGGGCAGGGGTGGGACCTCTTGGAAGGGGTGGAGTGGGGGCGGAGCCAGGGCAGCAAGGGCGGGGTGTGTGTCAGTGGTGCGGCCCTCGGGCCAGTGCACTAGTCCTCATGGAAGGGGTGGAGTGGGGGCACAGCCGGGGCAGCGAGGGTGTGTGTGTGTGTCAGTGGTGTGGCCCTCGAGCCAGTGCACTAGTCCTCATGCGGCCCTCATGGTCATTTGAGTTTGAGACCCCTGCATTAACGTAAGAATAATCCTCCTCCTCATTCCCTATACTTTATAGATGAGGAATGATAGACATAAAGAGACCCAGTGTCTTGCCTGAAGACCCGGTGGGCTTGTGGATATAGGTCAGGAAGTAAAGGTTCTATAGTCATGGTTCTAATGATGCCTATTGGTGTCCTATTCTATAAAATGGGGGCAAATACACTTGCTATGGATGAAATATGAAGATATACAGTTGTCAATAAGGACAGGTAATTTGGTAAATGCCATATTATCAATCTGAGGTTACAAATTTCAGAATTTAGAGTAAGGAAAGTGAAATCACACATTTGGGGGAGATAGTGGTCTGCAGCAGTTCTTCAACTGTATGCTCATCATTGCTGGCCTGTGGGGAGCTGTCAGGACACAGGGAGCTGGTTCTTCTTCCACTTGTTCTCAGTGGCCTGGTGACCAGGACAGGTCAGAGACTATAGAAGCCAAAAGAAGGAGGAGCCAATTTAGCTGCTTCCAGTAGGGTCTGCTTCTAGAGAGAAGGGTAGAAACAGGAACTGCCCTCAGGGGTCAAATCTACCAGCAGGGTTACTGCTGCCAGCTCAATGAGGAGCCTCTAGCAGGACAGGAAAATCCAGAGAAGTAGGGTGGGAAAGAATTGAGCAAGTGGGCAGCATGTGATGATTTAAGGGAAAAGAGGGTAAGTAGCAGGGAAACGTGTTCCGGGGAGCAGCAGGGATGAGAGGAACAGCACAGTGGTAGGGAGAGATTAAATAAAGAGCAACAAGAGTCTGATTTTTTTCAAAACAAAACATTTATCATTTAAAGACAGTTACAATACATTGAGTATTTCCTAATATTAATTTTCCATGTAAGCCATTGCTCTAGCTACCATGGAGGTATTTATGGGATTGTGAGTAGGTAGGAAGATTGCTCCTAAATTGATCTCTCTAGTAGTATATGGTCCATCTGAAACAAAAGTATGAAAGCCCCTGGTCTGGTGGATTGGGCATAGGATTTGTAAGCAAGAGCGCTAGATCTTCTGTGGATTCACTCTCTGACAGCGAGCACATCTCTGAACCTTAGTTTCCCCTTCTCTAAAACAGCAATAAAAGCCACATACCTCTGGGAGGTTTTGTGGTACAACTCAATATAAGGTCCAAGTGCTGTGTAAAGTACTATTAAGACAGGGGCACTAGAACCACAAAGAGATCAGCTGTGTGTGTGTGTGTGTGCACTAAGCCATAATGCATTCAGCTTGGTTAGAAGTGAAGGAACAAGACCTCCAACAGTGTAATCAAAATTCCCATGAAAGTAAAAAGTGCAAATTTTCACAACAAAATGGCTTTTGGGGCTTTATGCATGCTCTTCACACTGAACAATTCTCACACACCTGAAATTTTGGGATTGCCCCCTAATAGGATGGGTGAATCCTTCCTGGGTAAGGATGAGTTTATATAAGCTGCATGCAGCACACAAGGTGCCATCTCAGGAAGTGCCTGTACACATGCATCCAAGTGCATGAATACAGAATGGATGTAACCAAAGCATGCTTGTTTATAGAACATAGGAAGGCGTAGCACTGACCCATGCATATTTATTCTTCAGGATGACTGACCACAAGGGTGCTGTTTTCTGCCTTTGAAGACTTTGAGCTAATTACAGAGCGATGTAAGAATTGAGGTGTAATTTACATCTTCTTCTGGGCCACACACTAATTTAGACTCATTTGGATTCCCTTTACTAGGACAAATTCAGAGGGGATTTTTAATGTACTGTCATTCATTATTATTTATTCAATTTTTTTACCCTACCCTCTGTCTGGGAGGGTCTCAAACTGTACATCAGACATGACCTTTCTAAGGAAGAGAAGCAACAGGTAGTGCAGGACTATATTTTGGATCAGTGACTCATTTCTTAGCAAATAGACAACTCAGATCTGCACCCCCTGTTGTTTCTAGATCAGCTCATACATACCCCTCAGAACAACCACACAAATGAAAGATCTTTCTTCATTACAACTGGATACATTGTGGTCACAGGCGCTTTAATTCACATATTTACCACTGGGGCTTCTTGAGCTCCCCATGCTGACCCTGTGGAGCTTAAGAAGAAACAGCATGCCCTCGGGTTATGGATTGCCCTCTTGATCACTCTGATGATGGATGGAGGTGCTTCATGTCTCCAGATGATGTTGCCATGATATAGTGGCTACTTCCCTTACCCAACATCTAATTAATTGTTTGTACCATCAGAAGCCTTATGCCAGAAGAAGACCCTAGCACCTCAGAATCGCAGTCATGAATTACAACCCCATTTTGTGAGGTACTGTGTAAACAAGGAACAAAAAGATGGTCTCTCTCCACCCCCTACAAACAGGGGAGTACAAGGAGATATTGCAATAGGCGGTGGTCTCAGCACACCAGCAACCTAACTGTTGTCAAGTTCTCTGTTGGCATCACAGCAAAGGAGAATTTGGATAAGGACTCTGAAGGTGGAAAATGAGATACCTTTGTGGATGCTTATGGGAAGTGCCACCCAGGCACGAAAGGCAGCACGAGAAACATTCAGTTAGAATCCCTTAGAACTAGTTCTGTGAACTACCTTAGAACACTCTTTCAATGTGTAATAGAATCCAATTTAGTGTAAGGATGCCCAACTTACACCATCTTACATAAAACCTCTGAATTTGCCCCACTAAGTCAAGCTGTGTGTGATTCTGAGCATATCACACCACATAAGATTCCCTCTGGATTCTTGAATCACTCTAGTCGCCCTTAGAATTGCTTAGAATAAGTCGCCTTTACCGGTTTATGCACACGCCCCTTTACACATCATATCTGAAGTAGGGTGACCAGATGTCCCACTTTTATAGAGACAGTCCCCATTTTTTGGGGGGGGGGGGTTAATATAGGCTCCTATTACCCCCCACCCCCATCCCGATTTTTCACACTTGCTGTCTGGTCACCCTACTCTGAAGTCAGCTAACTGAAGGGCATGTCTACACTGCCATGCAGTTCAGATTGTGGTGGTGTGAATAGCAGTGTGAACCAGAGTGCCGTATGGACGCTGAGGCAGCAAACAACAAGGTTCCTATTTCACATTATTGCACGTCTGTTTAAAGAGGTCTGTGTTAATGCAAACCTTTTAATTTGTGCCTGCAGCATTCATATGGAAAGTTAAGTGCAGCACTTTGGTGCACCCTGTTATTCACACTCCCATAATGCAAACTTTGGGGCAGTGTAGACTTGTCCTAAGAGAGTTCTGTCAACGTAACTCACAGTCCCAGGTACTACAAGAAAAGGTGTAGGGTTGGCTTTACAAAGATATTTAGGTGCCTAAAGGAACAGATAGGTACCTAGTAGGATCTTCAAGAGCACCTAAGCAGATTAGGTATCTAACTTCCATTAAAAGCCAATGGGACTTAGGTTCCTAACTCACTTAGACATCTAATGGGATTTACAGAAATGCTTATCTTCATATTTAGGCACCTAATTATCTTTCTAAATCTGACCCATGGTAAGCAAAGCAACTGCAAAAGGATGTAAGACAGTATTAGTTAAAGTAATCATTCTTCCTCTGATTCTATGATTCCTAGAATTTACACTCCTTCCAGCTCATCCATTGTAAGTTAGAGCAACATATGCCGCCATGCCTTATATTCACTTTGATTTCAGTAGTAGTAACAAGTAGGTCTAAGGGACACTAATGGAATCTAAGCTAGTTACACCTTTATGATAAGAGTTCTGGAAGCAAATTATATATAAAACAAGCACATTAAAATTTGGGACAAACTGCATATAGCAGAAGAGAAGGCTCAGGCAATGGGTTTCACCACAAGCCTTTCATCTTTGAGGGCCAAATTCTATTTTCACTCATATGAGTGCACTCCGATTTGCATCAATAGGGTTTAAACCCATCCATGTTAGCAAGAGCAGAATTTGGCCTAAATTTGGGAACCACAAATCCAGCCCAGGCCACTAGAAGGTGGCCTGATGGGCTAGTGTTGGTACAAGTTAAGATGCTGCTGTATCTGTTCTGAAGACAGAAGACTTCATTCTCCAGGAGTTTCTAGACAGAACTTTCCTCCAGCACTGAACTGGCCTGAGAGAAAAACAAAGCAATTTAATTTAAGGATGTTTATTGTTTCAGAAAAAGGATTGATATTTTATCTTTAACTAACTGAATTTATATATATTTTTTAAAAATAGCAGGCCAAAGCCCCAGGAGGAGTAATGCTGGGCAGTCCAAAGGTTGAAGTACAAATTCTTCCTCACTATTTCCTTTGACATACTCTGCCTTCTCTCACTTCACATTGGTGAAGTTTCCACTGCAAGGCATCTCTTAAGCCACATCCATTGTTCACAAAAGTGATCATGCTATCATGCATGTGGTGATAACCACAGCATCTGATTAATAATTTAATTCCCTTCAATGGTCATGACATTATGGGAGGTATAAGGAATTTGCTGATTCTGTAGAGCTCAGCCTTTTTACTACATGGCCATAACATCTGTAGTGGAGAAGAGAGGAATCCAGGAGCAGACAGTACGTTTACCTTATGGCAAATTCCAAGGCACTATTTAAAGTTCAAATGAAATTCCAGCACTCAAAGTGGGAGGTTTTCTAAAAAAAAGTCCCAGATCTGTGAGTGAAAAGTTTAATTATGGACGAGATGACACACACAGTAAAGCCCACAAAGGCAGCAACACCGCTGTGGAAGCACATTCCAATAAAATCTTAAAAGATTACTTTTATAATAAACTATGCATTCTTGAGCAAGCCATTGCGGGATTAGCTACCACTTTGCCTCGCTGCAAGCAGATTTTTTTGCAAACTGTTACTGACACCATTTTCAAGGCATTCGTGTTTTCACACTGGTGTCTTGCAAAGAAATCTATTTTCAATGTTTTTATTTAATCTTGCTTCCCTCACTCCCATCTAAATTGAAATCCCAACAAGAAGAACAGGCTGTGGCTTAGACAGAGTTAACAACCAGAAAAGCAATGGAAAAACTAGCAGTGGTGAGGCTTTCCAGCTGTAACTGCAAGATAATTTTAGACCTGCTGAAAAATGACTTGCATCTGTGAGGCACCTAGACTGATATTGTTCTGAACAACACAGGGTTAAGGTAAAAACCCAGTATCTTGGGTAGGGCACTGAACCTATGCCAACAGTTGTAATACCAGACACAACAAATATATTAAAAATCACCATCCTGCAAAACCCAGCACTCGCTCGCCTGTAAACACTTTAATAGGCAGGTTTAAAGTTGCAACAGGCATTGTCTAATTCATATGTTTGTACAAATCCACCTTGAAATAAGAACGTTTTTCCTTTTTATAAAATATGAAGCCTGCTATCAAAATCCTATATTGCATGAAGATGAAATCATTGCATTCCAGGCAGGGTTGCTCCCAGATTCCTCCAATACTTAAAAACAATCCCATTAGGTATGTTTAATGTAACATTTCTGAATTCTAGCTTTTAACTCAAAAGTATGAAACATTAGGGATTTGATTTTGAGCTGAATGAAAAAAAAAATGACAGTCCACTAGGTTAAGACATGTAAAGACATTTTATTCTCTGAAGTCAGCTGCAGTTTTTTCCAGTTAGCCATAAAGCAGTGTTACCATTAGATTATTAGTGACACTTTGAGTGCCGGTGTACAACTAAATGCCTTGTGGCATTTCTATACTAAACCTTAGTGTGCGGTGCCTTTGGTAAAACATCATATACCTAGTGGGGTCTTTCTCAGTTCTACAATAAATAGTGCACATGAAATTTACAAATAAACTGTGTTGGAGCAGGACTGTGTTGTGGGTAGGATTCAGCAAAGGAATAAGTTCAAATCCTGTGTATGGTGGGCTAGTTTATGTATGTGACTTCTTTGCATTTCCCTATTTACTAGGGACAAAATCTACCTCACAAGTGCCTATATTAAGAGGACTATTTACATAATTCTTCTAGACTACTTTGAGTAAATTATTATTATTTACAACACATATTGCAGTAGCACCCAAAAGCCCTGATCCTGATTATGATTAGAGTCCCTTAGTGCTAGGTGCTGAACAAACAAAATATTATTAATCTCAGATGTAACAGTGTAAAACAGAACCAAGGTCCCAATCCTGCAAACATTTACACATACATATGTAACAAGAAGTGTGTTATTTGTAGCAAGTAACTTTACACACATAAGTAACATGCACTTGCTTAAGTGTCTGCGAGGCTGGGGTATAAAAGGTTTTTTTCCCTTGTGGGACAATTTTGTGCTTCTGAAGTGGGGGACTGAGAGCACCACTTGGAATCAAGCATAGTGCAGGAACAGCTGTGTTAATGCACCTGTGTCATCACCAGATCTCCAGCCCAGCACCCTTGTTATTCCAGGCCTGGGCTACTTCTCAGCAGTCTGTCACTTACACTGGTGGTTTTGTATGCAGGGTTAGATGGAGACCATAAAATATACAGCACATGATTTTAATCCGTTTTAAACACCTCAGCCCCCAAGTGTCCAGCGATGAAATAAAGGGCATAGCATGGCTTCCTCATAACACCATCCCCCTCCCCAAATTTCCTAATATATATTCTAACTGGGTGGGAGAAGGGAGAGATGACAGGATCCAGTACTGGGGAACAAAAACAATATAGGTGTTCTGAGTAAAGATTGGTGTCCGCTGCCAAAGTCAGATCTGGATACAAGCTGCCAACAACCCGAAGTCTGAAGATGCCTTGATCCAGGATTTTGGTTCAGCCGGTTATAAAGTAACCCATATTCATATCTGCATCTGCGTATGGATTTTTAAACACCATTTCCACAAATAAATCTAAACATATACACTTTGAGACCAGGCTTTGGATCTCCCCCACCCAAAGAGAGTTTGGAAGCGCTTTCTAACAATGCACTTCAGGTTTCTCTTTATGAATGATAATACCCGCAGAATTTGGGAGCCACAGACTTTCCATCCATTCCTTGTGAATTCCCACTGGTTCTTTCTAACGCACACATCTAATTTAAAAACCGCTGCGTGAATTTCCTCTGGTGGGTTTAAATCCACCCCTTTAATGCCATTTCCTCCTCCCTGCGGTAGTACTCATGATTGCCTACGAGCCCAACCGCTCGGGTTCCCTGCAGTCCTGGTTGGCAAAGGGTTAAGTTTGGAAGCACGGACACGTTGAGGGGGAGTAGCCAAATCCAAGCAGCAAAATCATCACAGCACATTCCTGGGTAGTCCTCAGCTGCCAGCAGCTGATTAAAACCATCTCTCTCGCTGTGAGTGGCTAACTCCGCTGAAGGCTGGGATACAACTGAATATTTAACCGGGCCCACGGGGTGAGCCAGTCTGCCGGCTGGAGCCCGAGGAGTTTGCGCGGAGTAGCACGGAGCTAGTCTGTAAGTCGCTCTGCGCGGGGACGGTTCTTTCTCCTGCGGGGGGGTCATTGTAAAGGCCCCTGGGGCAGGCTGCCCCTAGGCCAGGGGGTGCAGGGGGCGCTCAGGATCCTGGCTTAAGGCAGCAGCTCCCAGCCTGCTCTCGATTGTGAAATTTACTCGCTCGTTGGCGTGGGTGATTCCTGCCTCCCCGCCGGACACCGCAGGCTTGGCTGGTGCAAACCGCCCTCTGGTCTGCGCCTCCCCGGGCTGGGCTCCCGCTGTCCCCCGGGGGGGGGGCTCCGACATCAGCCCGCGGCGTCCCTGGGGCTGGCCCGTCAAACGGGCTCAGGGTGGCCAAGAGACGGCGACTTCCCCGAATGGGGGCCGATTAATCGCCCACCAGCCGGGCTGGGCTTCTACCTCCCGAAGGCTCTGAGCGCTGATACTTACCACTCGCCTTCGGGGGCTGCTTGATCGCGACCTCTGCGCTTATTGCGGCAACACCCTGAAGTAAAGGGACACCCTCGTCCAAAGACCAGAGCCCCCTGCCCTGGGGCTAACGCTTTGAAAGCGCTGACGCGTACCGGGGGGATTGGGGGGCGCGAGACTGGCTGGGTTAATTCCCTGGAGCCGGCTGTGACTGTAATGGCTTTCAGAGCCTAGGGCTAGGGTGGCTTGTATAGAGAGCTGGGGAGATATTCATGATAGTCAGTAGCATAGCCCTGCTCCTAAAATAAGGCTCTAGCTAAAATTGGGTGGAAATCTGTGTCCTGCTTTCAGGAGCCTACAAGGGCCCATTGGCTAACTTCAAGCAAAATAAACAAGCCTTTTCCCCAGCTGAGGAGGGGATTAAGACCAGTCATTTCTTGTGATAGACAGTAAAATCCTGCTGTTGGTCTAATCTCGGACTAGTTTGGATGAAAGAATCCAGTCACTTACTGCTAACGAGGGTGGGGGAGAGAAGTGGAAGACCATAACTAAGCATTCTGGCTTGAGCATCTTGTTTAGCTTTCTAAAGGGCAACTAGGTGACTTCTCAGTATTCACAGGTGTGAGTACTTATCCAAAAGCTCTTTGCAATGATATGAACTTCTCAGTAGTGATGGGTAAGCTTGTCTAGCAAATGACAATTTTGTAGCAAAAAACAACTCTGCCTAGTGAAAGGACACTCCTCTTTTAAGATGGAATGAGTTGCAGGACAAATGTATGTGCTCACTGATCAGAATAGCATGATGACAGCCTTGACCAGTTTGATAGGCCTTCAATGAATGTCCCTTGTTCTGAGCAGTAGTAGGTTAGTGTCCTAGAAGTATTTGCCTACACTATTTAGAGTCTTGGTGTAACCATTCTCTGCACATCTTTAAAGACAAACAGCAGCACACTTAATTAGCTAAACAAGCTAGGCAATGATGATAAATTGCCCTCAATGAGACAGGGTGGTTATCTAGCTGGGTGGCCTAGAAAAGATTTTTGCTCTTGCTAACAGCATCATGTTCGTTTTTTTTTTTTTTCAAAAACCCACACATACTTCCCATTATCCCCTTCCTCAATGTTCCTGTGGCTTCCACAGTTAACTAGGTAAGGAAAAGTTGTCTTAATTCAGGATAAAATACCTGAATTTGGGACAATGTAGAAGCCTGAGTAACTAGACCAAGAATTTTGGGATTTGTATAGCCTCACCTTGCTGGTGGATAGGGATATTGTAGAAGGGAACATCTTCCTTCTAAGAGTTTTCATAACTAATTAGGTGCCAGTGCCTTTTTAATTATAATCACTCTGAAGGCAAGTAGCACTTGGGGTTAGTAAGCCCAACAAATGAATGTTCTGAGATGTACACCCCTTTTGGTTTATAACTCAAATGTTGCAATTAGTAACAGATTGGGATGGGGGGAGGGAGAATGGTTAATTCATTCACAGAAACTAAAGATTTGAGTCCAGACTCCGTTCTGGAGCAAATATTTAACCCTATGGAAAAGGAATATACTAGAAGAGCCCTCAAAATTGGCCTTCAAAATAGTCCCTAGGGCAGTAGACAATGATTCTTGCATATCCTTCCCATATGTGAAATCGGCTCATATGATGGTATTCTGTCTTGGGGAAATGTGTATAGGCTCTTACTGCTCTGCTAAGCTAAAATGGCTCTTGTCTTTTGTGCAAACTTCTGAAATTGCCAAATGTCTTCGGTTTGAAGTATGAAATATCTAATTTAGAAATACAACCCACCTCTATCAAACAGAATCCCCAAAAGGCATTCATTTGATATAAATCAATGATAAATTGAGACAGGTGAACCCCAGGAGTAGAGCATTAATTGGCAAAAGATAAGGAAAAGGTTCCTGTAAATAGGAGAGCATTCCCAAGTCACTAGGCCTTTACTCTAGGCCCCATTTACTTGATCTTTACTCCTAAAGAATAGACTGAAGACTTGTTGGAATTCAGATCCACTCAACTCCTCAAGTCAGGTGACTCTTAATACCTTTGATCATTTTCACTGATCCTTTTGGTATCTACTTGATAGCAAGTCGTGTTGTAGCAGTCTCCTCACTGCAAAAGAGAAGAGGCAATGTGGGTTAAAACTATTAAGCGCCAGTTGTCTGTTTGGCATGCTATGAACAGGAAGATGTGGTCCTAATCCCAGGCAACTTAACCAGTCAACTGCTAAAAACATCACTTAGGGCTGGTCTCCACTAGGGGGGGGGAAATCGACTGTAGATACTCAATTTCAGCTATGTTAATAACGTAGCTGAAATCGACATCTCTACAGCCAACTTACCTCCCATCTTCGTGGCGGTTGGCGGCGCAGTCCCCCATCGACTCCAGCTTGCGCCTCTTCATGAGCTGGACTTCCGGAGTTGATGGGGGAGCCGCTGGTGGTCGATTTTATTGCATCTTAATGAGACACGATAAATCTATCACCAAAAGATCGATCCCTGCCAGCTCAAGTGAAGACAAGCCTTATACAGTGGTAATGTCTCTCATGCTTCATAGGAAGCTTCCTTGAGGGAAGAAAGGCATGTTAATATCCACTATTGGATGGTATGGAGATTTAGCAGGAGCATAGCAAGTGTTTCTTAATGTTCTTGCAGCTGTCTTCAGTGTCTTTGGGGTGGGGGGAGTTTGTCAGTGAAGATCTACTTAAGATAGGGGAAAGCTGTTTAACCATGTGCATCTAGATTGTGTACACAGTCACAATGTGGTGCTCAGACATCACATCTGAAGTAAGAGTACTAATCCATTTTACACATGGAAATATTTGGAATACAGGAATAAACTAACATGGGATACCTCAATGCAACTGGAAGCAAACCAAAAGGACATCTGTTACTGTCCCTGGGCTTTATGGAAATCTGTCAATAATACTTGGTTTCAAGGAGGAGGATTGTGGTCTCCCAGCTAGGCAGGCTGCTGAGAGATGGAACTGGAAGCTCTGGATGTCAGAGGTGAAATGGGGTACTCTAACCATGCTGTAATCTTGGTGTAATATTGCTAGGCCCACAGGTTTCCTATCTTCTTGATGAGCTGTGGGCTTTTAGGACACCTGGGTGGCCTCTTAGGCTGACCAGCACTCTGGGATGCATGTGGACTGAAGTCAGAAGCCAGGAATTTAGATGACCTTATCTGTTATGAGCACACTCAATGCAGCAGTCTTATTTATTGGCCATCAGAAGACTTTAGGGATACATTATTGCGGTCAGTGAAAATAAGCTCCCTCAGGCTAGGGGAAGGGATGAGGGCAATATTTAGTCCTTACTAGTTCCTATCAGTAAGAGATCCAGATCTACTGCCCAACTTAACTACCCACAGCTCTTTGTGCATAGCTAGATTAATGTTCTAAGGGCTGGTCTTCACTACCTGCCAGATCAATGAGAAACTGATTGCCAATAGGTTGATCACTAATCGCAACTTGATGAGATGTCCTAAATTGATTGCAAACTGCACCCCAGTTGACTACAGAACTCCAGCTTGTAGAAAGGCACAAGCAGGAGTCAACGGGGCAGCACACAGCCAACTGCTGCTGCCGTGAGGGCCGCAGGTAAGTCTGCTGAACATGTGCTGACTTCAGCTACATGAAGAATGTAGCTGAAGTTGGCACATCTTCAGTTGACCCCCTCCCTTTACTGTAGACCAGCCCTAAGTATCCTTTGGATAAGGGATCCTGAAAACATCCATGGCAGAAACTGTTTTTTTAGTAGGAATGCTCTAAGACCGGGGTTCTCAACCTGTGGGTCACAACCCCTCAGGGGGTCGCCGATCCGTTCCCGAGGAGTAGTGAGCTGTTTTTTCCACCTAAAAGCCGCCACCGTGATCACTATCGCTTCTGCTCTTGGTGGCTTTTCGGGGGACATGCCGAGCTATTTCGGGAACACTCGGCATGTCCACCGAAAATAGTCACTGAATGCGGAAGTAATTCATTTGGCAGACACGCAAGAGGATGCGGTGCCATTCCGCTCAGAAAAAAGGGGTCGTGCTAAAGGTAAGGTTGAGAACCGCTGCTCTAAGATCAGAGGCTGGACAATGTTTAGCTTGCATCCACTGGGAATAACACCTGGACAAAGATAGCAATCCTGGTCCAAGAAGACAGTCTAGGTATAATAAGAATCAGAGGTAGCCGTGTTAGTCTAGAATAGCAGAGGTAAGAGTCCTGTGGCACCTTAAAGACTAACTATAAAGTTTTGAAGCATAAGCTTTCGTGGGCTAATACCCACTTTGTCAGATGCAAGCAGTGGCTTAGGTATAATAAGTAATTGTGGCTAACTGGAATACCAATCAACTTGATATCCTTGAACTTAAGTCTTTTGGAGTGGATGCTGAGGGTAGCCAAGTCACTGCAGAGTCCACCTGTGTTTTGACAGTGTACAAATGCTGATGTAAACAGCTAAAATTCCCTTAGCAGACTTAAGGAGAAGGTGCCTCTACAGAATATCAGAAGAGGAACACTAGCTGGAGGTGAGGGGGGGGCAGAGGATGATGGCTAAGGAATGCCTGGTGGTAATTGAGTTGACTGCCAGAACATCATGGTCTTGGGACTCAAAACAAATTGGATGCAGACATCCTGAAATAGCAAATATTGCTAATGTACATCTAAAACAGGCCTTGCCTATACATAATCTGTATCAGTGTAACTAAACTGGCTTGCCTTTCTTGGGTAGGCAAGTCCTTGTCTAGGTAGACATTTGAGCTGCAGTCCAAGCTCTGGGACCTCAAAAGTGTGGCAGGTCCCAGAGCTTGGACTGCAGCCTAAGCCTGAATGTACATGGCTTCTTCCCTTCCCACAAGCACCACAAAAGCAGTATTTACAGGTGAGTACTCCTCCAAAAGCTCTTTGCAATGGCATAGATGAGATGCCATTACTTTGAAGTAAAGGCATCCACTAGTGACCGCTCTGGATAAGTCAGCAGCTAGGGCACTGCAAGCCATTCAATCCAAGAAGGAGAAAGTATTCCCACAAGAGCCATGACTGAACTTCCAATTGGTTACCCAAGGGGCAAATAACTTTTTTTTCATATGGGTTAAGTTTTCCGATAAAGATCAGCAGGCTGTGGAAGAAGCAAGTGCTTATGACTCGGGGATGAAGTGATGCACAATTAATCCCATTTAACTGGCTGTTTGCCTGCCTGTCATGACCACCCTACTATACAGACAAAATGAAGTCCACCTTGTAGCTATTATGGACCTATTGCTTATAAAGCCACCTGATTTGTGTAGCTTTCAGTGTTCGGTGCATGCAGTATTGTAATCTACTATTGATACTAGTCTTCCAAAAAGTAAATGGAATACCTGGAAACATGGTTTTTACTGATAGTGTTGGAAACAAGGCCTCTGTATTTTTGGCCTTAGACCTAAGGTGACCAGACAGCAAGTATGAAAAATTAGGATGGGGCAAGGGGGGGTAATAGGCACTTAGAGACCCTAAAATTGGGACATCTGATCACCCTACTTAGACCACACACAGCTAACACTTTGAAAGCCAAGACCAAATCACCTTTAAAGATTGATCTTGCTTTACCACCACTCAAACAGGGCAGGCACACAACCAGACATGGCAATTTCACATACCATACTATGTATGCCATCTAATCCAGGAGTATGATTGGATCTGGGAAGAAACTCAAGATTTGCACCTTCAACATATAAGTGTATAATACATTGCATTGACTGTATTAGTTGCTAGCCCTTTATGAAGCCTTGTCACCAATAGCACTGGAAAGAACCACATTTAATGCATTTGTATATATTTCCTCTTCTGCCCCCAATTTCTTTAGCTACTGGAATCTAAAGCCCTTAGAATGTGACTTCTAATCCTTGAATTTTATTCTTGAATTTAAAGGAGGATTTCAGGGAAATAGTATCTATAGATTCATTGTGCCAATTTTTCATGCTTCTTTCAACTAAAGACTTAAATCCTGATTGAAAGAGGAAGAAGCAAGTAATTCAGTAGTTATTGGAGAGCTAGAAAAAAGTTGGCATATGCTAGCCCTCAAACACTTAAATTTATCCCTTGTACTCCTGAGTTTTACACTAGGCTAAGTGAGGGTAGAGTGGCCCTAAGCAGCTATGGTCAGAAGTTCCACTTAGTGGAACACTGAGACTTGTAAGATCCTCTATTGAGGACACTGGCTATTGCATTAAAAAATGACACCCACTATTAGTCTGATTTAGGATTCTCCAGAAACCTCAGTGTGTTAATTTGAGGTTCCTATCTTGATGTCTCTACTTCTGGTGTAATACTGAGATCAGTCTCCATTTATATCACTACTGATTCTATTTCAGAACATGCCTACCACTCCTCTCAGGATTCTGTGGGGTGAAATGTATTTAGTGGTTGACCATGCATAAAGAGTGAACATGTAGTGTCAAGAGGAGAGGGCAGCACCTCATAGCAGGCATCTTTGTTGATAAACTCCTAGTATGATCTGTCCAATGCAGCCATCTACCTCAAGGCAGGAAATCCTGCTGAGATTTCAGAGTGGTTCCAGGAAGTCTAGGTATTTCAAGCCATTAAATACAACCCTGCTCCCAAACTAGTATCAATCTTGTATGCTTATGGAAGGCTGTCTTAATTCAAGCATTTTAGTGGCACTTGTCCACCTGATAGTGGTTAGTTTTACCATGCACTTCATAGAAGCTAGACCTGTAGCATGGCAGGGTGACTTCTTGAAAGACTTAAATATTCTAAATCCTTGAATAAGAACCATTTAAAAGGGTTTGTTTCCTCATAAGTTTCTAGGCTCTTTGGACAGAATTTTTAATTTTTTATTTTAGGATTGTGGCCAATAAGTTACAGTACTATTACTCTAGGATGGCACTTTGTTTCAAATAGTTGTGCAATTAGATTTTGAAAACCTAAATTATGGGCCTAACAGCATCCCTCTTGATAGCTTGTGCTGCTATTTGGAAACTGAGACAAACATTAAGCAGAGAACTCACCTGTTATTTATAGAAACTGAAATAGTGTCTTTCAGGTCCTGCATCCAGGATCACATGTTAAATTGTGGCAAAAGGGGAAAAAAATTGGGGGGGGGGGGGGAATAGAGGCCAGAAGAAACAGACTGTAAACATCTCTGCTAGACTGCCTAGTACTTTGTCCACCTTACAGCATGTGCTTCTTAGTTATCCCTTAGTACTGCGAGTGCTTTATATAGCTGAAGAGTTACTGCATGTAAATATTAACCTTGAATTAGAACCCAGGAGGCCGAGAGGACAGGAAAACAAGGCTTTATTGCAGACTCCAGCATATCCTGTTGGGAATAAGGGAAGCTGCCAGAACTGCTGCAATAATTTAAGTACTAGGAACATTGCCTTACAAAACTGTTTTTCCCTAAACTGTTAGTCATTTGAATGCCTAATAGTTTAGAAAGCTTGTATTTTTGTACTTCTGCATCAGCTCTTACTAAATGAGTCTGGAGAAGTCAGGAACTACAACCCAATAATGAGGAATACTATTAACATCCAGCTGCATAAAGATACCATTAAATCCTTTTGCCAAAAGGGCATCTTTAGTCTATTACACAGCTATTGGATGATCTTGTCAGTTTCCAGTGGCACATGTGATGAAATCTATTTTTAAGAAAAGCTTGGCAGTACTTCCTTTTTTTATTAAAGGAGTACTACCTACACATTGGTTTTTTACTAAAAGGTTGGTGGAATATGTTGAAACAGGGCAGAGAAACATACTGCTCTCATGAGTGAATCTGAAATCAGTGATACTAACAACACTAATACTTGGGCAGCTTCTGCTATACAATAGCACATTCATGTGGCTTGAACAATGACAATTATGCACATAAATCTCTGGACTGGATGCTAATGTTGCACATTTTTCTGTGTAAACACTGTTGCATTGGCAATGCACTGGATAACCTTGAAAGGCATTGTGCAAGCATTAGTGAATTAGAAAAATGAATGCACTATTCAGACACATCTGCCTTTTGAACAGGGTCCTCTCGTGCACATCTGTAAAGTTTAAGTGCTATATTAGAAATGTGTTGCTTCATTTATTAAACACAATGTTAGAGCACTGTTTGAGTGGACAAGGGTATAGAGTTGACACTTCAAATTGAACGAGCCCATTATAGTGCAACAGCTAAGAATGTGACATGACCTGCTGAGTAAGAACTGAACTTCCTCCCTCCCCGCCTCCCTTTTGATCACAAAGTGGCACCATAATCCACCAACAAGCAGCCCAACAGACATGGGGGGGGGGGGGTAGAGCCTCATCTGAGATCCTAGTGGGGTTACCCACCTCATGGGCCTTACTACAGATCACAGTTCTCACTTCCCTGCTGTGAAGTTGAGGGATTACCAGAGAAATTTTAAATGAATTCACTGCATTTCTGAATTGTCCCAATGACAACATGGGAGTATCAGAGTGCAAGTACAGAATGCTTCAGAAGAAGCCTGCTTATGTAGCATTTTCCTCTTAAGGGGAATACTTTACAACACTGCAGTTTTGGCAATACATTGGTCTCTTGCCTACATCTAGGAATGGAGAGGCAGTTTGAATGAGACTGATCCAGAGCTTTGTCATCTCCACCAGATGACAAATTTTAAGAGCAGCAGTAATTTGGTTAACTGTTTCACATCCAGTTCTAGCAGGATATATAGACTCAAGCAACCAAAATCCATATGCAAATAGTCCTTTATGGCTGCCAATGGACACCTTGCCTTTTAAAGCATACAATTTTTTTAATAAAGCTAATGTTTAAGTTGTTTATATACACAGATTGAGAAATCTGTACATCTGGGTATAGTGCTTAGATTATTCACAAATATAGTTTTTTAAACACTCAAGCTACATACTATAGTTGTCTTATCTGTAACCATGGATGACTATCAAATCACTTGCACTAAAATCTTTTTGGTATGCCATTTATTACTAGTCATTCTTTCCACACCAGACACAAATGCATGGCTCCCCTCCCCACCCAGCCACTATGTCCTCTTTCCCCCCCCCTCCCCCCCCCCCCCCCCCCCAGGGGACTGGAGGCCTTTTAGTGTTGCTGCAATCAGTTGTGATCTAGTTACTGTCAGACACTGGTGACCTTTCACTAATATCCGCTTTTACCTTGAGGTCTAAGCAGCAATCACAACACTGCTGGTCAAAGCTATTGCTTAGCTAGTTTACAAAAGTGAAGTTCACAACATTAAAGAGAAGTACTACTGTCTCAAAGGACTTACTAGTAAGTTTTTTGTATTCCTATCATTTAAATAAGCTACTTTGGTCAGTCTTGTTCAGGGTTTACCACGATGGGTCCTTATGACAAGTCACAGGCCTGCTTCTTCATGCTATTCTTTGTCAACAGCTGTAGTTCCCATGGTTTTATTTTTAGATACATTTTTAGAAAGTTCTGGGTAGTCCTCTTCCCCTCCTCTCCCCACCACTGTGCTGGACTCCAGTACTGATGACACCTGAAGCCATATTTACAGCAATTAAAGAGGTTGTGATGGTAGGGTGATCAAATGTCTGGATTTTAATAGGGAGTCCCAACATTTGGAGCTTTTTCTTATGGGCTCTAACTCCACCCCATCACATTTTTCACTTGTGGTCTGGTCATCCTAAATAATGGGGAGCCTGTTCCCTGGTCATCAGCCTTCAAGTCTGTTCTGCTGAAGTTGTTGTTGACTAAACTTCAAAAAAGGGCTGTGAAGCCAGTGACCAACCATGGTGGCCACAGGGCTTGATTTGTGACCGCTCCATGTACTCCAAAGCTTTAGTACAGGCACCAAAGGGTCATTCCAGTGACCACCGTCCAAATGCCTTTCCCAAATCAGCCTAGTTTACTAGCTGTTGCTCCATCAACTGATCAGGACAGTCTGTTCTCACGATAGCATCCTACCAGTTTTGATCTTTACTTAGCATTTCATTTTGCTAAGAATCCAGGAAGTACAAGAACATGGCTTAGTCAGCATTTACATAATTTTTCAGGTTGTTTTTAAACAAAGCCAGGCATCTGTTGCCTACTCATCTAACAGTTCTCAAAATGAACAGCCAGTTCAGCAGTTTAAAGGATTTTAACATATTACAAATCTCTTCTCAAACATGTGACATTCTAAGGAATTTGTACATGTTTAGGAGAGCTGGTTGGAAGAAATTTAACAGCCAGCTTTCTATGGAAATGGTTTTGGCCAGCTTCTAATATTGATTTATAATGCCATGAATATAAGCACACCCAAATCTTTGGACTAGTTCCCAACAGAACTAGTAACCAAGCTCTAGGAAATACAGCATCTATAAATGGGTAGTTCACTTAGTTCTTACAGTAAAATCCAGTGCTGCTAAGTCTACCCCAATGCATTTTTGTCCTATTTGAATTGGTTGCAATTTGTGAGATTCTACCCTAGGTCTAGCTGCACAACCTCCTTATCCCATCTGAAACTAATTGGGTAAAGGGCAAAATGGCCCTGTGGCTATTGCAGTTCTGGGTCCTCTAAATATAGGTGACAGACTTGTACTAAGAAGCTTTAGACAAGTTTGATCACAGCAAGGCAAGCATTTGTCAAAACCCAGATGCTAGAAGCTAGTTTCTCCTCAGTATGGAGATCTTCTGTCCTAGAAGCAGCTTTAAGATGTAGCTTCAATAGTCCTAAAGTCTCAAGACAAGGTAGTTTCTGAAGTGTATAGATTTGCTTAAGCCTCCAATTTCAGTCTTTATAGTTCTATTTCCCTATTTGTTGTGGATCCTCACTACTTTAGTGTTGCTTGGTTAAGTCAATTTGACTCTCACTAGGTGAGTTATAATGCTCCTAAATAGAGAACTTTAGCAAGGGAATATAGCTCAGCCATTTCACCTCCACCTGGAATTGTAGCTCAAGAAGCATACTCGAGACAGAACTTACTCCAAGTGGTGAAATGTGTTCTTTACAAACTCTGCCCTCCCAACATTTTCCCCCACTCTCCCAATAAAGTTGGGACTTTTTTCATCTACATTGAAGCAGTTTATTTCAGTTGCATGTTGTGAAATCTGCTCATTTGAGATCTCTGCCATTTGGCCATATGCCTATTACATTAGACCAGAGGGTAGGACTAGTGCATATCTTCTGCACAGCCGCCATGGTGTACTAGGCAGAGGTGCCAACTGTCCATGACAAAGTTGGAAGAGAATAGGATTTACTGCATCACCCTTGTGGTGATCAAGAGTAGTGATCCAAGTTAATAGTTTAGATCTATTGGGCTAGGATTTGATTGAGAATGTGCATTATGCTCCATATCCGAGCATGGAATGGATTATTCAGGAAGTGCTTAGAATTTGGCCCACAGAAATGTTTCTATAGAGAAGAGAATGACCATTCTTAGTCTTCACAGAGGTACTAATCTGGAAAAGCAAATTTAAAATCCAGTCCACTTCAATACAGGTATGTTAACTATCCACTATGGGTATGTCTACATAAGAATAAAATACCCACAGCTGGCCCAGGTCAGCTGACTCGGGCTTCAGCTCTGGGTTGGGGCCTGCAGTGTGTGCACTTCAGATGCAGTGCAGCAACCAAATAATTACTCCGTGTTATACAAGCTAGTTGCCAACGCAACTAAAATAACTATTGCCAAGTCAACTGGCAATATGTTGACTTCTTAGTCTTGGTCTGTCTAGGTGCTCACTGGTCTCTGACTTGGCTTTAAGCTGGAGTAGGACTGTCGAGAACTAGGTTGAGAATAGGCATTCTGTACAACAGTAGTAAAACAGTGCAGCTCACCTGTTGCTATTGATAAGCAACATTGTTCTCCCTGGACTAGAGAACACCCTGGGAACACTAGAAGCACTAGCTGGCCACACCTGAGTAGGTTACCAGCTGCTGTTAAGAGTGCAGGGACTACTTGAACAGCAGACCCACCCCATCCCACCTCCAAGAGGGGGGAGTGTCATATGGGGTGCACAGAGGAAATCCTTCCTATTTCTAGCTAGGCATGCAACTTCTGAACTAGCTGCTTCTGAAAATGGCAAGCACCCTTGGCTCAGTTAGGGCACACATTTTACCTGGATAGTTGAATCTTACCCTGAATCACCTCCTAGAAACCCTAAGTTAAAATTAGGGTGGTGATGTCCCGAATGGGGCAGGAGAGTCCCAAAATGTGGAGTTTGAGTCCTGGGCTGAATAACTCAAGGACAGCGTTTGTCCTGGATTCACTGCAGCTCTGCTTTGCACCTGCCTCAGGCTCAGGTGGGGCCAGCCTCTTCTGGGGGAAGGGGTGGGAGAGCAACTGGGATCAGCCTTAGACATCCCCACCCCTTGGCCAGGCCAGAAGCCAGAGCTGGGCCATGGTGATAGCTCCCTATGGAGTCCAGACCTCCTACCTACTCTTGGTGGTATGCCTTGGGGGAAGCAGGGGAATACACGGGGCTGCTTTCTGGCACTCTGTCCTGGGCAGGTGGAGGGTTTACCATGGCTCAGCTCTGGCTTCTGGTCTGGGCAGGGCCTTGGAGAGGGGAATCTGCATGTATCCCACTTGGAATACCCCTTATTGCTGGAAGCATTTTTGTTTGTTGCGTTATCTCACGTGTTTAGGTGAAGTGCTGTATGAGTACTCTGACTTTCACCAGTTCTTCTCTGACCAACTATAACTGTTCAGTGAGATTCTTTAAACTAAAGATGGTGCTTTTTTTTGAGCTAGTCTTGAGACTCCTCTAAAGAGTAAAGATGCCCAACTCACTAAAACATTAACTTTTCAATAGTCTAACCTTTGCACATTCCTAAACATCTGACTCAGCAGGAAAAATCTCTCCCAGCTAGCTGGGAGAGAGCTTCCCATGACATGGCAAATGGCTTCCAAATGGTTTAACTATGCATCAAATGTATTGTTTGTTTTGCAGTAAAATCTGAAGGACCACATTCTGGGGGTAAAATGCTGGCACACCATAGTTTTCAAACACCTGCTCCAGGACAGGGATACAACAAGCCAATGGACTTAATCCCACTTTTTTTTCCCCCAAACCTGGCTCAAAGGGCAACCTGCAAACCTAGCTCATTCCTAGATTCGTAATATAGTATTCAGTGGAAGCTTTGTACAGTATGCATTTGCTATTGGCTTTGGACAAAGTCTGGTTAGAAACTGGGTGACCCCTCTGTAAAGAGAGAACACATCAGACTTCCTCAGTGGAAATGGGTTCAGTCTTTCCCATCTAAACCTTAGGAGTTTCTTTAGAGTATTCCTTGGAACCTAAACTGGTGCATAACCTTCCAAAAGGGGTGGGGAAATGCACACTTCTATCACTAGGGAGCAATAGCAAGAAAAGGTCTGAGTAGAAGAAGGCAGCTTCAATCCTTGGATATACAAGCTGCATAGGAACAGAGCTTCAGAAAGTCCTCACTTGACTTTAGTGAAGCACTCTGGCTTTTTTTTTTTTTTTTTTTTTCCCAGTGGTGAGACTCCAAGACAAATGTATTTTCTTTGGCCTCTCATCCAAGTACAGTCAGGCTGACCTAGAAGCAGACCTGTCGCTAGATGTGGGACACCATATTAAGGAATACAATCATCCTGTGTTAATGAATAAATGGTGACTCTACTTTCCCTGGCCCTGCAAAGGTGCTCTAGGTTGAAAGTTTACACTCCCCTGATTGTATTGGTGAAACCAATAGTCCTAAGGAATGTACAAAGAGCTGAAACCTTCACATTAGTGTGTAGTTTTTTAACTACAAGAAAGTGATTAAAGTTTCCCATAGCTGTACATGTGAATCAAGATTTCCAGAAATCTTTCCAATGGACAAGTACTTGACCATATGCCTAGTCGATCTACTGACTGTAACGAAGATGATGCTGCTAGTGCTCAAAGTTTAGGGAGGTTATAAACGGTTTGCTCTACTCCCTAAACTATAGGATCAATTGAATGCAGCTTGTGAATCTGGGTTAGTCAAAAGTAGTGATGGAAGAGTTAGCTAAAAATAGAATACCTATGCATAGGTTTCTCAGATCAGAATATGCTTATTGCATATCCATGCATACAAAGTCACTCTTGCTTTAAAGCCGATGCCTCTAGTGTAAATATCTAAATAGGATGAGATTAAATCTGGGTGACTATGTATTAAGTGTAGTAGTGGCTCCAGATGAAGTCTAGGATCAGGTTTTGCTATAGACTCTACTGAGGTGGAAGGGATTTTGACAGACCTTCAGTGTTTCAGTTTCTCCTGCAGCATGGGGCACAGTTGACTTGTGGGTTTAAACTAATGAGTGGTAGGTTTTTGTTTTCTGTAACTTGAAATCCTGATTTTGAAGACTTCAGTAACAGTCAGAGGTCTCTTACAGGAATTGGAGGCCACAGAGCCTCCTCACCTACCTATGTGGAGGTCAGGCTAGATTGTGATGGGTCCCTTTGGCCTTAGTCTTAATCTAACTGTTATAATGAGCTCACCTATGTGGCCACAAGTCTAAAGGTCTATATAGTGGTGGGAAACTAAACTGAAAAGGCACAAGTACCATCCAAGAAATATTCTAGGTCAGGAAAATCTCTTGCAAACCAAAATCCAGCAGTGTTCCATGATTTCCCTCTTCCCCCCCCCCCCAAGTTAACCTCCAGTGCAATGTTCGAAACACCTGAGCAGTTGAAAATCATGCTCCCTAGCTATATAAAAGCCTTGCCTATTCATGACTAGACACATGGGTATTAGTACTAGATTTAGGACTCCTGGTCTCTTCTATGGCTTGATCATTTTGGAACATGTTCAGGCTGCTTACTGGAAGCCAAATTGAGACCCATTCTGGGTCCTCTCACTTAATTGCAGTTGAACTTTCTGCACAAAATTTATGCATGTCAACAGCTGATGACTAAGTGCAAGACTAATAAGCAGCAGAATCTCAGGTTTTTTGGAGGTGTCAAAGCTCCAAACCAGAATCTTTTTGTACTGTAACAAACTAAATTTTCTAGACTCAAAACTGGATATTCCTATCATTTTTGCCAATAGTTGTCCTTTTCCCACAAGAAGTGATCTCCAAAGCAGGGGAAGCAGACTATAGAAGACCTGACTGCTTTGCTCAGCTTTCTGATAGTGCAGAGTCAGACACCATTAGCAGAGTTCAGACTATGGGCTGGTCTTCACTACCCACCAGATCAGTGGGTAGCGATCAATCTTTTTGGTGATCGATTCTCACATTTTGTAAAGACTCAAGAAATCGATTGTCCACAGCTTCCCCCATTGACTCCAGAGATCCAGCTCGCCCAGAGGTGCAAGCTGGAGTCTATGGGGGAGCACACTGCCGACTGCCGCTGTGAGGACGACAGGTAGCTGAAGTTTGTATCCGAAGCCGACCTATCTGCCATCAATTCTCCCCCCTACCCCCCCAGTAGTGGGGACCAGCCCCTATACCTCTTTCAAGTGAAGGCAGACGAGCTTTGAGTTTCCAGCTTAACTTTCTGATCTCTGGTGACTGGTTTGACTGCTCCTATGCTAGAGCTACTTTATTGGCTGCCCCTCTTCTGGGACTGACTTAATAAGCCAGAGGATGGTGGCTTGAACACTGGACAACCTTTTGCTGTTTCCTTCCATGCTCTAGTCTGCTTTTTGTGGAAATTCTGTCTGGCCTATGGATAACTTTGCTCCAATCTTTCAACAGCCTTAGTTTTAGGTGCAATACTACAACACTGCAGCTTCCACTTGACCAGATAACTAGCAAAATGTATTACTTTCCTAGAAGATGCTGCAATATTACCCAGCAGAACAGCTTTATCTGTGGGTGGTAATAGGAAATCCTGAACATGTGTATTTTCCAGGACTGCCAGTATTTAGGGAAACCCTTCCTTATTGGCTCCAGGCAGCTTACACCAAAGAGGCACCTCAATGGATTCACTCTAGGAATTTCACAATTAAGAATAGTTTCTATTTACTGCCATTTGAAATTCAAAGAGCTACATATTCATCCAACCTATCTGCAAGTCCAATGTCTCAGCCATCAAATTACTCATAAGACTAGCTTAATAAAAAAGAAGTCACTGATTTTTTTTTTTTCCTTGTGTGATAAGGAAGGCATTGGAGTTGGTGTAGGTCATGGTAGGCAACCTATTACAACAATAACTTGGTCTCTAAGTCTATAATATCAAAACTATTTAAAAACATTGTTATTGGCACACCACCTTAATGTCAAGTGACTAAATGAAGACTCAATACACCACTTTTGAAAAGTTGCCAACCCCTGGTGTAGCTTGTCTTCAGTGCAATAAAGAAACCCAAACTAAGATTGAGTCACAATTTTTTAAACTTTAGCATAAGGAAACCTTACACTAAGGCATATGGGCTTATAACATTTGTCAGCTGATGTAATCAATGTGACAATGTAGCTTTCTAAATTAATTCTAGACACTTAGTCACTGCTTATTTTCCCCTGGAAGCCTATTTCTATTTCCCAACTGCTTCAGATGGTTGACTCTATTAAAAAAAAAAAAAAGAAATTCTTTAAATACTGTCATTGTAGATGTCCTGCATATTTTGAAATCCAGTTTTGCCAGGGAAAGTACTAGTTGCATTTATCTGATGCTTTATCCTGATCTAGTATTTCCAGATCTAGCATAGGCAGCCTTTGTCAAGGTCCAGATTTCTTGGGCAAGGTATAGTCAAGGTTCAGACTCTAGAGGAGGAGCCGGCAACCTTTCAGAAGTGCTGTGCCAAGTCTTCATTTATTCACTCTAATTTTAAGGTTGCATGTGCCAGTGATACATATTTATAGAAGGTCTCTTTCTATAAATTAGAACTAAACTAAAACCCTTATTTACTTACAACAACAATGTTTAGAAGATTCATTTTAAAATTAAAATGCAGAGCCCCCTGGATCAGTGGCCAGAACCCAGGCAGTGTGAGTGCCACTGAAAATTGGCTCACTTGCCACCTTTGGCATGCTGCTCTAGAGAATTAAAACAAGATTTTGGGGTCTATTCAAAAGCATCTGGTGGTCCAGATTTGGCCTCTAGTACACCTATTGGCTATCCCTGAGTTCAGATGCTAAAATACATTTACTGAACAGTTACTTTCTCTTCCTAGCTAGTTTGAAAGACAATTTAGAGCCTGATCAGAACTGTGGCGTTTAAGAAGCCATGAAGTGATTAGAGGTTCTTCAATCAAATGAGACAGAACTAGGGGTGCCACCACATCCTCTGGCTTGAAGTCTCTTCATCCTATACAGGATTTACAGTTTGGCTCAATGATCAGCACCCACACTATCAGGGCCAGCTCCAGGCACCAGCACAGTAAGCTGTCAGGTGGCAGTCAGACTGCATTCAGCAGGACACCTGTAGGAGGTCCACCAGTCCTGCAATTTCAGCAGCATGCCTGTAGCAGGTCTGCCAAAGCCATGGGACCAGAGGATCTCCTGCAGGTGTGCCACCAGTGGCCCCCTGACTGCCACCCTGACAGCACTTGGGGTGGCAAAAAAATGTACAGCCACCCCTGCACACTATACAACTTGTTCCAGCATCCTTGGAGGCCATTTGAAGGGGATGCTATTGTAAAAGATTCTGGCTTTACTTGGGTTGAGTTGAGTACCAAGAATCTTTATGCTGTAAGACAACTAAATGTAGAGAACACAATTTCTGAATACTCCACTTTCTAATGGTGCACAAATGATTGCCTAGGTAACTTGGATTAGTTTGTTTCTAAACACATGAGATTTAGTAGGAAATACTACAATAGTCTTTTAGCTTGCTCATGCTTGTAAAGCAGAACTACCCTCGAGAATCTACAAAATGAAACTTGTAGAACTATCTGCTGCACAGGACTCTCCTACTGAACTTTTGCTTGCTTGGTGTGTAGGCAAAAAGCCATTCAAGGATGAGGGATCTTCTGAGGAGAGCTACACAAAGGGCAAATAGCCTCTAATCTCTGGCAAGATGATGCCTCTGCCTGCTACATCACATTGTTAGCTGAACTAGAACAGGAATACAAATTGTGGGCCTGCTTGTATAATCCACTTGAGAGAACAATACTTATCTGGTATTTCTGTATTTGATCAGACATCCTGTGGCATGAGGCTCTGAAATGGAGATATGGAGCATTTCTGCACTGAGTCAGTCCCTACAGGCATACCTAAAGTGTTGACAGATTTGATTGTCTAGTCTATTGCATTATTGGTTGTTCAGATAGTCTTCATCCAGAAGGACAAATCCATGCAGGATAATGCTCTAGACTACACCTCCATTTATCTTAAGGAGGGAGGAGGACAGAAGTCATGGGTAACCTTAAATCTCAGCAAGGAGAGAATAGCCTCAACTTCAGGCCACAAATAACTTGTTCCCAAACTACAAGTGCTGTACTTATTTACCTAGTGGAATCTGAAGCACCTGCCAGTAACTTTCTTCCCCTCCCTATTGTGCAATTGTAAAGTGCTCACTTATTTAGCAATAGTTAGTCCTTTGTTTATGGGGCTGAGTGAAATTGATCAAAATGGCATCTAGCCAGACTAGAAACCAACATCTGTATAGCAGATGAGGCAAAAAACAGCTCATGGAGGCAATTGTCAATTCCATTCATCTTGACCTCCTTGGCACACCAAGCAAATATAGGTCAAGATCTAGCTACTGTCCTGTAGCCTACGTGCTTAGTTACTAACCTAGAATGTGAATGTCTGTGTCCCTTTATGGGACACAATGTCTTTCATGAAAGGTCTGCCACTGGAACTACAACTTGTGTGAAATCTAACTACTTCTTGCATATAGCGGGGCTATAGCATATATATTGTGAATGGTCTTAATGGTGACACTTTAAACCGCCAATATTCTATTCAGTTACTTAAAGTACTTAATCTTTTTCCTGAAGGTGAAGTATTATGCCTGCCTGTTGATCACTGTTGGGACATCCAACAACACAGCAAGTATTGTTCTTTAATGCTCTGGAGTTGAGGCTGGCCTCCATCTCACAATGTCTAACGAAGTAGAAACCACAAATATCAACAACCAGCCTGAGCAGCAGGTGGCACCAAAAGCACCTGCATCAAAGAAGGAAAAAAAGAAAGGTAAGCAATTCATGTCACTAAGTTGCCTCATGCTGGCTGTCTTTCTTACCCTCTAATAGTTCTTCAGAATATCACTGGAGGTCACTCTTTCAAATAGCAACTGCTCTGAATGCATCTCCAGAACTTTAGCAAACTCCTCTTGGGACTGGCTGTTAGACTGGGGAGGAGTAGGAACTAAATACTAACCAAGACATTCACAAAGGGTGTCTGAATCCTTAATGTTTTAAGTGGTTCACTTCCATAGGGCTGAGCATCTTAACAGTTGCCACTGAGCTTAATCTCCAGGAAGCTATTGGCAGTTGCCCATGACCCTTTCCTTCTGAAAAGACTGCTGCATTTAATACCAGACTTCTGCCAGATCCCAGCAGCTTAAATCCTGATCAGCTAGATAGCCTCTCTTCTAAGAAGTGAAAACTACAACAGATTTCAATCCTCTGCACTTTCACCTGTAAGGCTCTTATAGTGTGCTCCCAACTACCAAAAAAACTTCAATGAACAAAGATCTTTTTTGATTGATTAGTCTTGCAACTCCTATCTGAAAACTGATCCCTACAATCAACTGGCTCAGTTTATGGCAACTCTTGCTAGTTCAGACTCAAATCTCTGTTCACAGAATGGTCATGTGCACCACCACCTCAAGAAACAGTGGAGAGCATCTGTATTACAGGGGCAGGAAAAGGTCTTGCGTCCAGCATAAACCCAAGCCACAGTAACAATTTTTACCTTCCTTAACTCCACTAGCAATTACACGAGGGGTCTGTCAGTAACTTTGGTCTACAGCATGGACTCATCTGCTATGACAGTCCATGGCCTGGGGTCCTGCAGATGGAAGCTTACACTTCCTCAAATTTAGGACATGGTAATAAGCCAAAGCTCCAAACACTCCCTGATGTTAGTGAAAGAGGGCCTTAGATCTATGCTAGGCTATTCTGTCACACCCAAGAGCCAGTGAACCTCTTCACTGCTCATACCACTTTTAATTACACCCCTTTTTTAATGTTCATCCAAAATATTGGTTTAAACAGCTTCCACTTTCATACTTACCTGATTAAGATAGTTACCTGAGAGTCCAAAAACTGGAAAAGCTGTTTGGTCTTGTCCCTTATCCTCTAACCAACTCTTGATATGAGTCATGACCTTCCTCTAGGTGAAGGAGTAAACACAAGGTAGTATAATAGACTAAAACTGCATTATTGGAGATGACTGACCTGGATTTGAAGTTACTTTTTGTAAAACAGTTGCAGATATGACTCAAACATCAAATGCTGCTGATGGAGCAGTGTAGTTTCATTACTCTTGACAAATGCCAAATCCTATATCCCAGTACAGTAACTCCTCCTGTAAAGTCATCCTAGTTAATGTTGTGTTAGGTCAACTAGGAAACCAGCTTGTTTAAAGTTGTCCCTTAGCTCTGATTTTTTTTTAACTGGGGATTGGTCCTGCTTTGAGCAGGGGGTTGGACTAAATCTCATACCAACCCTGATATTCTATGAACTGTTTGGCAGCAGCCTGCTTTCTCCACTGCTTGCAGGAAAAGCAGCCCATTGGAGCTAGCTGGTGGAGACTTGAAACCAGGTTGGACCAACAGCCCATCCTCTATCAGCTTCCCGCTTCCCTGTTTCCCTGTGCAGCAGCTGCCAAGCAGGCTATCGATTGCTGGCAGTGGGGGGAGGGACATCTGAACTGCCATGTACTGCTCCTTCCCTCTGCCTTGGTGCTGCTCCTGGGAGCCTCCTGCTTGCTGGGCAGGAGCTAATGTGCAGGAGCAGGGGACATTCTGACCCCACTTATCCATATAGAGCAGGGTGGGGACAGGGACAGAGCCAGAGCTTGGGGCAGCAGCTGAAGTCTCAACTTCCTGATTGTCTTTAAGTTAATATACTTGAGTGAGGTCCGCTTACTTAACAGGGCAATGTGCATCTCTCTCAAACACGGTGTCTGTCTGCCAAGCAATCCCCTCTCCTTTCCTGCTGCATTGTAGAGGGGTGAGACTACATTAACCATGTGTTAACTCTTTAGTGCTCAGCTGAACACTAGTTCATCATTTAGCAGTAAAGCATTCCCTGGGAAATATCCCACCTCTAACTTCACCACCTCAGTCAAGCTTCACAATCATCACTGTCTAGAGTATTAAATGTTTTAAAACTCTTATCTTGTGTGGATTTAAAAAAAAAATCCCAGAACCTAAGCTCCCCACTTGCATTAATTCTTATGAGGAAATTGGATTGGTGAAGGAACATAATTGCAATGTTAAACCAGGAGGTGCTGTATGCATGGGTAGGGTAGACTAGAGATTGGGTTGCATACACAGCAATAGCTTGACCAAATCTTCCTTACTGGAGCCTATAAAAGGACTTTCAAGAGTAGATTCCAGCAAACCTTCAATACTGATCAGACCCTCTCCCCTGTCTAGTCCAAACTATTTTAGATTTTCTGGAGGAAGCAACTTTACTAACTGCAAGATCTTAGATGTGCCAGTTACTTTCCTAAACCTGTAGCTGTCTTCCAGAACAGTGAACTACTCCTTTGAACAGCATTTAAAAATCAAACTACTAACTTAAAATTAGAAAGCTTCTCCAGCTCAGATTCTGGTAATCTGGATGATGGAGTCAAATTATGTCCACACAATTCTACACCCACCATTCCACATAGAGTGGTCAAACTTGTTTTGGGTGGCACTTTTTTGGTGTAGAACACTTGCCTCAAGTTGGTGCTGATACTGGCTGGTATGTTACATTTAAGCAACCAGAATCGAGCATTAGCCTTTGTTTTTTTTATAGTAGCATCCAAATGCTTAACTTGCATAGTCTGTAGCACCACAACTTTGGTATATGAACTGTAGCAGGACTGAAGTCTTTTCTATAGACCACCATAATCACTAAGTCTGATCCACAAATCTTGTACACAACATTTCTTGTCACTAAAACTTAGTGTGAACATGCTCACTGCAGAATGGAAGAGTCGTCTAATTGGTTAGACAAAGCTTTTTATTCAGTGTCAAAGCTTGGTATCCAACAGGATTTCTGCTCCAGAACTAGTGGTGATTCTGTAACCCTATCTCTTAGTTTAAAAAAAAAAAAAAAAAAAACAACTCATGCCTTAGATTCTGACTTAATATGCCAAGACCTAAGGCAGGAGTGACAGTAATAAATTTTACCAGTACAGGACATGGCTCTGGACCCCAGAAGGGATGGGGCCTCAGGCAGAAGGGACAGGACTGGAGGTCAGCCTGCCCTAGTCAGCCCATCCACACTACCTAGCTCCCACTGCTCGGGGCTCCAGCAGCAATTTAAAAGGTCCCAAGGCTCCTGGATGCTGCTGCCACTACTGCAGCAGCTGCCGGAGCCCTGGGATCGTTGGTCACCAGCCCCAGTGCAGCAGACCAGGGGGCTAAAAGGGGCAACAACATTAAAGCACTAATGTCATTACCCCTCTTGCCTTCCACATCAGTGATTCTGCTGGTAAAGTCCATATCAGCAGGGCCACTGACCTTTCAAGGAGGATCCTTTGCCCCAGCAGCACTTGAACATTGCTGCCCCCATCAGCAGCCCTGCTGGGGAGGCAAAAGGGGCAGGGATCTAAAAGCCGAAGTCTGGTCTCCTTATTTACCTTCAGAAGACTAAAACCACAGTTGACGGGATGAAGAAACTTGGCTCAGAGAATCCATATAACAAGCCTTAAACGGTCTTATTGCTTCTAAATTTTAAATCCCCATCTAATATACAATGGACCCAATGGTACAGGAGTACTGGACATCCCAGTTTAGCCAATATCTTAAAAGCAATGCTAAAACATGGCTCACAAACACTTGTTAGTAGCAGACTAGAATGGCTTACAAAATGAATGACCGTGCTCTTTGAGACTAGACATGTTAGCTCTGAACATTAGCATTTAAAAGCTGCTTTTTTCTTTCAGGTTCAGAAAAAACAGATGAATTTCTTTTGGCCAGATTCAAAGGTGATGGTGTCAGATACAAAGCCAAGCTCATTGGCGTTGATGATGTTCCAGAAGCAAGAGGAGACAAAATGAGCCAAGATTCAATGATGAAGCTGAAGGTAAAAGGCTGAAGTTGACCTTTTCAACCAGACATGCATGCTGTTCAGTAGGCAGTATATAGTGGTCAAATGCACACCATGCCATAACTCCCACTGCATATCAAAAGTATGAAGCAATGACCACACTTCTGTACACCTGTATCACACTGATCCTAACTGGCAGAAAGGTGCCATTCCTATCAAAAGATTAGCAAAACTAGAGGGGAAGGAAGCTGCTAAACTATAATGAGCAACTATTTAATCTGAAAATTGCTCACAAATTTCATAATCCATATAGCTCTTAGCATCTGAACTGGAAGATGCAGGTTGGTGAGCCAAAATCAAATCCCAAGCTTGGGTGGCAGGGAGAATTTCCATAGCAGTTGTGAAGACTCTAAATTGGATTAGTCAAAACCTGCATCCACCACTACTGTAACTAAAATGCATGTTCTTACAGCAATTCAAGAATGGTCAAAAAACCTAAGTCTATGACCTATAGCAATGAAGTCTGGAGAACAACATCACTCCGATTTGCCTGCAAAATTGCAAGTCAGCAACATTAAGCATGTTCAGAATTGCATGCCTCAGTGGTCCAATCAGCCTCTTCAGTACTAATAACTTAGTCACCCTTGTTGGGCAGTATAGGTAGGCAACTGATCTCAAAATCACCTGTTGGCTTTTAAGTCGGGAAGGACAATTGGCCTAGTAGAGAGAGCTCCTTTCAGAGGTGTTGTAGGGCAGTGTAAATGAAGTCTGCTTTAAACCTTTTGCAAGCTTAAACTAGTGCATGTGGGGAATGATCTTGAGAACCTAAAACTAGATTGTCTATAAAAACATGGGTGCATAATAAAACTTCATATTTAGTGTATAATTGTAGATAGTCAAATTCATGATTTGCAGCTTCACTGAGGTCTATAGGTTGTAGAGATCTAAACTGAGGCATGACTTGCTCAAGCATAAGTATCTGGGCACAAACAAATTTGACTAAAGCTGGACACATTAGTACTCAAAGTTTGAATTGCATAAATCTCATATTAATAAATCCCATTCATTTAGGGAATGGCAGTAGCTGCCCGCTCCCAGGGACAGCACAAACAGAAGATCTGGGTGAACATCTCCCTTTCTGGAATCAAGATAATTGACGAGAAAACTGGGGTAAGAATTCAAAAGTGGCTGTGTGCATGACCACTAAGACAATGCAACTATGGTCACTGGAGAAGAAATTTAGCAATCTCTTCACCTAAGATTTAAAGACCAGGAAAGCTGGCTACATAGTAGAACACCACATAGAGGAGAATCCTCTCAGGGAAACAGAGGAGCTAATCTGTATCTACTCAGACTTTCTGCTCCTTTAGAGGGGAGGGATTTGGATCCTGTCTGACTATAGCCTGACACCATTCTGTCATGTTTCTAGGGATACAGAGCATGCCAAGCCTTAATGCTGACTTGCAAACCACTTGGATATTGGCCTGTCCATTATTTTAAAGCTTTGATCTGGGCTCAGCTCTTTATTGTACATAAGCACTTGAGGAAAATCACTGCCATCCCATTGTTTGTTTTTTTTTCTGTGTACTTCAGTTCTGTTCTGCTGTACCAAACCATCTTTCAAAAGTGACAGAAGAATGAACTAATTGCCTTCAATTCTAGGTCATAGAACATGAGCATCCAGTGAACAAAATCTCCTTTATTGCTCGGGATGTGACTGACAACCGGGCATTTGGATATGTTTGTGGTGGAGAAGGACAGCATCAGTTTTTTGCCATAAAAACAGCACAACAGGTATGAATGAAGGAATCTGTTTGGCCTTAAAGTAGCCTGTGACCTGTAGGTCGATTTTTGGAGCAACTTTTTTGGGTGTATGGTTTTCTAAGTCTCTCAATAAACCAATCCTATCCAAAACTGTCATGAAGCCCATAGACCACTAAAACCAGAGGGGAGTTTGATTTTTAAAGACCCAACTTGAAGAAACAGGAGAAGCCTATTCAGTAGGCATCTTCCAAAATAGTAATTGAGGAACTCTCAATCATAAGGCACATCAGGTGAGGAATAACCTTGTCTTGCTGATAAAGAATTTCTTCGGGCAGCATGACCTGGTGTTCAACCCAGCACCTAGATGCAAGTTACTGGAGTGGCCTGAGGTTACTTTGAGCACTAGGAAGACTGGATTTCTTCTTGCATTTTTAGCATGCAAAAAGTTCTGCTGCTGGCCAAAGGTGCCCTTCTCTTCTTAATGGAGAGCCACTTAATACACATGCACACAACACATTTTGTATTCATAGCCAGGAGCTCTGGTCTGCACTGAAAAGTGGAAATGAAGCTTTTAACAATTCTTTAACACTGCCATTTCTGCTGCCCAAGTGCTGATTTGTGGATGTGTTAATCCTGCAAGTTTGACTAATTCGGACTTTGCTGTTCCTGTCTCTCTCCTGCTACTAATGACCAGCTGGATCGCCAGCTTTTTTTTTTTTGGTCTATTCATGGGGCACAGATTAGAACTGTGCTTCCCCACCACACCCCCAAAAAAGCTGGAACAAACCAGTGATACCACCTGGTGTGATCATTCCCAGAAACAGATTCTCCTCTTGGAGTAGACAGTTGTCAAGAGTTGGCTTGTCCAGGCCCTCTACCTACCGGGATCCTTGGCACAAGCTGGTTTGCTTTAAATGTTGGTTTACTCAGACTCCTGTTTTTATAGGTGCGGCTAGTAACACTGCCTGGGTAGTGCTGGGAAACCTTAAAGCAGTTTTCAGTTCCTTGAGACTTTACCAAGTTTAACCACTTAGACACCCAGTATGAACCATTTCAGTCCAAGGTTGTTTTGGAAAACTTCACCCATGCTGTTCCACAGTTGCCAAGAACAAGGCAGGGGAGGAGAAGAATGAATGGGAAGAAATGATTTTGTCCTCCATAAATTCTGGTGACCTTTGAAGCAAGGACTTGAAATTTGGCAGGGAGCCTGTTTGCTTTCTCTGAAAATCTGAACACAATTGGCCACATTTAACTGGTTGTTTTTCTTTATCTGAGCATGTGCAAGTACTCAGATTCTGTGCACACTGGCCATTCTCTAGGACTTTTCTGCAACTGTAGTTCTGGGCTACTATAGGCGGAGTCCAGGCTCCCTGCACTCAGTTCAGGTGCCTCTCTGTGCTCTTCATCCCCCTATCCCCAGGCAGTGTGTAGGATGCTTCCTAATGTACATGTAGGAGGAACAAGAGCCAGACCTTCCTAGGGTCAAGTGTGGCAGCAGCAGATACCATATGATGTAATCAAGAGTCACTTAGCACCCTTTCACATATGCCTTAAGGGTTCAGAGGCAACCTTAATTCTGGCATTTCCTAACTTTGAGGGTTTGACTTGGCACCTGAAGCTATGGCCGAACTATATAGTGGCATAACTATGGCTCTGCTGCTGTAGCATAGACAGGATCTCAACCAATGGGAAAAAACCCTTACCTAGAGGTAGATTATCTAGGTGGAAGCAGTAAATAGGCTGACTGAAGAACTTTCTTCCCTCTAGTTGCATCTACAGTGAGGGTTAGGCTGACCATGCTTCTAGCACAAATTTTTCACAACCCTCCGATTAAGCTAATCCATTTAACTCAAGTGAAGATCAGACCTTAATATTCTTTCTACAGGATTTTTCAGATATAGGAATATAGTTAAAGTGCTGCATTTAATTAATCTCCTAAACACCATCTGAAGTCTTGATGTGGAAGGCAATGGATGGGGGTCAGGGATGGGGAACAAATGGCTTTAGAATAGCCTTTCCTGCAGCACCTTTAAGACTTTTTTTTTTCTAGCTAAAATGAACACCACAAAACCTAGCAAGCCAGCTCCTTTAGCCTCTTACCCATGAATTGAGGGCAGATGGACAGTCTGTTCCAGACTTCTGCAGCCAGCAAATTTTAAATGAATAAAATTGGAAAGCCCTCAAGAAGGGAGGAGCAGGTAGAGGGGGAGGGGGGAAACAGCTCAAATCCTAAAACTGAGCATGGACCAGCCAGCTCTACTTTAGTAGAAAACAGGACTGCAAAATGGATCAGCTGGCAAAAGCTGGGTGCAGTAGTAAGCATCTGAGAATGGGGTACATTTTTCCCCACCTGCAGGCTTCATCCATGATTATCAGTATCTCTAACTGCATTATGCATTGTCCTTCTACTGAAAACAAGGTGTACCTATTCCCAGAACATACCTAGCAATGTACCAAGAAAGGCACGGTTCTTACCCTGGACAGTTTCCAAAGGATACAGGTCATGCACCATTGTCCTTGAACTATGCACAGAAATGCTTCTTCCTGTTTATACACTAAGGGTGGGTGAAGTCCTCTTCATTACATGGTTTCTTGCTGTTCTGTCTCTTGGCTTCCCTTACTATTGCAGTAATTGCATTTAATAAAAGTTTGAACAAAGGGGCAGTGACAGCAAGTGAGACTTGGTTTTTCATTGTATTCAAATATCTTTCAGTAACCTTAATGATAAAGCAGTTGGCCTGGAAATTTCTCCCATTCCTAGAGCAGAATACTAACACAGAAAATCCAGTTAATTAAGAACAAGCCCCCAATTAGGAAACTTTCTCTGTAGAAACCTAAAGTATAAAACTTTCCCTTTCAGGCTGAACCTCTAGTAGTCGATCTTAAGGACCTCTTCCAAGTAATCTATAACTCCAAGAAAAAGGAGGAAGATAATAAGAAGGCAAGTAACTCCTATGTTAGTAGGAGGACTCTTTTTGGCAAATAGTTGCTTATCAAAAGAACTACCCTTTTATGTTCAGCATTACTATATTTCAGCCCCAGTATTGCTAAACTGCTATTTAACTTGTAGTAGGACTGAATCTCTGCTCTACTAGCTTTGTGCATATGACTATTGCCTATATGTTAAGATTGTATTTAAACACACCTACCAGTAGCTAGGATGTATAGTGATCTAACAGGTTTAAGATTAGTAGCCATGTTAGTCTGTATCTGTAAAGAAAATGAGGAATACTTGTGGCACCTTAGACTAACCAGTTTATTTCTGCATAAGCTTTCATTGGCTATAGCCCACTTCATCCTAGTCCATGAAATCTTATGCTGAAATAAACTGGCTAGTCTCCAAGATGCCACAAGTATTCCTCATTTTCTGTAGTGATCGAAGATTCTCAGGTTATAATAAGACTTTTGACTAAATCAGTAAGTGTGTGCAAACTAGGTTGGAGAGACTAGTGCTTCAGTGTTTTTTGTTTTGTGTTTTTTTAAGATGTTTCATGTCAACATTTTTATAATTGTTCTTGGCTTTTGGCAACATTTGCTTTTACTACCAGAGCAGTGTGAGAATCTTCAAATTCCTCCTCTAACAGTTTCAAAAGCTGTGGAGTCCTTTACAGGAAGGAATCTGATCTTCTGCTAATCCAGTAATGGCCAGATGCTAATGTATACTATCTGTCTTTTCATCTTAGAATGAAGAAGCCAATAAGACAGTTGAGGTAACACTTTACTCTCTCAATCCGAGTAATACATGCACTCTGTACAAGTGAAATTCTAACTCTATTACTTTCATATATGGTTTACCTAGCAATTAAAGCTGGAAGCAGCAACCTCAGAACATGCAACTAGTACTATAGAGCAATACAAAGGGTCTTACCTCCTCACAGAACTAACAGCCTAGACCTAGTCCATCCTCTCCCCCTGCAGCAAATTCATAAATCAGTCAACCTGAATGATCACTGGAATAAGATGCTTGTTTCAAACTTGTCTTCATACTAACATTGCCTTTCTTTTCACTTCCAGAATGGTAGTGATGTGACTGATCAAGTTGACAAAATAAAACTGGTATGTTGACATAATGCTCAAGTGAGCATCTGTATGTAGCTTCCTTAAACTACATAGCAGATTCCTTAGCAGCTTCTAAGGGTGCACATGTATAAAACAAGTTGTCTTACTAGAGTAAACTACCTCCTCAGGTTAGCAAGTCGAAGATATTCCACTTTTTATGTTTGTACTCTGCTGGTCTTAATTTCACCACACTGATGTAAGCGTTTATTGCCTTACACAGAATCTGAACCACTTCCAAATGTTTAACTTTCTTTTTAAGGGTGTTGACCAGATGGATTTGTTTGGCGATATGTCCACTCCTCCTGACCTGAACAGTCCTACAGTAAGTAAAGAACTGTCTTGCAGTATAATCACTGCTTGCTATTCTGCTTTGTCACACATTATTCCAGCAAGGTGAGCCTTCAGATTGACCTGATGTTGCAGTTGTTTTTACACTATTTGTAAAGTTAGCTTTGTCTCTAACTGGAAGGAGTAAATTCAAATTTACTCCTCTTGTGCTAAATCTTTCATAGGAAGCCTATTCCTATTATAAAATCTCCATAGTCACTCAAGTGTTCCCTCTATCATTGCATAACATCTTCATGTCAGTTAGCCGCTAGTGCTATCAAATATTGAAGTTCAGTAGCTAGAAGTGGCAGGCAGACTTGCAGTACCACACAATTTTCAACACTTATCGTACTCCCACTGAATTTGGCATTTTATAACCAAGTGCTACACTTAAGATGCTGGCAAAAGAATTGAACAAATCTCAGGTCCCTTGCCCAGAATAGCTTTGTAGCCTCTTGAGTCTGTCCTCTACAGGAGAGATGAGGCTCTTCAAAGTTGCTGTACTGCCCCCTCCTCCACAATGACTTCATAATCCACTGACTTCACTGGCATGTGAAGCTACGGAACACTGTGCCAAAATAAACTCTGCAAAGCTGACTAAAGCACCACCTACAGTGTTAATGGCCTACTGCAGCAGTGATACTGCAGTGTAACTTGCATTGATAGTGCCTTATTTCAGAGTGGCGGGTGCCTCCCTTAAGATGCCCTCCTATATATCACACATGCAAGCAGTCTAACAGAAAAATGGCACTTGGTTAGCAGACTGCTACTGAGCTGCATAAATCCTACCCTTGAGATTCAGACAATTTTCTGGAGGGAATACACTGCCTTAAATTAAAATATGAAAGCACTGCTATGAGTCACAATATAGAGCCAACTGTAAATGGCTATAACTTGTGTGGAAAGGAGACTTTCAGGGTTTGAACTTGGTTATTGAGCCACACATAGCTTAAACACTTGTCTTCAGGACAGACAAAACACTGTCCTGTAAAGGCTATTAAAGCAGTGGTCTGGATAACAGTTCTCTTTCTGTAATTGCACCAGAGTGCTATTGTGATTTCACACTTTTACTACAACTTGATTACAAGTGCAACATCAGGTGTATATGCTTGGCTCCTAACTCTTGCAAGCTTTTTGTTTTACAGTTTGCAAAGTTGAGATTACTAGACTTCCTGGTAACAAACATGAAGTGCTAGTTACCAGTTTCAGGTTTATTTTCTGCATAGTAAATATTACACATTACATGGCTTGCATCTCTTTTTCAGTCTTCAACTAACTTTACTTTTTTCTTTCCAAACTAATAGGAAACTAAAGATATCCTGTTAGTGGATCTAAACTCTGAAATCGAGAACAATCAGACTTGTGTAAAAGAGAGTCCCTTCTTGAATGGCATCACTTCCTCTCTTCCACGACCAAAGTCGCAGACACCTTTCTTGCCTGAAAATTCCCTCACTACCAATCTCAGCTTCTTTCCCATTCCCAATCCAGATCCTTTCAGTGATGATCCTTTCACACAACCAGACCAATCTGCACAACCTTCATTTGATTCTTTAAAATCTCCACTTCAGAAGAAGGAAAGTCTGAGCTGCTTGGGTAATGGTGCTGTAAATGGTGATATTGACTACTTTGGTAAAGAGTTTGACCAGATTTCTAATAGAACGGGCAAACAGGAAATACAGACAAGCCAGTGGCCTCTTGAGAGTAAGTCAATGCAGCTAGCAGCAAGGACCCAAAATGGGGTGCCAGAAAAAGAACAGAATGGTTTTCTGACCAAATCCTCATCCAACCTATTTGCGGAAAGCCCTTCCAAAGGATTATCTCTGCAAAATGGAGTAAAGCTGGACTCTGAAAGCAATGTCCAGCTCATGTCACATGACTCCATAACAATTAGCCCACCTCCACAGAGTACCAAGCCAGGAAGAGGAAGGAGGACTGTTCAGGTGAACCATCTTCAAATGTTTAATGGTGACATGCATGCTCTGTTAGATGGGCTGGGTGAAGGAAGCTTTCCTTTTTCTTACCAAAATATGGTGATACTGGCTAAACTCTTCCTGCTACTCTACAACACAACTTATTTTCTTCAATTCTATTCCACCCACCATGTTCCCTCTGCAATCCATGTTTTCTGATTTCATGTGTACATTCGTAATGGTTATCACTAAGCATACACTTTTTTCTTTTCAATGCTGCCATACTTCACTAACTCTGGTGAGTATTTTGATCTGAAATGTATGTAGTACTTGTAAATGTATTTGACAGCTGCTTTATTTAAATACTAAAGGAGCCTGTTAAAACTCTAAATTAGCTTTTTAATCTGAAACTTAGTAGTTTCCCTCCAGCAGACAATAGTCAAAATACCTTTAAATTGCTCAAGAAAACATCCGTAAGTCCATACAGTAAATATGTATTCTAGAAGACTTCTTGAAGACTCTCTAGTAAATTCAAGGCAATCTTTTGTCTTCTGATTGGGCTATACAAGAAGCTCTTACTCTACCTATTGTAGAGGACTAAAATGGTCATAAAGGTAAGTTTATCTGAAGTGACTGACCAATAGTTTTGTGAAAGGATTTAGCATCCTGAAATTTCACATACTGCAATATGTGAACAGTGAGCATTAAGTTATAGCTTAGATACAGCACACACCCTTAATTCTGTTGCATCCTATTTGACAAATGGAGTTGCACCAAGTCCAGTATGACTTAATTTATCTTGCCAGTGTGTTGCTTAGCTCCAAGAATAATGTGCCTGAAGCACACAACTAATGGACAAGGTTAAATAGTGTTAAAGCCAGAATCTGCTAAGTCTTCACATAAGTAAATGACTTAATCATATACCTGGTATTCTAAAACATACATTTAAATATCTCCACAGCTGGCTTTAGACAGAGGCAGCATCTAGTTTAAAATTAGAACTAAAACTTTGCAGTCTACCAGTGCTGGATCCCATGTCTCCTGGTTGCAGAACCAAAATTTTATCTGAGAGCTCAAGCTTTGTAACAAATACAGGACTTTGCCTGTTTTGACAGTATCAGGACTTTACTGAAAATGAGGCCTAGAAACTGGAGTTCATGTCCTTCAGTTACTATATCCCAGTAAAGCTGTCGTCTTTTCTTTCTTTTTTTCTCTTTTCCAGACTGCAGCAAATGACTTATTTGGCTCAGACCTCTTTACATCTACTGCTACAGAGGCTCCAGGCCTGGCTTCTCCAGCACCACAACCTGCACTGCAAACCAACCCACTGGACCTCTTCCGAACCAGTTCTACCATAGCACCCATGGCCGGTCTAGGTTAGTTCATTGCTTTAAGGTGACAGAATCCACTTTATTGGTCACTTCAACTGATAGGCTTGACTGACTTATTAGAAGAGACAAAGTTTAAATGTCCTCTTAGCATACTGGAGTTCACTTTCCTTCTGTCCTCATGTAGCATTTTTTCCACCTCTTCAACTTGACCATCTCGTAAGAACAGAGGTTATTGACACTTGTAGACTAGATCATCTAGGAGACTTATCTGAGTGCTTGCTCTTAGTTTGTGGTGAACAGACTTTTTTTAGTAGGCAATTAGATTACAATCGCATGATTAAAGATTCTTCACATATACCCCAAGATACCAGTAAATATAAACATGGTACCAAATGTTAATAGTACAGGAGAACAGTCTGGAGACTTAATGTTAATTTCAGTCCAGAATATTGGCAAAAAGTTGCTTTAGTAATCACAGCTAGAGAAATTACCACTGACCAGTCTACACAGCAGCTGGGAGCATTAGCTCAAACAGGTCTACAATCACTGGGAAGCACATTCCCACCTGCAGTGTGGATGTACACTAAGAAAATAAATGCTATTGCAATACAAATTCACAACCAACAGGGATTGGGGGACTTTGTGCAAGGCATTCAAACTTAAATGCCTACAGAGGGAGGTGAGCAAGGCAGAGTTGAAGTGACTTGCCCAAGGCCACACAACAGGTCTCTGTCAAATCTAGGATAGACCCAGATCTCCTGCCCAGTCTGGTGCCCTACCCAATTGACTACACCACTTCTAAAACATGTACAGTTTAACACCAGAAACACTCCATATATTGGACTGGGAGCTAGGTAAGTCGATAGGTATCTGAGAACCAGAGCAACTGCTGGCAGACTTTGTCCACAGCTGGCTATCTTGATTCCATTACTGTTACATATGTTCCTTAGTTTTCTAATACACTAACTCAAAATTATGCTTTAAGCACTACAAGTTTCAATAACACTACCCAAAATCCAGAAGTGCTGAGAACTAGCCCAAATTTTCCTAGTTGTCCTTGCTGTACAGATAATTGACAGCTATAATGCCATACCCTAAATATATTAAAGTTCATATTTAAGTAGACTGGATACAGTTGGACTGTCTACTTTTATATAACCACAGGATACTGAAGGGCTTCATGAGAGCAACTGACTAAATCTTCACAGGGGGTGGCTATGAACTAAACTTTACAGTTTTGGCTTCTGACCATGACAAATGATGCACAACCAAACTAAGACTATGGGTCTGAGTTGTGCACCCAGCCAAGCTATTGTCACTTGCAGAGTATGCAACAGTGGAAAGCCGGGGTCTTTGATTCTGAACACTGGACTTTCCTCCAGATTCAGAAGAGCAAAATGGCAATGATCCTTCCAATCCTATTTGCATTGGGGAGGCAAATCAAACACCCCTAAAAACTGAGATGACAAATAGCACGTGTGGGTCCCCAAGATCGAGTTGAACAGAAATGTTGGTTCCTTTTAACTCACAAGGCTAATATGCAACTAGCTAAACTGAATTGGTATCACTCCGGCACCTTAGACCACTGCTACTAGCATTATTAATTCATACTAGGATTAAATGGAATACCCAGTTCTAAAAATCATACTTTCAACCCCTGGAGTGTCTCATGCCAAATTTTGCTCTTAAATCTTCACTAGGCAATAGCATCAGATGTCTCTGGAGCTATATATAATGTATGTGGCTAGCTAAACAGAGTCCATGCAGTGCCACTAACTTTTTAAAAACTGCAGTATCTTAAAATATTGTATACAAAAGCCACATGTAACCTAGTTACATTTTAGTCAGCAGAGCAATGTCCTTAACTTTGAGGACTGGTCTCCAAAATGACTGACTTAAGGGAGGAAGGCAATAAAATCTACACTGGGCTGGGATTGTACAATGATGGGGAAACATGCAGCTTAAGATAAGAGCAGGACTAGAATACTCTCCATGAGGCTTAAACTGACTTGGGGCAGAGGGAACCAGGAGCATTAAATATCATGGTAAGGCAAGCTGCTTCTGGACTTCATGGGAAGCAGGAGGAAGTCCCAGCTAGATATTTACATTCAGCTTTATTAAACAGATTTTTCATTTTAAGAGTAGTAATGGAATGCATGGGTAAATGACTCCTACAAACACTGCAGGGAATAGAGTGCTAGGCTCTTTTCCTGCAAGAGTCTTGCACTGAAATCCACCTTCTGGCTTCAAGTACATTGTTAGACCTTGGTCACCAACAAAACCTGTCCCATTAAACCACTTAATGACAGCATGAAGCTGAGTTTGGGCAGAACTTTTTTGAAAAGGGACTAGCAGCACACTAGTTTGGAATAGTTTGCCTACCTCGAGAGGCATAAGCCCCAGTTGCACTGTAGCCTATACAAACCCTCTGGATGCAGCCAGGTTCAGGTCAGCATGACACAATGAAGGAAACTTTGTTTAGTTTTCTTTTCTTTGACACTCTCCTGGTGACGTGCTGTACAGGCATAGTGTACAGAATACATCTGTGATATACAAATTCCTACTTGCTAGCAAGGCTCATTCTTGGCAGCATAGACATGCAGCTATTCTGGGTTAACTGACAAAGGGCATTTTTTGTTTAACTGCATGTTAAACCATGGTGGTCTAGAGCAGACACTCCACACTTGCTGACTTAATAAAACCAAATAGTGAACAAGGTTTTTTAGAGCCTCCCCCCTCCCCAAATTAAAGTGGCTTGTCTAAGTACTTTAGCCATGTCAATGCCTGTGTAAGCTTCCCTCAAGCTGAGTAGCTTAAAGGCTTGTCTTTCACCACTGGAAGCTGGTCCAATAAGAGATTCTCACCCTATTGAAGTGTAACACCTTGCTGATGCATAGACTTGTGCTCCTTGAGTTTTCACTGTACAAGTATTCATACAGTACACCTACAGAGATGCCTCACTATACCCTATTTATAAGTCTTGCACATCTCTCTTAGGTGGCTTGCCAGCAATACCTCCAACACCATGGAGTCAACAGTCCTCTGTCTTCAGTCCTGCCACATCAGTATTTCCTGGATCCATTATGGGTGCTCAACCTACAGGCTTTACTCAACCACTTGCCTTCAGTGCCCCTCAAGCAGTCTCAGGGTGGAGTCAGCCTGCATCCTTTGGAGCCCCATCCACATCTCAATCCTCTAGTCTCTGGGGTCAGCCAGCACATGTCTCTTCTACTGCTTGGGCACAACCATCCACCATTGGAAATCCTTTCCAGACCAGCATGTTTCCATCTACTACACAGCCTCCTGCTATGTTGTCTTCTGTCTCAGCAGCTAGCCCTCCTCAGCCACCACCCAGAACTGCACCTCAGAAGGAGCCATCTAAGAAGGAAAGTGATGCCTTCACTGCATTAGATCCACTTGGGGATAAAGAGAAAAAGGATGTGAAAGAAATGTTTAAAGACTTCCAGCTGACCAAGCCACCTGCAGTACCAGCAAGGAGGGGAGAACAGCAGCAAAATCTTCTTGGTGCTTCTGGAGCTTTCACTAGTTATTTTAATAGCAAAGTGGGCATTCTTCAAGACGACCCTGATCATGATGACTTGGCAGCTAGTCAATTGTCTACTAAAATCCGTGGTAAACTCCCTTTTTTTCTTAATGCTTCATCAAACCATTGGGGGAAGAATAAAATCCCAAGACCTTCCCTTGAAAGGAAACTAATTTTATATATCAAGTGGCCTTTAGATGGCTAGGCTAGCATCTCTCTGCTAGCAACAGGAAGTATCTTGACTATATTGAAGTATAGTCAGAGGGTCATTCTTAGTTTATTGCTGCCCAATACTGCCCTCTAGCATTCATACATTCTTTAAACCACTCACTCTAGGTATGTCCACAGCACTTTCAAAACCAGAAACTTAAACTGCTAAATTGCTTTCCAGTCTGAATTCAGCTGATTGGCATATTTATTTATTTTTTTAGAAATAACTAAGGTGACTCCTCAAAGCTCTGCACAGTTAGTTTCTAACTTGAAATCTACCTTCTAGACAATCACACTCCACTCATCTTCAGGTTCTAGAGAAAATCTTACTGTAGATTCAGAATCAAGGCCTGCTAGGAGTTCTTTCCACAAAGAAAGTAACATCTTTAAACTCTCTTTCACATAGAACCACCAAAGCCTGCTCCCAGGCAAAGTGCTCTGCCAGCTTCCAAGCCTGATGCCTTGTTTGAAAACCCCTTTCAAACAGATCCTTTCAGTACCCCTTCACAACCTTCTGTAAGTACTAGAAGCTGTTTACTACCATGTAATTCTCTGAAGTCTCCTGTCAATGCTGTAAAAATCTGAGGTTTTGTCCACTGATGGGACACTTCCCACTTGGTGACCAAACAATTCCCTAGAAAGGTCAGCAAATTCTTTGTGTTCCCATGCTTGGCTTCAAACACCCCCACAAGGGGTAAAGGGGAAAATAGCTCTTGTGACTAAGCCAAACTCTGAGTAGTTACTAACTCCCAGTGTGAAGGTGTCTTTAATTTTGTGCTATGAAGCCATTGTGCTTTTACAGCCATAATGGTCTGACCGAACAACTTTCTCCAACTATCTTAGGCCCTTCTCCTTGCAGGGTACTAGGTAAGGGCCATGAAATGTGTAATTTCTCTGTTTTGGCTAAAAGACAAAGACCTCTATCCTGGGTATCCTAAGAGGAAGGAAGTGGCCTGACCACATGACCTGAAGCCCTTTATGGAAACTCAAACTTCTTTCCAAAATGTAGATTATTTTTTTAATTTCAATTTAGTCTAAAATGTATTGGCTTAATCCCATATGCATATTTATTATACAGATCTGCCTATAGAGAAGTGACTCAAGTTAAGTCGACTTTAATTCTAATCCAGCCCTAAATAAGTTTAAATAAACAGTTGACTAATAATTCTACTGTAAACATCTTTCCAGAATGCCTGGCATGTGGGTTGTTTAAAACAACTTGCCCGACATCTCTCTCCACCTTTCATGGTGTGCAGAGTTCCACAGTTTAGTAGCCCATTGGTTGTAACCAAACTCTCTTCTGTTTTAGACTGTGTCTCAGCCATCCTCTTCTGATCTATTTGGTGATCCTTTTGGAAATCCATTTGCATAACTTTGGTAAGTGGCTCTAATTCACATGTTTCTCAGTAGGCATTCAGTGGTTTTCCCCCATAAACTGAAAGCTACCCTGCAGCAATTATGGACAAGAACATTAAACCGTGTGGGTGGGTAATGTTCTATAAGCTTATAGAACAAGAGAAGGTATAAGCTTATAGAACAAGAGAAGGCAGTTAGTAAGTTCAGATAGAGGCCACCTATTTCTTTCAGTTTAGAATAAAAGGTCAGTGACTTGCATTGCTCCAAGTTTAAACATTCTAGTTTAAAGAGTAAGTCTTGTTCCCCTCCCTTCCCCACCAACCAAGAAAGCAATGATTTTGCTAGTCAGTTGTATTAGCCACAAGGCCAGACTCTTCAGCACATCAGACCACCTTTCTATGCCAGTCACAGGGGAAAGTGGTCAGTAGACTAGCTTTCCAATCCAAAGTCTAGAACAGGGATTCACTGAATGTGGTCTGCCTTTCATTTTATTTCTAGGGTCAGATGTCAGATGCCTTAAAACCAGCTATTACTTTTTAAACTGAGAATACCAGTCTCCTGAGATCAGTTTAGCTAGGCTCGCTAGTATAATCCTTTTTTGTTTACAGCTGTTTCTGTATCAGAATGGTAGCTGGCATGTAGACATCTGGGTCAAATATGGAAGCAGGATTTAATGCAGATAAGGGCAGCCTGAACCACAGTGAAATGTAACTAACTCCTAGGAAATATACTGATTCTCTAGCTGTCACTGCAAACTGAGAAATCCTAATAGCAAAGCCCACACACTGCTAAATTAACTAAAACTTTTTTGTTCTAGTTAACTTGATTTTACTGTTTCTTATAGTAAAGCTTCAAATACAACTTCACCTGTTGGAAAAGGGAGTGCTTTCATTACAGCCAGTAAGATTTGACAAGCAGAAAGATGATTTAGTCCCTTCAAGGTGCACCAAGTTGAAAATTTTGCACTTAAACTACAATAGGCAGAATTACTTGAAACTATCCAGCTCTTCCAGACTGACTGGATAACTTTCTAATGTAAAAAACAACAAATACACTCAGCAGAACTTTGCCTAAAAGGCTACACTTGTGTAGGGGATTCTACAAGTTAAACAAATCTTAGTTTCCCCCTTCTCCGTTGTCTAAACCTTACAATGAGCTGACCATATTACCACAACTAATATTTCCACTTTTTACTGGAGGTCCTAATAGTTACCAAATTCTTGCTGAAATGTAACCTTAAATATAGACTAGAATCCCTCAGATATTTTTATCTGTAAACCTCTAGAAGAGGGTGTTGAGAACTGATGTACACACAGGCCATTTTGCTTTGACTTTACTACTAGCAGTTTTATGTGGTGAGTGGGTGACTGTTTGTTTTTATCCATTCCTAATTGCTTTCTTTTTGCCAGAAACTTGGTGTAACCAGCAAAGGACAAATGGAATAACAAGACACCTCCCCCTTGTCACCATTTTCTACTCATCTTCTCTTGCATTGTCTGCCTTCATCCTTGATGCCTATTCTGATGGTCTATCTGCTGTGATCAAAAACATGTCTGTGTGGACTGAAACATGAGCCCTCAGAACCTGCTGTTAACATGATTCAAGATTAAGCCAAGGAAAATACCCAGAATTTCAGCTGGAGGCCCAGTTTCAAGTTGGTGTTCAGTCTTACTGTGGTGTTGAAACATGGTCACCTACACTTAAAACCTTTGCAGCACTTAGTGTAATGGTTACAATAAGGAATTCAGCACCCATTTTGAGGAAGAAACAATGCATTCTCCACACAGGGAAAGGGAATTGTGGATTTAGAATCTTGCAAGTTCTGCAACACTGAATCACTTCAAACAAGCTTTCCCCCACACACCTGGATTCCACTAATGGCTGTCATTACAAAATGGCAGCCATTTAAAGTTTTTTCTTAAACCTTCACTCTTCAATGTACAATAGTTTGTCCTGTATTTATGGTGACACTGCAACTGGTAACTTATGGCTTTCTGATTTTTCTAAATGGTGGCGGAGGGGACCAAAGTAGACAGAGAAATCCAGTGCTTGCTAATTGATACGGACCATGTTAAAATGCCCATTAGTCCCTTGACTGCAGAATCTGGAAAAGCAGTGGGTAGGGAGAACAAACTGTCAGTTAGCAACACTGTTGCTAAAGTTCTGGAATCTCAGCTTTAGGGTCTAAAGTCAAACACCTCATCGAAACTTCAACTTTTAACGCCCTTTATTTTTAAATCTAAGGGTTGTGGGTCAGGAAGGGGGGCAGAAATCAAATAGGGTGCTGGATTTTTCTTGTCTCAAGAGCTTGGCAGATGGCTAAAGAAAATGGAATAAGCAGATGGGGGTTTCTTGTTGAATTGGCTAAACTTTAGTGAATGTCTATGATGCTCTAACTCAAATGAATTGAGTTTTGTCAGACATGGTAAAGTTGATTCCAGTATGTGTTGGAAGGGCAAATGGCAATTTTTTTTTAATTGATCTTCACCTAATGCCTTAGTATTTTGTGAATTTTGATGCACCTCATACAATCTGAGGTAGCACCTTTTTGTGAACCTCTGTACTAACTAGTGTATCTAAATCAGTTACTTATAAACTAAACTGCTAGGGTTACTTTGCTTTTTGGACAAAGGTCTAATCAGCTCTTGCCGTTCTGTTGGTTGGTTTCTTACTCAACCATTTAGAAGTGTAAACTTGAAATACTTTCTTGTCTTTAATGATGAATTGGATACCTAACCAACTGCTAAACAAGGAATTATTTTGGAAAATCAATTTGAAGGCAACTTTAGTGGCAAATTCAGCCAGGCATGCAACTTGTTCTGTATATAACCTTTAATCTTATGCACTTTCCTACAATGCAATTAAAAGTTGTTATGAATTTATAAGTACTTGTCTCAAACTGGAAATGTAGAAACTTATGGATGTTACTATTATATAAACTGTAGTCGCACAACTAGTAAAGTTTTTTCTAACATTAAAAATATGCAGCTCTTTATATCAAATGACTAAGAGTTGTCTGTTTCCTGAAGGAGCAGTACATCCATGCATACTAACCTTCCACACAGAATATTTCTGGCTTTTCTGGAGCATGAACTGAGCAACCTGTGAGTTGATAGCCATAAAGTTAGAAGTTTAAATAGCAGTTTCTAGCCAAACTGGTAGACTTCCTCAAAGAAGTTACGGTAGTCTGTGCTTTCTACTTGGAATACTTTCTATTTAGTGGCTTTCAGAGAAATTTTAAATTGAGCCACTTCCTTCAGAATTTCAAGTAGCCATTTTTGGACCAGTTTTTCCTCCCTAGCTGTAGGACTTCAGGAAGATCCAAGGGCTTATTCTCTCTAATGCATCAGCCCCTTAACATAGCAACTGCTTGATTTTTAGAATGATCCCCCTCATACCTTAACCTAGAGATGTTTCAGGCACAGCAATGGACTTTCAGCCTTTGTAGGAAAGGTTAGGATAGCATTCCTAACCAGATTTAATTACATAGAAGATGGAATAGTATTTCAAGGAACCTTTTTTCATCTAGTGGAATGAGCTGATGGAGGGTAAGAGAAGACTCAATCAATGTCAATTTTTATCTGCTCCTAGACTGGAGCTAGACCCTAGCTTGCTTTGACAGCTGACGAACTTGGATAATACTTGGATATGAAACCACTCTAAATAGTGAACACTGTACTCCTGTGTCTAACTGGAAAAAGGCTCATTTATGGGAATAGTCTGAATGTAAGCCATTGGACTGCTAGTATTAAAGTAACAAATATACAGCTGGTTAACAGTCAAAGGTCTGTTAGACAAATGCTGAAAGTGACAATGTTTTTAGTAAATATTTAAACTGACTATTAGACTCTTTAGCAATCCATGTTTTCTGCTGGGAATGATTTTCCCCCTGAAATGGTAAATCCCACACTGCAATAGTGATTAGGAACAGATGAAATCCAGTGAAACACTGTTCTTGTTTAAACAGTGCACTAAACAGTTGTTACCCAAGCCTCCCCTCCCCCTGCCTTAGGCCTTGTCTACATTTATATTTTATAGCACTCCAGACTTGCTGTGCATGTAAGATTCTTCTCCCTTCTCACCCCCCCTACCCCCCCCCCCCCCAGCTAGCACGTTAAACACTTTAAAGAACTAGTGTGGACAGGAGCACTGGAAGATGCACTTGGATCTAACTGCCTCATGGAGGTGGGTTGCCAGGAGAGCTCCAAGTGCTCTTACACAACCAGTCACACTTCAAAGTGCTGCAGCAGGAGAACTGCCATGACAGTGCTTTGAAGTTTCCACTGTAGCCATACCCTTGGTCCCCATACATAGCACTAACTTTGTTCAGTAGATAATGGCTTGTGAGTTGGGGAACAGTCAGGGTGCTTCAAAACAAATCTGACACCTCCTCCTTTAAACCTATTGCAGTAACAACTAGACCTCTGCCAATTACTGCACAGCATTAAAGGTTCGCATGAGACTATAGGCTAAAGGAATGGCCTCAGGGCCAGGCCTACACTTCAGACCAATAGTGGTATAACACTCAGGGACATGAAAAATCCACCCCTGAGCAACCATGTTCTACCAGCCTAACCTCTCCGAGCAGTGGGTTTAGAACTTTCTGGTAACCCAGCTGAAGATAATTGTTCATCCTCAGGGTCCAACAGACTGAGAGGTTTTGGGCTGGGAGGCCCTCTGGGTTGGGGTGAGGGCTGTAGGGTGGGCCTGGGAATGAATGGTCCAGGGTATAGTAAGGGGCTCTGTGTAGGAGCTTGGGGCACAAGAGGCAGTCAGGGCTCTAGGCTGGGGGGGTGAAGGCTCTGGGGTAGGGCCAGGATGAGGGGTTTAGGGTACAAAAAGGCCTCTTGGTTTGCAGGGGATGGGCCATGGGCTTACCTAGGGCAGCTCCCAGTCAGCAGCACCGCAGGGCTGCACAGGCTTCCTATTCTGGCACCACAGACCACTCTCTTCCCTGGAAGTGGCCAGCAGCAGGTCTGGCTCCTAGATTGAGGTGTGCAAGCAGTTCTGCACAGCTCTCAGCCACAGGCACTGGCTCGCCTCCCCCTTAGCTACACTAACATGGTACTTTGTGTAGACATAAACTATGGGTGTGGTTTTTTAGTAGAGATTTTGCCAAGACTATAGCAAGACAGTTTGAAAGGGGAAAAACTCAGAGTCCTGACTTAACATGTCTCCAAGGCTATTAACAATGGAAACCTGTCTAAACTACTTAATTTTAGAAAAGTGATATAAGTTAACTGGGCTTTGACTGTCAGCTCTGACCATCTGGTAGAATTGTAAAGGCAGAGGGAAAAGCCTTTAGGCTATAAACAAAACCATACACACGCCATGTCGAATGGAGCAAACTAACATTGGACAACTGTAAGTTTGCTACATCCAGTGCAAACTTAAAGCTATTCTGCTGTACAAGGTTTTATCTTCCCAATATGTGGTTATTGCTTCACTTCTGAAATGGTAAACACTGTTATGGTAGCAGGGGTGACTGATCTGGGTGAGCAAATAAGCAGCCCACTTAGCAGTGCAGGTGTCCCAGCTACTGGGCACTAAAATGTTCCTAGTACAGACTGTACCCTGAAATCTTTCTCATGAGAGAAATTTAACCCTCATTTTGGGGCACTTAAGAGAGGGGCCCACTTGCTCATTTAGGTAGTGGGCCAATCCCAAAATGAAGAGATTCCTAACTACAGGCAAATCAATAAAGGAAACAGCCAAAAGGTTACAAGTGCCATTCATCCCTGAAAAATAAGGCAATACATTCAATGTAATATATTGTTTCTGGCCTCAAAGCACTCATCCTGTAGAATGGCTTATGTAACCTGCAATACTATGGGCAGGTGCCTTCTAAAGAATGAATTTTGGCAATGAAACTCTGATAAAGGTTGTGATCTTGGAAATAGTCACTAGTAACTTGACTCTTGGGGAATCTAGAACTGGGTGCCATCGCCATGAAATTGTGTCTGATGGCAGTGTCCTAGAGACTCATCTGACATTTTGAGTCCCTATCCCTTTAAGTAAACCGTTCCTTCATGACAAGGACTGAAGGCCAGAACAGCTGACTAAACTTTATTGTTCTACTGAATTGCTACACTCATGTAAATGGTGAATTCTCTGTAATTTTGAAGACTTCAGTAACTCAGCCAGAAGTTAGGGGTCTATTACAAGAGTGGGTGGGTGACGTTCTCTGCTCTGCAGTGTGGAGGAGTTCAGATGATCACAATGGCCCCTGCTTATCTTAAAATCTGAGTAGGTGTAAATCCTTTGGACTTGCAAAAAAACATCCCCCTATTCCATGCCTCCATGTAACTGTTCCCTAAACAGACAATTTCTGAACTGTGTGTATTCCTTTTGTAGTATTCTCCAATGGAAAGTTGTATGCATTCAAGTGTCATTTAGTTCAGTAGAAGAGCTCTGTTCCCTACATAGTTGGTCAAAAGGGGAATCTCTCAATCTCTGCTGGGGAAATGCTGCAACAAAAGACAACCTGAATATTCATACAGACTTACTTTCTCACCAGGCTTTCAGTGAACTCTAGACTAGAGTACATACCAAAAGTCAACATTAGCTATGGCCTATCATTGACATGCTCTGTGGGCGTTGCCTTTGTGCTTCCAGTAATAAATGACCCCCGGACCAAATAAAGACTCCAAATTCAGTCCCAGCAGTTTCTTCCATTGAGTTAAAGAAGCTGGCAGCATGCATGCTTTCCTGCAACTTATTTGTGCGCTATGCATTTTAGAAGCAACCACCTTGGTTTCAGGAGAGATGGAAAGGTAATTCCTTTCACTTTTTCTTTGTATCAGCAGCTTTGTACTGTATTTTGTTTTACCCAGAACAGACAGTAAAGTGTGTGCATTCATCTACAGAGCTGTCTTATTCTTGTAACCAAGAAAGAGTCTTGTTACTGCCAGGTAGCATTTACAAAAAATAGTATCAGTTTCAGACTCCTTGGATTTCATATTGCATCTGTATGGCATGATCAAGCATGTATGGCTAAAGACAGCGGTGGTTATATAATTGTAAGGAGACCGTTATTTTAGCTATTGTTTACTATAAACACAGTACTAAAGTATAATTTGGACTATTGCTTGTTTTGCCTGACACATTTCTCCCTGAGAGATTCATTCACTTTTCTAGTGATGGGGATACATGTTACTGACATTTCAAAGCTCTTACCCCATACTGTAATTCTCTCAAGCCAGACCTTATGAATAGTGCATGAGTACCATGTAACAGTGACTGGCTCTCAAGAGTTGTGCTAGTTGTATGGTATCTCCATAAAGATATGCAAAAAGACACATTTCACCTCCAACAGCAGAGTCCTGCAGCTCAGTGCTCCTAAAGTAAGAGTGTAGGACTTACCAAACTGGATCAGATCCAAGAGTCAGCTAGTCCAATACCTTGTCTTTAACAGTGGTGAATACCAGATTCTTTGGAGGAAGGTATAAATAAGGACCCTGCAGTAGGCAAAAATGGGATAACTAAAGCTGAGAGAGTTTGGGTTTTTTTTGGATGGAGTGATTTTGTTTGTTCCTCCTCTCCCCTGCCCCCCCAAAACCAACCTTTTGGGGGGCAGGAGTAGGCAGTCAGAAACTGAGATGAACTTGACCTGAATAGTTTCAGTTGACGGGGGATAAAAATTGTTTTGCCTTAAAAAATCTAAACAAAACATCGAGTCAATGTTTTGGTTTCAAATTTGGCCAATTAAAAAAATAAAGCACACACCCTGGGCGTAACTCCCAAAATAGAAAAACTCTCATTTAGAGTAGGCAAACATTTAGTTTGAAGCAAACTATTTTTAGGTTGGGGGGGGGGTTAGTCATTAGAAAAAAATGCTTGAAAAGTGTCTTGGTTCAAACCTGACTGGATGATTTTTATCTATTTTTTTTTGGTGTTGGTCCCAAAGTGAAGAAGCTGTCATTTCCTCAGCCCTAAGGATAATTTGTCCCCACCATAGCTTTCATCCTGACTTCTCAAAAGAGGCTTAAATCCTGAAGTATAAGGTTTAATATCCCTTCTAAAAAGTTTGGCAACAATAATTCTGGATATTCTTAAGTTTCAAAGAGATGGAAGATGCAGGTAAAGTGGGAGCAGATTGACCTCATGAGTGCTATGATTTAGTTGTGTTGTATGAAAATGTATTTCCTCTTATTGACTTTCCCACCTTTTGAATTCCAGTCCCATTCTGCTCTACCTTGTCTAAACTTTTATCATGTCCCATCCCTAGTTTTCTCTCTCCCTTTAATTTTTTGAGGCCCTTCATCATTTTTGTTGCACTTCTCTGGAAGTTCTGACATTCACCATCCAGAGGTGAGATTACTAGTACTGTACACAGATGAAAAGGCTTCATAAACCTCAAACTCGGATCCCCTTGGTGCCTGCAGCTTGCTCTAACGCAACCATCAAGCCAACTCCCTTGCCTGAATTCATCAATTTCATAACTATTTATTAAGATGGTCCCAAGCACCATCATCTTATGATTTAACAAATTACAGTGTTGGCCAATAACAAATCACTAACACAACTGGGTGTGTTTCTGGCACATCAATGAGAGTTCGACCAGTGTTATGCAACCTAAGCCCACAGGAAAAGCGCAATCAAGTGTCTGTGTAGATTGGGAAATTCTCCCAGCCCTCGCGAGCACCCTTCTCCCCCATCCCCTTCCACTGCTGAAATGTCAATAGTTTATTGTCAGCTAGCCAAAGCTCTCTGTTTTTCTATTTCTTCATTCAGGGACAGCTCAATATGCAAGATCCTTGATTAACAGATATACTGATCTTGAGTATATCCGTTCATGGGCCTCCGAGGCAATGCTTTGATGTGGAGCCCGACTCCTCCAGGGTTCAGGGATGTTCCGAGGTTCAGGGGTTTGGGCACATCCATATGAGCCACTTTTTCAAAGTACAAAACTCACTTTGGAGAATGAAGCAGCCAGCTGGGTGCTTCCCTTCAGAGCAGAAATTATAGGGCATATTGAATTCAACATTTGTCTTTGAAGTCCTTGCTCCCTGCTGTCATACTCAGCAGCATTCTGGATGGCTGAGCGGCTTTCAACTCCTTCCTGTTCAAACTAGGTGCATTAAATTTCCTGACTCAGCTCTTTGTGTCCGTAAATAGAACTATTTCCCTGAGTTTAATAGTGAGATGACAATGTCATTTTTCCTAATCTCCATTTTAATGACTTACTTTTAAAAACACTTTTCACCCAGAGGTCACTCTGGCCTTTCAGAGAGACATGGAATGTGGGTCAGTCTTCTTTTGAAGCCATCATTCTTTAGGACGTAGCCAAGCACAGGGTAATAACTCTCCTGTATATGGAGACAATGGCTGCAGACCAAGCACTGGCATGTTAGAGGTCATGAGATCATTTGCAACAAATTCTTTATATTCAAGTACACACACACACACCCTGGTCTGTGCCCTGGCCTGTAACTAGTCCCTTTGGAGTGACTCCTTTAGTGTCCTGGATCCTGAGGAACCACACAATTCCTTAGAGGCAAGGATGTGGCCTGCCAAACTCTGAAACTGGGCTTTTGGGCACCAACAACCCCTGCTGTGCTCTGACTCCCTGCACTGAATCCAGCTAAGCCAGTCTCCTGTGAGAGGCTTGTATGGTACCTCCTCAGCATACAATGCTCTCTGTAAGTATTCGCAGTGACACCAGGCAGTCTTTTCAAAACAAGACTAGTCATCTGTCATGCAGCATTTGGAAGTCCCTTGGTTGGCACAGAGAAGCACCTGCCAATGAATCTCTTGGCTTTCTTTCTCTGCTTTGGTCCCTTTTGTCTCTCAGTGACAGCCCTGTGTCTTTATGAGTTCAGTCCTTAACATAGCCACCTGACACTTCTTCCTTTGTTCTCCAGTTTGGGCCCTTTGCTCTGTTTCCCTGCAGGCAGGTTGGGGGGGGGAGGTCTCTTGCCTGTTAGTTGCTAAGTGTGAATGTCCTGGTCATTGGGGTTTCCATTATTTAATCTGCATCTTCCACTAACGTGTGTAGACTCTAGTCAGCTTGTTAATGACTCTGGTTTCTAACCAGGCTGTTACATGAATCAAATACCTCATCCCTACAGTTTACATTCTCAGTACATAGGAAGGTAAAGTACACATATACACATGAATTATAAAATGATTATCAAAATTCCTACATTTGTCAGAGCAGGTTTCTAGCAAACTATGGGAACTCTATGCTACGTGATGATGGGGTAGGGTACCTAACTCAGAAAGACAATAAAAGAGAGACAAGGCCGGTGAAGTAATACCGGTACATTTTATTAGGCCAACTTCTGTTGGTGAGTGAGATAAGATTTGGAGCTCTTCTTCTGGTCTTGGAAAGGTAAGTACCAGCTAAATACAAGGTGGAATAGACTGTTGCGCACAAGGAGTTTTAAGAAACCGTTCAAAATGAAGTGGGCAATTAACACATCTGCACTCACAGGAGAAAGTAGATTTGGGTTACAGAGTGAGACATAAAACCAATGTCAATAGTCCAGGGGTGGGCAACATTTTTGGCCTGAGGGCCACATTGGGGTGGGGAGATTGCTTGCAGGGTCATGACTGTAGGGCTGGGACAGTCCTACAGGAGGGAGTGTGGGGTATGGGAGGGGTGGGCTGTGCAGGAAGGGGTTCAGGGCAAGGGATTGGGGAACAGGAGAGGTGTGGGGCATATGAGGGGGCTCAGGGAAGGGGGTTGGGGTGCACAGTGTGGGAGGGAGCTCAGGGCAGGGTGCAAGGTGTGGCAGGGAGTTGGGGTGCAGGGTGCAGCAGGGGACTCAGGGCAGAGGGTTGGGGTACAGGGTGTGGCAGGGGGCTGGGGTGCAGGAGGGGTTCATTATGTGGGCTCTAGCCCGGCGTCGCTTACCTGGAGCGGCTCCAGGGTGGCAACGGCTCCAGGGCAGGCTGCCAGTCCCAGCCCCGGCCCGCTCTGCTCCACTCCAGGAAGCTACTGGCAGCATGGCCCTGGGGGAGAGGGAGCAGAGGGCTCCCCGTGCTGCTCTTGCCTGTGATACCTCCCCCTAAGCGCCTATCGGCTGCAGTGTCCTATTCCTGGCCAATGGGAGCTTCGGGGGAGGTATCCACAGGCAAGAACAGTGCACAGAGCTCTCTGCTCCCAGTAAGGTGAGTTGGCCCTCCAAAGGGTTACACTGCATCCCTGAGCTGTTTAGGATTAAAGGGTTGAAGAGTTGCTATCAGGTCAATTTAAGCCCCAAATAATAAATGTAAAATAATATTCACTTTCTAAAAGTTGTAAGCCAGGTAAAATAATCTGGAAAATATTGGTCCAAATTTTGGAAAGTGACTAGTGATTCTGGGTGCATCCATTTTTGGTGTCCAATTTGAGATACCTTGAAGGAGCCTGATTTTTCAGAAATTGTTGAGCACCCACTCCCTGAACACTAGGTCCTTTTGTGGTATTTCAAACTGAGCACCAAAATTACCAGTCCCTTTGAACATATAGGCCTTTAATTTAGATTTTACAAAGTCTTGGAGATTATGCACGATCCTTGGGCTGGTCATGAGCTGTTATTTCACTACCTTCCCTGACTTGCAGCTTAACATGACCTATACAAAGATAAGAATGATCTTGATGCATCCAGAAAAGGGGAAAAAATGTTGGTTCATTAACTGTCCTTTGACTTTAAATATTTTTAAAAACTAAAATGTCTTTTACTTTCCGTTTTTAACCTGGTGAAGAGTTTGACAATGAGGCTGTGTATCAAAATTCCAATGACTGCTGTGCAAGTGACCCAGGACGTAGCTAAACAACAGTTCTTTTTACACCATTAACCAATGTTTTAAAACTTGTGCTTGATTTTAGCCAACTTAAATTGTTTTTGAAATGTTTTGTTTGTTAGCTCTTCAAAGAAAGTTTTGCATAGGAGGACAAGAGAACCTAATGCTCCATCTTCAGTAGACTGTAAACTGAGCCGTTGGAGTGAATGGGGACCATGTGATCCATGCTCAAATCTAAGGGTAAGCCCTCGGTGTAGTGTTTTTATTTTAAAATGATACGGGTATTACTCACTGACATTTACCCTTAGAAGTCCTCCATTATAGTGAAGAATAATAAACTCCTCCTCAACATTCTGATGTTATGATTGAAGGGTATAGAATGCTATGTAAAAGGGCTTCATTGGCAAAAACAGAAATTCTTGCAGGAAACATCAAAGTTTGATTGAATTGTTTTTAGGTTTTCATCAAAAACTAAAAAAAAAAAATTACTGACCACTAGAGTGACCAGATGTCCCGATTTTATAGGAACAGTCCCGATTTTTGGGTCTTTTTCTTCTATAGACTTCTACTAGCCCCCACCCCTTGTCCCGGTTTTTGACATTTGCTGTCTGGTCATCCTACTTGACAGCCAGCCTTTTCTGTTTTCATTTTTTGAAGAACATTTTTTTTTAAAAGATTTTTTTATGAAAACGTTTAGTTTTTGCCATTTTTTAATGGTAACAAAAAACACTACATAAACCTTTTGTGACTAGTGCCACGGCTATATATCCGTTTATATGTACATGTGAAGAATTAGTTACAATCAGTGCCACAGGAATGTGTGATATTGTGCAGAAGCAGTAGGTTCCATAAAGGTATTTTTCTTATGCATGGCGAGTGACTTCCTGCATCCAGATCTTAACAAAGACCTTCAGACATAGAATCTTCACTAATTTATTTGCAGCCATAATATGTGAGGGCTGTAGGTCTGGAATTAATGAACAAAATGTAATTTCTTCTAAACCTCGACTTGTGTTTGTGTATAATTTGGGGACTTCCTTTGTAGAAAAAAACTGGGTTTCAAGTAAATAAAATACTAACTATGAGGCGAGTTCAGTATGAAGACTAAAATGCAAATAAAATATGAATTTTTTACTTGCTCCATAAGAATGAGACACACAAAATAGGGGAAGTAATATCTTTTATTGGACAAATTTCTGTTGATGGAAGCTACAAGATTTCGAGGTAAACTGCTGTTCCTCAAAATTTAGTATTAATGAAAGATTCCCACAAAAGTATCTGCAAGTCTTTCCAATCCTCGGTAATGTAAATCAGCATAGATTCACTGAAGATAATGAAGTTATGCTGATTGACATTATCTGAGAATCTGGCCATAATTTGAAATATATATTTTAAATAAAATGTACTACTTAGATTGTTCTCAGTGTAAACTACTAATATAATTGAGAGAAAGTATTATTTATTGAAGAAACAGAAGAATGAGAATCAGGAGTAGATCGGTTTTCTGGTTAAAAGAAAAAATTGTGGTTTGGGTCGACCCAAAATGAATTTTATTTTTTTAGTTTTTTGACAAACTAGCTTGGTTTGTCCAAAAAAAATCCATTTTTGTTTTACTCTTTTAAAAATTTTTTAACACACATTAGCAAAATGTTTCAAATAAAAAACTGCATTTTTGTCAAAAAAAAGTTTAGTTGGAAAAATTTCATCCATCTCTGATGAGGAGACCTGATTCTGTTCTGCCTCTGTGAACAACTTGCTGTGTGACATTAGGAAAGTCATTTAACCTATCTTTTCCTCAATGTCCACTTCTGTGCTTTAAGCAAAAAAAAAAAAGGGGGGGGGGGGGATGGAATGCACACACGTGATTTGTAACCTGTTTTCAGATGCTGTAAAAATGCTGTACACGTGCAAAATATTATTATTATTTATTATTGTTTTATTATTAGGGCTAGTCAAAATGTTTTCAATTTCTAAATGTTGACAAAATTTCCCACCTTGAGATTAAGGGATAAAAAGGAAATATATTGATAAAATTGCCACAAAATACTTTCCCTGGTTTTCAACCAATCAGCTCATGAAAAAAATGTCTAACATAGATGAAATTCTGAGGGGGGAAATCTCTAATGATATTGGGATTTTTGTTTTGCTTTTCTTTAAGCAGGTCTAATTATTATTATATATCTTTGTAGTTTCGCTCTAGAAGTGTTCAACAATTTGGACAGTTTCGTGGGAAACGGTGCCTGGAATCATTGGGAGACACACAAAGCTGTAAAGCCAGCACAGCCTGTCCAGAAGAGCAAGAAATCGATTGTGGGGATGACTTTAGATGTGATTCAGGTAGGTGTTGCTTTCACACCAAGCTAATTAATTACAGCTTCAGTTCAGCAAAGTATGGAAACATCTACTTAATTTTAAGTACATGTTCAAATCACATTTAAAGTCAATAGATTTAAATATATGCTTAAAGTTTAAGGTTAAGTACTTTAAGTACTTTGCTGAATATGGATAGTTTGCTGAATCAGGGTCTATATATTTAGGTTTCAATTCCTTAACTGTTCCTTCTATTCCATGCTTAAAAGTTGACAGTCCCTTGATTTTCCTTTCTTATGGTGTATCCATTCTAAATGGAGCCAAATGAATATTTTTTGTTTATGCTTTATGAAAAATCAGTGGGAAAAGAGACATTTAAGTGGGGAAGTTCAGGTGACTTCAGCAGTTCAGACTATCTGAACGCTGGGGATCTAAGATCAAACCCTCTTAGAATACAGGTAAAATTACAAAACTCTATTAATTTATTTTGCATAGGGGATTTGACAAATCAATCCTCCCAAGGCATATTTTAGTAATACTACATAGACATTAGCTAGCACTTTTCAGGTCAGCTAATAGACATAAGTAGAGTGCATCTTCTTATGTCAGGGTTGAATTTAACAATTAATCTTCACAAAACCACTAAGGTGAAATTCTCACTTCATTGAAGTTAATGGCAAAACTCCCAATGACTTTAATGAGGTCAGGATTTCTCCACTTGTTTGTATGTCACAATAAAAACACACATTATTTCAAGTATATACTACATCCTCACAGACATTGACCATTAAAGCAACTCAAAAATATGACTTTACTGACAGTAACCTATAATCTAGACATTAAAGAATAATCTAAAAATAAATCAAATCACGATAATTCTCTATGAATGGCAGAATTTAATGCCATTTAATTTTCTGTGCCATTCAATAATTGGCAAATTTAAAGGTTTTTTGTTTGTTTGTTTTTTCTCATTTAGAGAACAAGGGATTAGGTTTTTACCTCTCTGGTTGACATGAAAATACACCTTCTAAGAGGAAGATCCAGCAAGGAATATTTGTTTTTCTGTTGTAATCCCCCATGTTTAAAAGGGATTAGAAATATTCAGTTCTTCATTCTTTTCTTAGGTCGGTGTATAAAGAAGAGGCTTATGTGTAATGTGGACAATGACTGTGGAGACTTTTCTGATGAAAGCAACTGTGAGAAAGATCCAAAATCACCATGTCGTGACCCAGACATTGAAGTGTCAGAGATTGGAAGGACTGCTGGACAAGGGTATTCCATAAAAAGCCATAGTTCAAGGGAGACACTCTGGTTCAGTATATATATGGCACCAGTCAAAGTTAGGAGACATGGGCCAGATGATCAGGCCCCAAGATTCTGTTCACGATCTACCAGTCTCTCCTGTGACCTTGGGCAAAATGCTTAACGTCTGTATCCTTTTACTCTTCTATGGTTAATAATGCTTAATAACACCCTGAGATCAGGCAAAAAGCACTTTAAGTGCCACGTGTTGCTACGGTTATATTAACCCATCTTTGCTTCAGGGAAGGCAGCTGAAGATATTTTATATATGTTTTACAAAAGGAGGCTGTAGCAGCGTGACGACTCACCCCTGTGGCGCCTCCTGCTGGCCATCCAGGAATTAGCTCTTTCCAGCACAGAGCACCCTCTGCAGGCTGGTGTCTCGCTGTCCACTGGCCCCATGTCCCTCCCGGACCCCGGTGCCCTCTTACCTGGGGTGCTGCCCTTGGCAGTTCCCCCTCACTCTGCCTCCAGGCCTCCCCTCCCTGGGGAACCCCCAACCCTCTAATCCCCACCTTGCCTCAGTCTGGGCTACTGCCAGTCATCATCAAGCCCCCGCTCCCTGTGGCAGACTGCAGCATAAGAACCAGTCATCATGGTTTTGAGACCAGCTGCCTTCCTCTACCATCCAGTACCTCTCTGGGCTTTGGACCACGCCCTGCAGCCTGGGAAGCTGCCAGCCTGGAGCTCCTCTGCTCCTCTGGCCTTTCCCCAGCCCTGCTTCACTCTAGGTACCCTTTCTGCTGGCAGCCAGGCCATTCTGCCTCCACAGCTAGAGGAGGCTGTCTGCCCCTAGCTCACAGTCCTCTTACAAGGGCCAGCTGGGCCATAACTGCTCTGGCCACAGCTGCGGCTGCTTCCTTAATCAGCCTGGGAGCTGCTTGCCCCCAGTCACAGCCCTTCCCAGGGCTGTTTTAACCCCTTTTCCTTTAGGAGCGGGGTAGTCACCCTGCTATGGAGGCACCAGCTTCATCAGATTTGGGCAGCTCTTCCTGGAGAATGACCAGAGAATCTCCTCTTTCCCATCCACACTCCAACAGGGGGCCACTATCTTCCAGCAATTTCTTGCCTAAGCTGCACTGCTATTCCTCCAATCACAAGCTCTATGCCAGGGTAGTCGAGAGGCAGACCGCAGGCCAAATCTAGACCAACAGACGCTTTGAATGGATCCCAACATCTTTTTATTTACTTACTAGCAGAAATACCCGATGTTGCTCGGGTCCGTCGGAGGGGGGGAAGGGGACCCAGCGTTGCTCGAAGAGAGCTGAGCGAGTGTGGGGTCCGTTGGAGGGGGGAAGGGGGGAGATAGCTGAGCGAGTGGGAGGGGGGCGTTGGAGTGGGGGGAGGAGGGGGAGATTTTTAAAAATTTCTATTCTTACCTGAGGGGCGAGAGAGTTGAGCGAGTGCAAGGTCCATTGGGGGGGGGGAGGGAGCTGAGCGAGTGCGGGGGCCGTTGGAGGGAGGGAGGGGGTGAGATTTTAAAATTTTTTGATTCTTTCCTGAGGGGGGAGAGAGCTCAGTGAGTGTGGGGGCCCTTGGATGGGGGGAAGAGAGCTGAGCAAGTGTGGGGTCTGTTGGAGGGGGGGAAGGGGGAGAGAGCTGAGCGAGTGCCGGGGCCGTTGGAGGGAGGGCGGGGTCCGAGAGCTGAGCGAGTGCGGGGTCCATTGGAGGGGGGTATTATTACATCATAACTATATCACAGAGAACAGCAGGTGTTAACCTGCTGCCCAGCTGATGTGAATGGGCTTTAAAGAATTTCACCCCTGGGGGGCGTCAGAGGTGAGATTTGAAAAATTTTCGACTCTTACCCTGATTAGGACCCTAAGGCCTATAACTGTACCAAATTTCAAGTCTGTAGCTCAAACGGTGTGGAAGGAGTAAGGGAACGTACATACACGCACGCACGCACATACGCATACACCATTTGACTTTTATATATATAGATTCATGGGGTGAGCAATGGAGGCTGGGGGAGGCTAAGCCTCCCCAACCTTCTGCTAATGGTTCCTGCAGCAGCCTCTGGGCAGCATTCAGAGCACCTCTGGGCAGTCTGGGCTCAAGGCTCATCCCCGGTGGGCCAGCCATGCTTCCTCCGGGCTCCTCCATGCACCAGTGAGCCAGCCAGGGCTCTTACGGATGCTGGCATGCCCGGACTCAGGGCTGCATCTGTGGACCAACCAGTAAGAGCAGGAGGAGCAGAAGGGATGGAGTGGGGTTAGCCTCCCCACACAGAGGTGCACACACTGCCCATATACTTATCATTTTTTTATTGTTTTCTCCGGAGTCTGAGCCTTGACTATATCTTGACCAAGACATTTGGACCTCGACAAAAAATATTGACTACTCCTGCTCTATATCATGCAGTGTGTTCCAGAGCACATAGGGTTTTGGTCATTATGGGCCTTACAAAATGGCCATGCCACTGGTGCTGGGTTCAGTAACTAGATCTGTAGGAGTAGTGCCCAGGAAGTTGCAGGAGAGGGGTGGATACCATGTTGAGATTCTGCCTCTTCAGCCCTCCACTCCTGCCCAATCTAGAAATGGCTGGGGTTTAAGCAAGGCATCCATAATCAAATTTCTCAAACCTTTATATAGCAGATAACTGGGTTGGGGGGGAGGGGATTAGTTCACTATTGTACTTAGAGCAGCTTCTCAAACAACCTTTCCCCACCATCATCATACTAAACTAATATCTGAAAAATGAGAAAATATATCCAGATATTTTTTTTCATCAAAAGCCTGCATCTATAGCAATCATACCCTCCACTACTACTGTAACGACCTCGCAGACAGGGGATATAAGGAAAATGTTTATAGTTTGTTTGTTTTTTAACATGCTATGGACTACAGAATCCCCAGAGCTTCATTAGTTACAGCAACATTTTTCATCTTCTTTTCTTTGCATATATTTACCTTTCCTTTCCCATCCTCTAGGTAGTCAGAGGTTTGTTGGCTTGTTAGGCTTGGTTTGGGGAGTTGCTCCCTTTTGTTTTGGGGCTTCATGGACAGGTGGAGAAGGGCCTGTAATTTAAATTGAATTGGAAATCAGCAGCATAAACTGGAACAGACAAAAATATCTGCATGTTGCAGCGCCACCTAGTGTGCAACTGAAAATTATAGCCTTTCTGTATCATCTCTATGTAAGAAATAGTCTAAAACTGATAAATGAAGACCTTTATAACTGAAAACCAAAAAAACATCATTTCTGAAGTTCCCAGAAATGTGCTAGGCACTTTAAAGTCTTTTAGTGTTATTACAATTAGCTAGCTCTCCTATAAGGAAAATAATTGTTTAGATGTATAATAGTGATGTTTATTGTTCTGTTAAATGATAGCTATTTGCTAAGCTGAACCATGTGCATGGTGCTGTACCGGACACAAATATTGTGACAGCATCTGTCCCAGAGAGTTATGAAGTAGAAGACAGACAAGGAAATGAAAATCCCAGTATGGGATCCCACAGGAAGGAATGATTTTAGGTGTATCTTTTTGGTACACTTGTTATCTCACATTCTCACCAGATCTATGAAACTGGAAGATGAATCTGTTAACTTTCCTGTGTTTCCTGTTATTTTAATTGCCTTTCCTCTGATCTAGGCCATTGTAGTGCCCTAGCTCTAATTCTTCCTGAGCAGAGTCTAGGGGCTCGTCTTCACTAGAGCCAGCAGGGGTCGATCTTCTTGCGATCGATTTATCGCGTCTCATTAAGACGCGATAAATCAATTGCCCGCGGCTCCCCCGTCGACTCCGGAACTCCAGCTTGCTGGGAGGCGCAAGCTGGAGTCGACGGGGGAGCGCGCTGCTGACTGCCGCCGCTGTGGGGATGAGCGGTAAGTTGGCGGCAGATACGCAAATGTCAGCTACGTGAAGTTGCGTATCTGCCGACGATCCCTCCCCCTCCTCCCCCGCCCCCCCAGTGAGGACAAGCCCTAGGATAACATTAGCTGTATATTCCTCCTGAAGGCTGGGTGACTTTTTGGGTACACACGTGATATTGCAAAATATAATAATATGCAATATAATATTGAGAATTAGAAGCAATCTGATAAAAGTGTATTAGGAAAAATATATCCTTATTTTGATCCCATAAAGATTGCTAGCTATGAATAGCTATTTGAGATGAAATAGGTCTTTATTATAGTGTTCCTTTCATTCCAAAGGATCCCATCATGTTTAATTTTTATTAATAATACCACTTTTTTCATTCCTGCACCTTTCATCCACAGATTTCAAAGTGCTTTACAAAGGACATATCATTATCCCCATTTTACAGATGGGAAAACTAAGGCCCCAAGATGTGACTTATCTAGTGTCACTGAGCATCCCAGTAACAGAGCTTGGACTAGAACTCTGCTCTCCTGTGTCCTAATGTAGTGCCCTATCCATTAGGACATACTGCTTCCTATTTGGTCTTTTGATTTCTACTATCAGCGTTTCCATCCCAAGCTCCTGGGCACCCTTAACAATCTTTATAAACAAATATAACATACAGAACACATGGTACACTTGTAGCACCATTCAATCCAGTACCTTCTGAGATGAACTATGGCAGTAGATTGGCTCAGGGCAAAACAATACGGCAAACCCTCACTCTTGTGAAAAGTCTTATGGGATCTTTAATATCAATGCTGAATAATAGAAACTCCAGATTCAGTTTTTTGTCAGTTGTCATATGTAATTTTTATATAGTTTGACTTTTCTAGGTCATAATACCACTGTCTACAGGCTAACAGTGCTAACATCATCTTTAAGTTTAACATGTGTCTTTATTTTCCTTGTAGAATCAACATTCTAGGGATGCAGCCAATGGCAAGCCCATTTGAAAATGAGTTTTTTAATGGTGTTTGTGACCGAGTGCGTGATGGGAATACCAGGACATATTACCGCAAGCCTTGGAACGTTGCTGTTCTCAACTATGATGTATGTCTGGGTAAAAATTAGGAGGTGGTTAACTGAGATTGTTTTCCAACTGGATATCAAAACTAGCTCTTAAAGCAGGTATTAATAATTCTTCCATAGTCAGATTTTGGCAGAATCCAGAAGAGAAGAGAATATATTATTTGTATTAACAGTAGTTCCTAGAGGTCCCGCCTAAGGTGGCTTCTACACTTGGAGCTGGAAGTATGATTCCCAGTGCCCATGCACACACTCACTCTAGCTCTCATTGAGGCAGTGCACTAAAATGGTCGTGTAGCTGGCGCAGCCTGGGCTGTAGCAAGCAGCAGATTGGACTAGCCTCCCTGACTATGTACCACAGGGTCTGAGTGGGTTTGTACTTGGGGTGGCTACCCCATGCTTCTACTCACTACTACCCATGCTACCACAGTTACGCTACTATTTTAGTGCACTACCTCAATGAGAGTAGAGCGAGTGTGTGTATGCGAGCTAGGAATCACACCTCCAGCTGCAAGTGTAGATGTAGCTCATACACCCACTGAGTTTTATATGCTTTATTCATTCCATCTATAGTAAGAGACAGTCCTTTCCCCACAGAGTTTACACTCTAAACAGTCAAGACAAAGATAACAGCTGGGAAGAAGGGTGCATTATTATCTCCATTTTACAGATGGGGAGTTGAGGCTCACAGAGATTAAGTAACTTTCTCAAATCCCTTTGGTGGCTCAGACTCAGTTCTCTTTATAGCTAAAAATAATTACCGTTCTATAGCTACCTAGTTTTCTGCATCTACGTAAGCAAGAAATCACTTGGTGGCAATCTAAGGCTGCTTCAAGAAGAAATTCCTGAAAAATACTAAAAGCTACTTATTAGTTAAACTTTTTTCCTGGAGAAATATTTCTGTACCTAAGCAGTTATAACTTATGTACCAAATTGACTTCACAGCAGCTAAAGGTTCTGTGCCAATACAAGTAAGGCTAGCTAAATCGAACCCATAAACCATTGCCATGCAGCATGTATATTTATTTTTGGTGTGTGGGTTCCATTTATTTAGATTTTTTTTTTTTAGAGTTTTATGATACATCGTGCTACATGTGAAACTGGATAATTTTGCCTTTTACACATACCCTGCAAAGGCAAAAATCATTAAAATAGCCAAATGAAGTGAAATTCTACATGCCATAGATGAATCTAACAAAATGGTCACCGTTTGACAAGCATTTGTCACATATATTTGGGTGCTAATTTAGGGAGAAAGAGCTCAGTGGTTTGAGCATTGGCCTGCTAAACCCAGGGTTGTGAGTACAATCCTTGAGGGGGGGGTCAGTTAGGGATCTGGGGCAAAAATAGGGATTGGTCCTGCTTTGAGTAGGGGGTTGGACTAGATAATCTCCTGAGATCCCTTCCAACTCTGAGATTATATGATTAACACCTTTTAAAGGAGTCTGATTTTCATAGGTGAGGTATGTAGCACTTCTTTAAAGTGTTTCAAATTGTATTGAGCTTTAAATTAATTGAGCACCTGATATTGACACCCAAAATCACCAGTCACTTTTGAAAATATTCACCTTTATATTTTGAAAGCATCTAATCTTCAGTTTTCTTCTTTTTCTATAGAGAAATCAAGATCAAAGTACAGCATTAGTTATTTCACATACAAATTAAAGCTGGTCAGAAAATGGGCTTTTATTAGACAGAAAATTTTGTTTTCGTCTTGACATATTTTTCAGCTGAAAAACAGGGTTTTTTTCATTTGGAAAAAGCATAGTGCCCTATGTGAGTTGTGCTTCACATGCCTCATGCTCCCATTTTCCTATATAGGCCAAACTACCTGATTAGACTACAACTCCCACGATGCACCAGTCTCCCCTCATGATGAGGGGAGGCTGTTTCATCATGGGGGTCTTTGGCCATGGTGCATCATAGGTAGACTTGGAAGGATTTGATTTTTATCAATAAAAGTTGGTAAATGTCCATTTCATGTACATACACAAACCGACTAAAAAGTATTTCTATGTATGATAATCCAAATTTACCAATTGGCAAAATAAGAAAAATGCTGCTTGAAATCTGAGAGTTAGATTTAAAGCTATTTACTTTGTGTATTTTGACATGTAATTTTGACAATTTAACAATTGTAAACAATTGTTAACAATAATTTATAATTGTTAATGATTATAAAGCATTAGCTTTTTGAAATCTACATCTGTTATCATTAAATTATGATATGACTCCCCCATAATTTCCCACAAAACTGAAAATTTAAATGAGTAAAAATTGATGACAACCTATAATTTTGTGTAACTGTGAAATTTAAATGGATAAAAATAACAAAATGCTTTAAAATAAACATTGATATTACCCATCAAAATTATTTTAAAAAAAAATCTAATTCTACCAAACCTAATAATTGGAGATGTAGCCAGGTTATGGAGCCTAGCCCATAGAGGAGAACCGAACTACAACTTCCGTGAGGTACCATAGCATGACAACCAAACCCAAATATTTTTGGTTTCAGACATTTATTTTTTTCAACCAAAAATATAAAGTTTCCATGAAAAAGAGACTTTTTGTGAAACAAACAAACCAAACTTCATTTTGTCAAAAACCCAATTTTCCATCTCAAAACAGTTTAAATGGATATCATTTTTGACCAGCAGTCATGCATATTTTACTTGTTTGAAATGACAATGCAACCATATAAACAAACTTTTCTGTTTCCCATGGATTTAATGTTCTATTTCATGAAGGTTGGGTCCAAATCCTATACAAACTGACTCAGTATTATACCTGTCAGTCCCTAGACGCTCATCTACTACGTGCCCCTCACCACTTGTTTTATATAGATTGTTTTATCAAATCATTAGTGATGACATGAGAATAAGACATGCAGTTTTTGTATCTGCTCATTTCATAAGTTTCGAGCTATTGTGTTTTTGTTAAATAGATTTTATTTGTTATTCTCTTTTTTCCTAAGACAAAAGCAGACAAAAGATTCACAACTGAGTTCTACTATGATCATGTGTCCACGATAAAAGAGATTTACCAGGAGAAACAAGAACACTTTTCAGCTTCCATGTCACTGAAATACACACCTAGTGGAAACAGTAAGGGCATGTCCGTAAATGCCTCTCTTGGCTACCAGTTTTCAAGGAATGAAAGTCTAAATTATATCATGCGGCACACCAAAGAAAGGGTAAGCTCAAACATAACAGGCATAAAACATTTGATGTCATAATTTCAATAGGATCTGAAATTAGCATACTGTTGGGCTATACAAGTATTAATCTTCCAAACTGTTCAGGATGTATATTGCTTTCCTCACACCATAGAGACGGGACTGGCAAAAAGTTGGAAATATAAAGATTAAAGTTTACTTCAGGAGCAGCCAAAATGTGCATCAAATGAAGCCTATTTCACCACCTTGGTCTTCAATAGGGATTGATGTTGACAGAAATTAAAGATATCAGCATGCAATGATCCATCTTTATCAGTGAACAGTTGTGATCTATTCTATTGTGTGCAAATTAGACACAGCCTTTAAGTAACGAGTGGCAATGAAGACCCTGACGGGCAAAGTTTGGGTGCTCTTGATGGAGCATGTTGGTTAATATGCCAAGGGTCAGCTCTTCAGGCTCAGCCATTGTTTAGACAGCAGAGGGAAACAGATCACAAAGGACTGTTCTAAGTTGCACCAGTTGCCACAGCTCCTAAGAGTCCATTCCAGCAGTTGAGGATCACCAGAGTCCAAGAGCAATCCAGCAAGTCACCCTTTTCCTTTGCAATACACTATGCCAAGGCCTGGGATGGGTGGCAGGTACATTGGCTTTATGCCACCAGAGCATTACGCAAGCCACCAAAGGCTTGATTGCCTTTATGCATTTTGTTGCGCTGTTTATAGCACATAGCCTCTTATGCTTGCTTAAAGTCTGCTTTGCACTGCCGAAGTGCTACAAAGTGGAGTTAACGTGGCTGAGGATCTGATTGCAAGAGCTGGCCCTGTCTGAGGGTTTGTTTCTGCTTGAATTTCATATCAAGAAATAAATGAGACCCATTCTAATCTGGATGAAGTTTCAACCTAAAATACCCATTCTAAACAGTAAGTTACAAGAAGGTACTGGAAAATGCAGGGCAAGTACACAGTTTACAAAAGGTTAGACCCACTATGAAAATAACACAAAAAGGAAAGGTGTACCATTGAGAGAAGCCATTGTGTAATGATGCCTCAGTTAGATTGTTCAAGATCTAAAAGCATAAGCAACGTTGACAGACAGTAGTAGACTCCTAAACTTCTTTAAGTGGCCTAGGAATGAGAGGGGGACCAACAAGCCTCACTGTGTGATGATGGGAGATAAGTAGCTGAGATTGTCCCATCACTTAAGTGTAAATTCTTTTTATAAATTGGCCTTTATATGCTTTCTTTCCCTTACCCAGGAATAAGTGAATAATGTAAAAATAATGATATAGCTCCCAGACTACTGCACTGCGCAGCACAGCAGGGGGAGGAGGTGACCAGCTGTCTGTGGAAAAAGAAGTGGTTCAGGACTATTTAGAAAAGCTGGACGAGCACAAGTCCATGGGTCCGGATGTGCTGCATCCTAGGGTGCTAAAGGAGCTGGCTGATGTAATTGCAGAGCCATTGGCCATTATCTTTGAAAACTCATGGCGATTGGGGGGGGGGGTCCCGGATGACTGGAAAAAGGCTAATGTAGTGCCCATCTTTAAAAAAGAGAAGAAGAAGGATCCAGGGAACTACAGGCCAGTCAGCCTCACCTCTGTGCCTGGAAAAATCATGGAGCAGGTCCTCAAGGAATCAATCCTGAAGCACTTAGAGGAGAGGAAAGTGATCAGGAACAGTCAGCATGGATTCACCAAGGTCAAATCATGCTTGACTAACCTAATTGCCTTCTACGATGAGATAACTGGCTCTGTGGATGAGGGGAAAGCAGTGGATGTGTTGTTATTTGACTTTAGCAAAGCTTTTGATACAGTCTCCTACAATATTCTTGTCAGCAAGTTAAAGAAGTATGGGCTGGATGAATGCACCATAAGGTGGTTAGAAAGCTGGCTGGATCATCGGGCTCAACAGGTAGTGATCATTGGCTCCATGTCTAGTTGGCAGCCGGTCTCGACCGGAGTGCCCCAAGGTTCGGTCCTGGGGCCGGTTTTATTCAATATCTTTATCAATGATTTGGAGGATGGTGTGGATTGCACCCTCAGCAAGTTTGCAGATGACACTAAACTGAGAGGAGTGGTAGATACATTGGAAATATTTTATAGAGAGTCCAGAAAGCCTTTGACAAGGTCCCTCACCAAAGGCTCTTACGTAAATTAAGCTGCCATGGGATAAGAGGGAAGATCCTCTCATGGATTGAAAACTGGTTAAAAGACAGGGAACAAAGGGTAGGGATAAATGGAACTTTTTCAGAATGGAGAGGGGTAACTAGTGGTGTTCCCCAAGGGTCAGTCCTGGGGCCGATCCTATTCAACTTATTTATAAATGATTTGGAGGAAGGGGTAAACAGTGATGTGGCAAAGTTTGCAGATGATACTAAACTGCTCAAAGTAGTAAGGACCAAAGCAGACTGTGAAGAACTTCAAAAAGATCTCACTAAACTAAGTGATTGGGCAACAAAATGGCAAATGAAATTTAATGTGGATAAATGTAAAGTAATGCACATTGGAAAAAATAACCCCAACTATACATACAATATGATGGGGGCTAATTTAGCTACAACCAATCAGGAAAAAGACCTGGGAGTCATTGTGGATAGTTCTCTGAAGGCATCCACGCAGTGTGCAGCGGCAGTCAAAAAAGCAAACAGGATGTTAGGAATCATTAAAAAGGGGATAGAGAATAAGTCGGAGAATATCTTATTGCCCTTATACAAATCCATGGTGCGCCCACATCTTGAATACTGCGTACAAATGTGGTCTCCTCATCTCAAAAAGGATATACTGGCACTAGAAAAGGTTCAGAGAAGGGCAACTAAAATGATTAGGGGTTTGGAACGGATCCCATATGAAGAGAGATTAAGGAGGCTAGGACTTTTTAGCTTGGAAAAGAGGAGACGAAGGGGGGATGTGATAGAGGTATATAAAATTATGAGTGGAGTGGAGGAAGTGAATAAGGAAAAGTTATTTACTTGTTCCCAAAATAGAAGAACTAGGGGCCATTCAATGAAATTGGCGTGCAGCAGGTTTAAAACAAATAAAAGGAAGTTCTTCTTCACACAGCGCACAGTCAACCTGTGGAACTCCTTACCTGAGGAGGCTGTGAAGGCTAGGACTATAACAGGGTTTAAAAGAGAGCTGGATAAATTCATGGAGGCTAAGTCCATAAATGGCTATTAGCCGGGATGGGTAATGAATGGTGTCCCTAGCCTCTGTCTGTCAGAGGGGGGTGATGGATGGCAGGAGAGAGATCGCTCGATCATACCTGTTAGGTTCACTCACTCCGGGGCACCTGGCATTGGCCACTGTCGGTAGACAGGATGCTGGGCTAGATGGACCTTTGGTCTGACCCAGTATGGCCGTTCTTATGTTCTTATGTTCTTATGGTTTTAAAAAAAACAGCCCTACACGAGTGATGTCTGAAAACAGTAGAACACAGAGTCTGATTTACTGAAACTGGGAAGTGGAGAGTTGTACAAAAATGGAAAAAAATATTACTTAGCCAAATTTCTTCTCCTTCTTCTTCTTCTTCAAATTTCTACTTCTTCAGATTAAGTTGTAGGTGAAGTCTTAGGGAACTTCTTATTCTGTTTAAACAAGTTTGTCTGTGTCCCAAAATGCTAGAGTACCCCATACAATGTTTGAAAGTTCTGCTTTGTCTTTTGAGTAAAACATGTCTGATTGTTACTTTTGTACAGAAAAAAGTCTTTATGCATATCAAAGGAAAAATACAACTGGGAAGATTCCAAATTCGAAGTCGTGATGTCCGGCTAAGAGATGCTTTCCTTGAAGATGTGAAGTATCTGCCCACTGAATATGACAAAGGGGAATATTTTAGATTTCTGGAAATGTATGGAACACATTATGCTGTGTCTGGAACTGTGGGAGGAAAATACGAACTTCTGTATGTGTTGGATAGTTATGCCATGAATTTAAAAGGTAGGCATTTATTATTCTGCCAATAGCTCATAGATCAATAAATACACCCCAATCCTGGAATGAAATATGTGGAGACAGAACCTTGTGCAGAACCTGATTGAAGTCAGTGAGATTCCATGTAGGTGCAAGGGAATGACTATGTTATGTACCTCAATGTAGGATTGGAGCCTTGGTCATTAATTTTCAGAATTACCGTATTTTTCGTCCTATAGGACGCTCCGGCCTATAAGACGCCCCCTCGTTTTTTAATAAAAAAGCCGGACCAAAAAAAAAAAAAAAGTGCCTCGCTCTCCCGTCCCCGCCGCGCGGGTGGGCTGCCGAGGTTCCCCCCTCCCCGCCGCGGGCGGGCTGCCGGGAGCATCCCGGTTCCCCCCTCCCCGCCGCGGGCGGGCTGCCGGGAGCGCTCCCAGCAGCCCGCCCGCGGCGGGGAGGGGGGAACCGGGACGCTCCCGGCAGCCTGCCCGCGGCGGGGAGGGGGGAACCTCGGCAGCCCACCCGCGGCGGGGAGGGGGGAACCGGGACGCTCCCGGCAGCCCGCCCGCGGCGGGGAGGGGGGAACCGGGGCGCACATTCGCCCTATAAGACGCACCAACTTTTTCCCCCCCGTTTTGGGGAAGAAAAAGTGCGTCTTATAGGGCGAAAAATACGGTAAAATCCTGAGCCAAACATTAATCTCGGTTACACCAAAGTCACTTCATTGGAGTGAGTCGCTCCAGAATTCTGCCAGTGTAAGTCAGATCAGAATCTGGCTCATTCATTTTAAGACTATTTTTTATAACAATCATAATGGAAGTCTGCCATCTGTGAAAACCTGTTATTTAAAAACTACAGTATTAAAATACTAGTAGTGGTTGGTGACCATGTGGTCTGGTTCACAGAGGATCCCAAATCCTAATGCTAGCTGAGCCACAAAATTCAATTTATGATCAGAAATAACTTGTCATTTGATCTCTTTGTACATCTAAATTGGTACTAAAATTGAGAACCTCACTTAATGCAGATGCTGCATTTGGCTGGAAACTGTTTATATGGCCTTTAATGTTAATATTGGAAATTTTGTCACACTGGTTGAGATAAGAAAGCAGTAACTTAAAATAAGAAATGGGGTGTAGGGAGGCATGCCTTTTGTGGTAGATTGAAGGATCATTCTAAAAAGTAATAATTCTCTTGCAAATTCTGAAGCCAAACAAATAAATACATGCCACTTATGGCATTAAAATTCCCTGTCAACACAGGCGATACTACGATACTACGGTGCTCTCTGAGACACTGATCTTGAGGGAAAACTCCCATTGACTGCAGTGCTAGAACAAGATTAGACTTTAATTATTTAAGATCAATAGATAGAAAAGAGTAGCTGTAGCTGAGAAAGGGTAGAATAAAAGTGGCTGTAATGGGGTGTGAGGAAATGGGACAGATTAATAAAGTTAGATTAACTTTATGGTAAAAAGAGGGGAATATCCAGGAAACTATTTGGGTAAGACTGGGTGATGGGGGAGGAAAAGATTGAGAAGATTTAATGATACAGCAGACATAAAAAAAAAAGAAGACACAATCCTAGAGGGAAGAGGGGAAGGTCAGCACTGAAGAACATGAGAATGTTACTTTTTAAGGAGTTGCGAGAAGAGAGAGTATTCTTAGAGTTTTCCTAGTCACTGGGCAGCCCACCAATAGGTCAAAACTCTAGAGGCAAACTGCACTGAATTCATAACCTGCTAGAGGAAGTGGGGGAAAAAGATAGAGGAAGGACGAAGGCAACACATTTCTTTCAACAGTCCTGAAACTTGACTCCCAAGAAATATAAAATCATAGTCATTTTTTCTTATTTTCTTGTTTTTAAAACCAAATATGCGTTTTCCCCTAATGATCTCCAAATTAATTGCATTTGCAGAAGTCACGGTAGAAGATGTAAAGGAATGTCTCGGTTATCATTTAGATGTCAGCCTAGTAATTAAACGGCTTGATTTGCAAGCTGGTATAAAAGGTGGTAAATGTGAACGCATCAACGTGAAATCAAATTGTAAGTATATCATAAGTGTGTGTGATGAAAACCGCAAACTCTTTTGCTTAAAGAGAGAGGATGTTGATTTCTTCCCCTTCTTTTAAAACCAATTAAATGTCTAAGCTAATATAGTGTTCACAAAAGGCTGGGGGAGAAGGATTCAGTTCCAAGCACAGGACAGGCAGGTGTTACAAGCTTCCCTGCACTGCTGTGTTCATGCAACTCAGTTCTTAGCTGTGCTACCTGGACCAGTCTAATCTTTGTCCTTTCCTTGTACTGTTCAGGGGATACTATGGCACTCATTAAATAATATGTACTACACCCATCTCTGTGACAACTGGTGTACCTACCTGTCCATCCATACCGTGCTAACCCCTTAGAAACCCTTTTTCTTTTCTTATGTTTTTGGCATTTTGGTGTGATTGCAAAATTCATAAAATGAGATTTCTCTCAAATGATGGAGAATTAGCAAAGTTAGATGAGATTTCAGCACAGTCTCATAGGATAGAATCTTCCTTTTAGTCATTTTGGGGACACATGAGCTGATTTGTGCTAAAATCTGTGGCCATTAAACTTCCAGTCCTCCTCTCTCTCTCCCTCTTTCTCTCTGCAGACACTCATGATGATGATGAAGTTATTGACGACATCATTTCTTTGGTTGAGGGAGGGAAGATTGATTTTTCTGTTAAAATAAAAGAAATGTTACTGAGAAATGCCAAAGTGGTTGATGTAGAGGATTATATACAGTGGGCTACCTCACTGATTGATGCTCCAGTGGTGATAGAGCAGAAGGTAAGGAGAATTTCTTCTAGGCTGAGTATATCACAAATTTGTATATCATAACTACTTGTAAAAGTTCCCTTTCCTATGGTGAGGAAAAGATCAAGAATGACTTTGCTTACCATTAACCATGGTTTCTTCATCTTGGTTCATCTTGGCAGCTTTGGTCTTTCTTCATGGATTAATAGATTCCAAGGCCAGAAGGGACCACTAGTCAGATTTCCTGTATAACACAAGCCATAGAACTGCCTTGAAATACATTCTAGTTCAAACAAGAATGTATCTTTTAGATAAACATGTTTGAGATAAGGTGACCAGAAATGAACAGAGCATTCCAGGCGATGGGTGCACTGTTGATTTATTTATATATAAGAATGTTAGTCAGTATCATTTTCCAATCCATTCTTTGGATGAAGACTATGTCAGTGGGTTCTATAATGTATTTTGGGTGGAACTGGGGGGGTCTGAATCTTGAGCTATCTGGTCCACATGCCATTGCTGCAGTCCAACAGTTATACCAGATACATGGTGCAAACGTATATGTAAGGAGTAACTTTGTGTTATCAGAAGAAAGAATTTGTTTAAAATAACTTTTTCTAAAGATTTGTATAAGGAAAGGATTTAGACATGATTACAGGGAAAATACTGTCTATAATGCATGGGTTTTCTTTCCTTTACAGCCATCTCCAATACATACTCTTGTTCCAGTAAAAATGAAAGATGCACATATAAAGAAACAAAATTTGGAAAGAGCCATTGAGGACTACATTGCAGAGTACAGTGTGTGCAAATGCCAACCCTGCCAAAATGGTGGTACCTTGTTGCTGATGGATGGAGAGTGCATATGCCTATGCTCCAGCTATTTTAAGGGAGATGCCTGCCAAATCCCCAAATCAACAGCAGATGAAAGTTAGTAGATATTCATGCACTGTCAATGTTCCAAGCATACATAAATTAACATGTTGTCAGCATGCATGTTGGAGCAAACTTTAAAATATGGTCTTTATCCAGACAGAATTAAACACTATCTGTAAGTCCATATATCATAGAACAGATTTACACACTCTCCTGACTATTCAGCTGGGCATGAGGGATGGAAGTTAGTTTTAGCCTGTAGAATATTTCTGTGAAGTTTTAAGTGGAGAAGGGATTCACTTAGAGATTCTCTCTATCCCCTGTCCACGACTGTGCCTTGTAAAGACATCCGAAACCTCTCACAAACAAGATAATTAACTGAGCAAGAATCTGGAATGGCAATGCCATAGAACCAAAGCAGAGAATCAAGTTAAGGCAAGAAAGCCATTTTCCTAGCTGGATTTCATCAGGTTCTCTGCAAAAGCCCAGTGCTTACAAATGTATGCCTCATGATGCATGATCACATAATGTGGGCTTACAGCTAGATTGGTCCAGTATATTGTAGGCGCCAATAAGCAGGCAGCCTAACATTTCAAGTGCCATCTCTACATCACAAAATCTTTCTTGTGCTCCAGCCCTGCTACCAACTGTTCCGATACCTATTATCACACAGGACAATGGAGGAAAGCAATTTTATGTTGATATTCTATCTGGCCTGTAACACTCTACTGCCCTGTAGTGCTCATTCTTCACAATTTCCCTCAGTGTTTGTATTGTTTCTTACACTTACTACATTACAGCAAATACTGAGTATGTTTTTTAGTTATGTAAGGCCGGGGGCAATCATAGCTATTTATATAAGGCATTGTCTACATCACCTATACAGTAATACCTCGATTTAACGGACCTCGATTTAACGGATTTCGGATGCAACGGACAAACCGGGACCCTCCCGGCTGCGGCCCCGGTCCCCGTCGCAGGCGGGCTGGCTGCCGGCTCCCACCCGGGTCCCACCAGCGGGCGGGCTGGTTGCCGGGTCCCGGCAGCCGGGACCCAGGTGGGCTGGCTGCCGGCTCCCGCCTGGGTCCCAGCAGCAGGCGGGCTGGATGCCAGCTCCCGGCTGCTGCCCGGGTCCCAGCAGCGGGCGGGCTGGCTGCCGGCTCCCGGCTGCCGCCCGGGTCCCAGCAGTGGGCGAGCTGCGGAACTTCCGGCCCCGACCCTGTGGCGGGCAGGCTGCTGCTCCGACAGCTCGGGTTTTTTTTATTAAATAACGGACTTTTTGATTTAACGGACACCCCCTCGCCCGAATTAGTCCGTTAAATCGAGGTTTTACTGTACTGTTTTTTTAGCCACTGGTGGAGCTGAAGCTAATGTAGACACAAATTGCACTGATGTGGTACAGTGTGAACCAGGCATCTTAGCCAGTTATATGTCATGGTTAGCTGCACCAGTGTAAATTGTGCCTACAATAGTGATTAAAAATTGTCAGCTGGTGTAAATCCTCATAACTCCATGACTTCAACGGTGCTGCACCATTTATACCAGTTGAGGATCTGGTCCGCAGCGTAGACCAGGCCTGAGGCAAAAATGGCTATTTTTAATGCAGTTCTGCCAAGAAAAGTGACTCTGTAGAAATGGCCCCTTCTTAGGCAATAGATTTATTCCTTGTGGTCAAGGTTTAACAAAACAAGTGTCCAAAGCGAGGCACTTACATATGTGGCTGGATTTCTAAAACTTCGGAGCACCCAGCAACACCGTTGCCCCTCCGTGTTTTCAACGTCCAATCTGTTGGGTTCTTTGTGATGAAAATGAGAGCGTGTGGGCTGAATTCTGTTCCATCTTGTGCTCCTTCAAAATAGTTACTTCCTGGATTTCAAATAGTTGCACCTGTGCCACTACACCCAAGGCAGCAGGTTGCCTGACTAATGCTGGTTTGGCCCGATACAGATAAGAAGGTCACTGATGGGGGCTGGAGCTGTTGGACTGCTTGGTCCCACTGCATGCAAGGAGAACACACTCGAACTCGTCAGTGTAATAATCCTGCTCCAGGACCAGGGGGTAGGCCATGCGAAGGTGACAGCATCGAAAAAAGCTACTGTTCTTAGGCAAAACAATTGTACAAGTCTAAAAAAGGTGAGTAGCACCTCATTGTGCTGGTAATGTAGTGTTGCCCCTTTGTCCAAACAGTATTTGGTGCCTTGCAGGTTTGTTCCTAGGAGAAGGAGAAATACCGTGTCAGGTATTTTTTGGTGCAGTCCTATTTGTTTACATCTGTTTGCTCCCTTTCAGCTGCTTTCTGCCTCTCTCTCACAAATGGCAGGCTAAGTCATCCATTAGTTTCTGTGATTGCAATCAGTCCCAGGGAAATCTCTCAGCCTTCCCAGTTTAACCTCTGGTTGGCCTTGACATGTGGTACACTGACTTGGGTAGTAAATTGCTATTATTTCTAGATATTACTGCATAAAAAGGCATTTAGTTGCTCCTTCCATTTTGCCTGAGGGAAGGGTGGTTAGCACCCCTATGGCTTTAACAAGGTCTGTGTGTCTCTAGATCAGACCTGCTTGGTGGCCGCCATTAATGCCTGCCAACATATCAAGTGTATTTAAATGAAAAGGTTGTGCTGCATCATGACCTGTATCCCTCCCAAAGCAACCCCAATGGAAATATTTGTGTGAATCATACATATGAAATTAATAAACCCTGTTAAATATCTGATTTAGATCCCTGTTCTGGGACTGTTTAAAAACTCACCTTCCATCTTGTGTCTACAGTTTTTGGATACAAATAATTGTGTGCTCAGTTATGGTTCACCTGCAAATTCGGTAGTTGGGCATCTAGATGACCCATGTTATGCTCATAAAATTGTACAAGAATGGAGATCTGGCTAAGTCCGGGTTGAAAACTGAGCCCTTAAAAATTCCAGTCAGACTCTACATCACATAGAGAGAGAGAGAGAGAGAGAGAGAGACCTACAGAAAATGGAAGGCAAACAATGGAGGTAATCTCAATTCAAGTTGAAAGTTCTTAACCCTGAATTTTCTTATTTGGTGAGTTTAACAAGACAACCTAGTACAGTATTACTTGAACGGCAGTTTTGAGTCTTTCACCTTGCAAATAATGTTTTGGAGGGAGAAACCCTGCAAAAAACAGCAAAAATATAGGAAAGGCTGGTAAGGTTTTTCCGGTGCAAAGTGGCTTTAAGCCAATAGGGACTAGCCACTGGAGAAGTCCCCCAGCACATGAGGAACTCTCTGTTGTAGAGGCAGCTGCATTGCTCCCTGTGCCAGCTCTCTCTCACCCTCAGTGTCAGGGGAAGGAGGAACATGTTGCTTTCAGGGTGTAGGCAAGACTAGGAATGGAACCAGCATGCTGGAACGCAGCTCAGCCATGTTGTCTTCTAAAAGTGTAATGCCCCTGAAGGTATTCATGCCCATGGTTTAAGTTAGAGATTGTGGAGGGTTCACGCATCCCTCAACAAGGGAGCCATGTCTCTAGCACCTCCTCTCCATTTCAACCAACTGTGAAGTCCCTAAAATCACAGGAGCTGCTTTATTTTACTCCTGCAATTCACAACTGGCCCTGTTTACCCAGGAAGGTAAATGTCGTCATAATGTGCACCGAGCCCACCTATCCAAGTATGTTCCCTACTGTGTTGCACAATCAAATCACTTTATGAAAGTAAAATACACTGAGGCCCTGGTTTTCAGAAGTGCTAAGCCCCCAGAACTCCAGCTGATGTCAATCAGAGTTAGAGGGGCTCAGCTCTTCTGAGAAATCAGGCCTTCTTTGACTTGTTGACTCTCCATTAGAACCATATTAGAGAGACACTACAATCATGCTCCCAGGTAGCTGTGACATTCACTACTTAAAGGGCTGGTCTACACTGGGCGGGGGGGAGGGGGATCGACCTGAGATACGCAACTTCAGCTACGTGAATAGCATAGCTGAAGTCGAAGTATCTTAGGTCGACTTACCTGGGCATCCTCACAGTGGCGAGTCAACCACTGCCACTCCCCTGTCGACTCCGCTTCCTCCTCTTGCAGAGATGGTGTTCCAGAGTCGACGGGGAGCGTGTTCAGGGATCGATTTATTGCGTCTACACAAGACACGATAAATTGATCCCCGATACATCAAACACTACCTGCTGGTCCAGGGGGTAGTATGAGATCTACCCTTAAAATAAGGCAAACTCTCTGATTGACATGATAACTACTCTCAAGGTCAATTCTCTAATATTCTTTCTTTTGACAGGCGTTTGTTATGAAAGCAATAGAGCCTTCAAAGACATGCATGAGCTCTGCAATTATTCTACCACTCAAGCTTCCTGTTGGCAGAAGAGAGATCAGCTCAATGGAATTGTAGGCTTCATGAGTGCCTCTAGCTTAAACAAATTTGCTAATCAAAACCAAAATAAGATAAAAATAAATGTGTTTAAGGAGATTAGGTGGTGTGACTGGTGTTCAATGTGCATTTTTATTTACTTCATCACTGGGATACATGCTATCCAATGCCTCCAAAAAAAATTGTTGTTGTTGGCAAAAAAAAGGAGAAATATTTCTGTAAATCATTTAAATATTTTGTGTCTCTTGACTTATTGTTTCCTAGATCCATATTGCTCATCTAGCAGGGGCATGATCTGCAAGTCAATAGCCAAGGGCTGCAGGACTGGCAGTGTCCTGCCTTGAATTAATGATGGTCAAATCTCAGATGTGAATAGGCAATGACAGGTTCCCACTCCCTCTCCACGACTTGACAGATACTCAGCTTTAGCCACTCCCCACAATCTCTTCCTGAGACCCCCTTACAACTTTCCAAACAATCTGACAGGCTCCCAATGTCCCAGCTTTATTGGTTTCCTAACTTTCTTCTCTGCCTGTTCTAGCTTTCTTCCTTGCTCTCTTCAGACACAGCTTTTGTCCCCAGCTAGTAGAGTAAGGCATAACACCGAAAAAAATAACTTGCATATGACAAATCATTTTCTCATTGACCAAAGTCTAACCTACCTTTCATCTGTTTGTCTGCCATTGGTTATAGCTGCAGCACAAAAATTACTGGGTTTGATTCATATTTATACTAAAGTTCCCTTTACACTGAGAGCAAATGAGAATGTAGCACGGCATTTCTTTGCATACATCAGACATGAGGAAGTGCCCATGATGATAACTCTCAGTACTTAATGTAGGAAAGAGAATGCCCTAGTGGACAGAACATGGCATTGGAACTGGGTTCTATTCCTGACTCTGCCACTGGTGATCTTGGGCATGTCACTTCACGTATCTTGCCTCAGTTTTCCCCTTTGTAAAATGGGGATAATTGTACTTGCCTCCTTGGTCAAGCACTTTGAGATCTGCTGATGAGAAGCACTGTATAAAAACTAGGCAGTAGTAGCTGTAGGTCGGAAGAGTAGCATTTAAATGGGTTTGGGTGATGTTTTTGGGATCCTCACAATGACATGTCAGACTTTTTATATGATGAGCTGGATGAAGTGTTACTGATCTCAGTGGAATCCCATTATTGTGACATCCAATTTTTAAAAAAACCACTTTAATTTAATTACTATCTCATCTCCTGCTCTTCACCACACATCCTGTTTCATCTTCCTGCTGAGAGAGATCCATATGATTAGTCAATAAAATGTTGAAGAAACTAGTTGGGTTTAGTTTTTAAAGCTCTGAATATTCATGGAACTAACATTTTGGTTTATTATGAATTCTTTGCTGGGGCCAGGAGAGGTGACATTTGAGAACTGCTGTGATCTGTGAGTGTGGGAGAGCAAGTGAACATAGCATCAATTCAAGAAAGACTCTTGCCAAAGCTATTGTTTCTGCTGCTCATGACAGAGGTTTCTAAATCTATATTTAAAGCTTTCACACCCATTGTTAAACTCGGGGGGGGGGGGGGGATAGCACATATAGTAAAATTGGTTACTCTGTGTGCATGCTGCTTAGAAAGCCTGCCACAGTGATCATTCTACATGAAAACGCCCTTGCTGATTTCACAAGAAATGTGAGCCAACCCAGCCTGCCTCATATCTGCCTCAAGCTCTGAATCCCTGAAGGTTTTTACAGAAATGCTTTGGGGAAGGCATCACTGACAAAAGATTAGAATACCAGAAATAGCACCATCATTCCCCATACTTCTGATTTTTCCCAGATATTGCATCTCAGCTAAGCAAATGGTTGGGGAGGGGGGGTTAATTAGAGAGAGATTAGACTTTTGTAGCATGGACCTATCTTAAGTACTTGTCAGTTCCCATTGAAGGAGTACTTACACACCTAACAATATTGTAATGTAGTGATCCTCATAACACCCCGTGAGATAGGGAAGTGCTATTATTCCCATTTTTTACAGAGAGGAACTGAGGCATAGAGAAACTAACTTCACATTCTGCCTGTGATAGAGTAGGAACATGTACTGAACCGTCGTTCCTTTCTCTTTCAATCGACAGTAGAATTTTGAACAGCCCATTCAGCGGTGTTTGAATAGAGGCTTACTGCTCCACCCGTTATAGTCAGGGTTCCAGATTCAAATTCCAGACACCCCCCAATGTTAGAGCAGGAAGGTGATGGATTAAGAAGGATGTTAGCAAAGCCTGAACATTTGAATGTTGCTGGAAAGCAAGCATGAAAGACTTTTTAAAAAGAAGGAGTCAAAATAGGATTTTGAACTCAACCAAGCACTAGTGAGAAAATGTTTATACTATTTTCTCATCTAGTCATAAACCTGTTGATCATCTTTTTGGATGAAATGTGAATTTACTTTCACTTGTCCTTCTCAGTACTACATTGTATCCCAAGAAAAGACACACAGCTATAAGCATTGTTAGGCCTCTGATAATATGCAAAACAAGGATTTTGCTGCTATGGCTTCCTGTGAAGGCTGGACAGACCACATAGACTTTCAAAAAAGGAAGTGTACTCTGAAGGGCAGAACATTTTTGCCTCACAATATTGCAGTACATACTCTTTACCAGACTTGCAGACACTGAGTAGCTGTAACTATGGTAAGTACAGAACTTTCTATTCATTTACTTTTCATACACATCTGATTTAGAACCAAAACTACACTGGACATGACTGTAAAAGTTTGTCTGCTTCCAGCAATTTACATTTCAGTTCCCTGAAGTTGAACGTCCTGCTGTTTAGTGAATGATGAAACTTTTACATTTCTTTACTGTCTCTTCTCAAGGCCCGGTATACACTTAAACATTGGAGCAACCCGATCATCACTCAGAGCTGTGAAAAAAATTGTGCCCTAGGAGCTGTAGTTAGGTGTAGATGCAGCTAGCTCAGTGGCAGAACACTTCCATCAACCTAGCTGCAGCCTCCCAGAGAAGCAGATTAACTACATCAATGGAAAATCCCCTTCCGTTGAGGTAGGAAGCATCTACATTATAACGTAATAGGGGTATACCTGCAGCACCATAGCAGTGCCGCCGTAATGTAGATATGGCCCAAATGATCTATACAAGAAAGAGTGTATTTTACTGCTTCTAGCATTTGAAATTAAGAAAGAGAAAGCAATTGTTTCCTTCAATGAAAAGGGGGGGGGGAATATGGTGCATCTTAGAGAATCCGATGCCAATGTGAGTGTGTAGCAAAAGCCACACATTGGAAATGGGAATGAGTCAAGCACTTTCATTAGACCAACAGAAAGCCTTTTCAGTGTCCTAATCTGAAATGTAAGAACATCGTAGCTAAGGAACTTAATGCTTTTTTATGTGACTATACAATAGAGCTGCACATTTTAATAATCTGTTAGTTTTTTTTCCTTAAAAATAAAACTTCAATAGAATACAAGACTTCTGTATAATACTATAAGGTTTACATTTTTTAGCTATTTTATTCAGAAATCCTGATCAGTGATTGGAGGTAGGAGTTGGTGGATAGGGAGTGAACAATATGAAGTCTGAATTAAAGGATCTTTTAGTATGGGCTACCTTTTCCTCTGGGCATGATGTAGAAGTACTGTGAGTATCTGTATATTTTCATCATGGCATATGTATACAAACAAAGCAATCTTTCATTCAGGGTAATGATCTTGTAAGATAGATTCATAATGTAATTTTACGTATCCCAAATTTTACTCTAAGCCTTTGAAGCCATTCCTCAGACTCATGAAAGATTTCATCATTAGAGAAGGGCTTAACCAAAATCCCAGATCCATAAATTCCAAACTTTGGGGGTGGGGGTGGAATAGATCTGGACCTGAACATTTATACATTCTCTAACGAAGAAATCTTTCATGACTCTGAGTCATGAGGCTTCAAACGCTTAGAGTAAAATTTGGGATATGTAAAAATGGCATTTCTTATTCATCATTAATTTACTTTGATTTTAATTACTAGTATTCATGATAGTAACTATCTAATATCCAAAGGCAAAATTCTGATCTGTTACACCAGTGTAATTTGAATCAAACTCACAGAAGGTAATTTACAATACCTTTACACAGGTGTAACTGCAGAAAGAAATTGTACAAGACTAGCATCTCATAATCATAACACATGTCGGATTACTATTTATTGCCAAAATTCCATCCTGATCACTAGAGCTAGTCAATAGGCCCCTAATTTGCATCGACCCCTAGCTCACTTGCAAACCTTTATATTTAAATATGTATGGGTGGCACACAGCTACTCTATTGGCACAATTCAAATGTCTGGTTGCTTACCCAAATGGGGTGGTTTCTAGGTAGGGAGTATGTATGCAACACCAGTTGTTCTGTGCTCCAGTACAGTATGAAAATAAAGAACAAATAACAGAGCCACTTTTTTCTTTAAAGTTAAAAAAAAATCTCCAAGTTGCTCAGTCTGAATCTAGATTTCACTGACCACTCACTCAGAGTAATGTAAAATAACTGTTTGCATTTTTATGCTAGATGAATCTTAAACTGACACTTTTATGATACTGTTTTCATCTCTTTTGCTGAGCATCACAAGCATACCAGAAATCTCTCAAAGGCAAATAAGCAATATTCTGCAAAGCTGCAGGAAGTGGAAATGAACTAAGACATGAGACTGATAGATCCAGGAGTCCACTTTATAATCTAATGACCGCGATCCAATACTGGCATTTGATGATGTTTCAGCATACACCAGTAGGCATGGGCTGGAAGCATGCAAAACTTGACTTTTGAGAAGATGAGGGAACAGGGATTGTTTAGTCTACAGAAGAGAAGACTGAGGGGAGGGGAGGATTTGATAGCTGCTTTCAACTTACCTGAAAGGGAGTTCCAAAAAGGATGGATCTAGACTGTTCTCAGTGGTACCGGATGACAGAACAAGGAGTAATGGTCTCACGTTGCAGAGGGGGAGGTCTAGGTTGGATATTAGGAAAAACTTTTTCACTAGGAGGGTGGTAAAGCACTGGAATGGGTTACCTGGTGAGGTGGTGGAATCTCCTTCCTTAGAGATCTTTAAGGTCAGACTTGACAAAGCCCTAGCTGGGATGATTTAGTTGGGGATTGGTCCTGCTTTGAGAAGGGGGTTGGACTAGATGACCTTCTGAGGTCCCTTCCAATCCTGATATTCTATAATTCTATGAAAACTTTTTTCTAGGGGCTTTCTCATAAGTGACCCTGTCTAAAGGGTTTGAGGCTAAGTTTTAGGGTTTCACTTTACTGCCATAATGCAGCCGGAAGCTTATCCAGTCTTAAACCAAAGGCCCAGCCTGATGACACTGGATGAGAAAAATACTTCTTGCTGTTAATGGATATAACTGAACTCAAGTTACTACATTGCTGAAACTGACAAATGTATGTAGGAGAAATAGATAGCATTTTCTGATGATTTTAAATCCAGCTGTGTAATGCTGATAGAAATAGTCCTTGGACCCGAGCCTTTCTGAAGTAGGATAATCCTGTTGATAAGAGTCTTAAACCGACTGCATGGAACAAGAGAACATTTGAGACTTGAAAAACCAGGTGAATTGATAGGATAAACCCTTATCAAAAGTTGACCAGATCAGGATGAATGATGAAACTGGAGACTCATTTGGATCGAGAATTTGTTGTTAACTATGAATTCTTGTTGAAGACTGTACAGAAAAAGAAGGGGGAAGTGTGTGTCTTGTGTTTTTCAATTTTTAGGTAGGGAGGCTCTAGAGAGAAATTCTGCCATGAAGCAGAGAGCAAGGGTAGCTTTAGGATTTATACTGTTCATTATTCCAATGAAATCCCTTCTTCAATCTTGAGAAGAAATCAGCTTTTTTCTCTAATTCTTTACTATTCTCACACAACAGGGTCTAAGATGAAAATGCAACTCCAAATCCAGATTTTAAATACATTTCAATTTGGGGCTATTTCGATTGTTTTATTAATATTATTATTAAATATTTATTTTATGGTGGTGCCAAGAGTTCCCACTCAGGCCATGGTCCCATACTGGGCACTATATAGAAATATAATAAATAATAATCCCCGCCTCAAAGACTTTACAGTCTAAGACACCAATTCAAGTTACTTAAGCACATGCATAACTTTAAGCATAGGACTACTCATGTAGTTAAAGTTATGTACATATTTAGGGCGAAGAACAGGGAGGTTGGTGGGGGGGTTTCAAACCATCTTTTAACTAAGTAAGACTGAGCATCTTATTTTCAGAGACCAACTTCAGACTAGCAGCCTGAAAAATAAGAATTTAGTAAATGTTCTGAAAAATAGTGACCACGTTAATTAATAGCGAAGGAACAGTAACAGCTTTGAAGTAGGGTTAGGAAGAAGAATGCTAGGTGTGTTTTGGCAGACTTTGGGACAAATCCTCTCAAGCAAGTGAGCTTGTTGCAATAAATCCATTTGCAACTCTCTTCTCTACAGCACTTTTTAAAAGTGCACCCAAGTACAGGATAGACTGTGTTGAACCATGAAGTAATCTGTTTCTCCAACGCAGTGCAAGCAACCACCTGTCACCCAGCCAATATGACTAAAATCATGACCCAGGGGGATGATTTTTAAGAGTGAAGAAACATTTCTAATGGCAGAAGAGTGGTTCAGAGTCTGGGGCTGCTCATTTCTTGAGCTCTCTGGGAAGACTGCCTGAAAGCCTGCCTATTGGGATATTTTATGCACTATTGTTTCAGCCTGAGGCACCTTCAATGCTTCTCCTCCACACAAGCATGCTACCGCCCAAGCTTTTGAATGATTCTGCTTAGATTTTCTAATTCTAGTAAATTCCTTCTTGATGTGGTTGCTTAGAAAACGTCCCCCATGTGATTTTAAAAGCCTGAAACAACAAACAACCTAAAAAGAGATGATGTGTCAAATTTCAATTTCATTGAAGAAATAAACTGTTAACTGCAAAAACAAAGGTGCATACAAAGAGTCTACATAGCAAACAAGTTTAGTTTTCTTTTCCATTTTGGGATAAAGCAAGCTGATTGATGTGATTATTTTACTGCATGAGTTAAACACTCATTTGTTTTAGCCCCCTGAGTTTAATGCTGCTGAGAAACTACGTGATGTAAAAGCTACTAAGCAGATGGTGGTTTCTTTGTTGTTGTTGTCAGTGTTCACTATGCTCTGTGGTGTCAGAGCAAGACATGACTTGGCAATCTGTCACAGATTGAATCAAGACACATTTGTGACTATGAATCAACATAAATAATAGAGGATTAGTCTTAGTATTGGCTGAAATCCACAAACTATATACTTAGTCTATGTGCGGCCCATTTCTGACTATCACTGACACGTTTAAAACAGAGTTGCCTACCTACTCCCATAGGCTACCAAAAAATGTACATTTTATTTCCCCATTGTTATGAACTATAAGATGCCCTGCTTAATAGGTTCTGCACAACAGGTGTTGCATATACATATTTTTTCCTAAATGTAATTTGTTTTGATGCTCAGAGTTTCAAAGACCTTCCATTGAGAGGGGATCATCTTCCCACATGAAGGGCTACAGATTTAGCGATCCTTTTTAGTTGCACCTGCCAACGAGTGAGCATAACTGTTCTGTGCTCAGAAAATGTTTTATGTGCTCCATCATCAGCACTGGCTTCAAGATCATCGCTGGGTGCAATTTGAAATATTGAAGTTTACTTTCTGGAGTCCTTTATTATGGGTGGGGACCTGATAGCCTCTCTTCTCAACTTAGTCCCCCTTGTTTAAGGGAGAACAGATGGGATGTTTTTAGTGAAGTGTTCTTGATAGGAACTGATTTCAGTCATCAGTTCACCTATGCCTTAGTTTATTGACCATCATTTCCATTTGTACAACCCCTCCTCCCCCCATACCTTTCTTTGGAAGAAGAGGAAGAGATAGTAGATGGGAGAGGGTGGTGGAATAAAAACTTTATGGCAAATGTGTACTATTCATACACAGCATTTTTCTTTTCTAATTCTTCGTTTCAATGAGCTGGTAGCACAACCATGCACTGGACATTGTATCACTGGGGAGGGGAGAGGTTCACCACAACACATTCTGTTCTTTGCCCTGATGAAGGGCAAAAGTGACGTTCTGAGGTATCGGGCCTCAGATGGGTGTAAATCCCATTATATCTCTATGGAAGTCAATAGAGTTATAGCAATTTAAATCAGCTGAAGGTTTGGCCCATAGTCTCATTTCAGCACTCTATGGTTTACACACAAGCATTAAGCTCACATTTGGATTTGCAGTTGGAACCTCAGCTGCAGGCACATGGCAATGTGAAAATGTGTGGGAGAAGTGGGTTAGGAGGGGAGAGTGGTGCCCAAGCAGAAGCTAATTGCAGCCCTTCTCTCCTGGGCACCCAGAGCCAGTTGTCACAAGGAAGTAAAGGAAGCCCAGAAAGCGGGAGGAGGGGCAGGGAAGGCCCGGCCTGGAAACATGCTGATTTAGCACATTTCTCATTGCTGGCAAGTTTTCCATGGAGCCCTCATTGGAAATTAGAGCTCCCCGCTCCAACCCTCTGTTTGCCTTTCCCTACAGCATGAATGGCTCCATCAAAATAGCTGCTAGAGCAGATGCCTGAGCCCATGAGGAGTCCTATTGATTCTATGTGAGGACAGTGATCCATGTAAAATAAGAGATTAGGTGAACTCCTAGATTGCATATGCAAATCACTTGGGAAGTGGCTAATGATGGCTGTAGAATTGGTTTTCGTTTATCAAGTTTGTGGCAGGTTGTTTCAGTGTTCAGTCCTGCCCTATGTGTTTGGGGAAGATGGGGCAGTGGCCAGATACGTCACGCTAAATTGTGGAGCCCGTGAAATGAATCCCAAGTATTTCTCAAGTATTGATGTACCCAAAATATACTGAAAACCTTATTCTATTGGTCCCTCAGATTGCATCCACTTTTGGTCCCTCAGAGCAGCGTCAGGATAAAACCTATTGCTCTGTGCACAATAGTTGCCAGTAAAGAATTCCCCCTTACATAGTGGGGTGACTGGCCCATGGAGGTGAGAATACACTGCAAAGCCTCAACAGACCCCAGAAAGAAAGGCAGTTAACGTTTCATAAATTGTTCTTTCCTTGTTCTTTCCCACCTGCTATTAATAGCTAAAAGAATTAAAACTTTACAAAAGTTACACAATTACATGCAGGGATTCACACTAAGAATTCTACCCCTTATTCGTTTGTGCATATCTCACTTCTCTATAACACACACTATCTTCTGTAATCAGGAAGTATGCAAATAACTTTGTGCATGTAAGTACTCTCTGCTGGATGGAACATTGTCCTAAGTAATTGCACCCTCAGCAAGTTTGCAGCTGACACTAAGCTGGGGGAGAGGTAGATATGCTGGTGGGTAGGGACAGAGTCCAGACTGACATTGGAAATTTGATGGTGTTCAACAAGGACAAGTACAGAGTCCTGCATTTAGGAAGGAAGAATCCCATGCACTGCTACAGGCTGGGGACCGACTGACTAAGCAGCAGTTCTGCCAAAAAGGACTTGGAGATTACAGTGAATGAGAAGTTGGATATGAGTCAGCAGTGTGCCCTCATTGCCAAAAAGTCAACAGCATATTGGACTGTAGGATAGGAGCATATTAGTAGGAGCATTGCCAGCAGATCAAGGGAAGTGATTATTCCCCTCTATTCTGCACTGGTGAGACCACACCTTGAGTATTGTGTCCAGCTTTGGTCCCACCACTACAGAAGGATGTGGACAAATTGGAAAGAGTCCAGTGGAGGGCAATGAAAATGATTAGGGGGCTGGGGCACATCACTTATAAGGAGAAGCTGAGGGAAATGGGCTTATTTAGTCTTCAGAAGAGAAGAGTGAAGGGGGATTTGATAACAGCTTTCACACCTGAAGGGGGTTCCAAAGAGCATGGAGCTAGGCTGTTCTCAGTGGTGGCAGAACAAGGAGTAATGGTCTCAAGTTGAAGAGGGGGAGGTCTAGGTTGGATATTAGGAAAAGCTTTTCCACTAGGAGAAGCTAGAAGAAGCACTGGAATGGGTTACCTAGGGAGGTGGTGGAATCTCCATCTTTAGAGGTTTTTTTAAGTCCTAGTTTGACAAAGCCCTGGCTGGGATGATTTAGTTGGTTTTGGTCCTGCTTTGAGCAGGGGGTTGGACTAGATGACCTCCTGAGGTCTCTTCCAACCCTAATATTCTATCGTACTATGGTTCTAAGTACAGGGCACAAGATACTGTGTAACCCTTATGCTTGGCTGAGTCAGCAGCAACAAGGGCCGTGTTCAATATCTAGGGGTTCATCTTAACAGTACGAAACAGAACAAACTCGAGTCCCCACCCACTAAGCTGTGAAAACTTACCACCACTCCGTTTGCTTCTAAGAGGCAATACTTTCTCCACTCGCAAGCACTGAGGGTATGTATAACAAAAGAGTATATTATGAAAAGGGAGAGGGAACTCAGCATTAATTTCAGAAAATAACATCACCACCGTTCAAAAGCATATAACCATCAGCTAACAAACACCCATCCTACAGTACTCTCTACACTTTGAACTAGACTTAGTTCTTATCAAACTAAGAGACCCTCTGCCTATGTCACTGTTCCTGCATCCCCTATGCACGTACAAATAGATTTAAAAAAAAATTAAGAAATCTTCTGAGGGAAATAGTGTTCATGCCTAAAAGAACATCACTGGAATCCCTTATGCACATAACTTCTATTGCACTCTTCACTGATTTGAAATTAGATGCACAATAAGGTGCCTGGAATACAAGTGCTATAACCAGAGCTGCCTGAGGGAGGGAAGAGTTTGTCTGGGGCTCCTATCTGAGAGGGCCCCAAACCAACTGATGCCACTACCTGATGCACTGGGTAGCAATGCCACCCACCAAAACGGATCTCTCTGTCATGACGGAAGGGTGACCAAGCTAAACCTAAGTGATGCTATGACCCCATGCACCAGGTCACAATGCCCAGAGCAGGGAACTGGGTACCGGGCTTAGCCCTGTGGGACAGGAGCCAAGATTCTGCTATGTGGTTTTTGTCCCTGCCAGCAGGTATATGGGATCTTGGGGAGCAATTACCACACAGGTGGGGTGCAAAATAAACTTTATTAAGAAAATGCAAAAACAGGGAAAATTTAATAGTGAGGGGTATGGGGCTTGTTAAAGTAGACAATTGGGGAGGGGTTTCTTTTAGTAAATGGGATAGGGGGTTTCAATAGTGGGGTACAATACAGTGGGGTACAATACAGTTGGTAACCAATTAACACTGAAGTATAAATGTAACAGGTAGCTAACAATTTCTATGTAAAGAGTGTGTCACAGCAGCATATAACCAACTAACAGTATGGGTAAAATGTGTTAAATAACCAACAATTTTAGGTAAAAATGTAAATGTAAAATGTGAGGTGTGTTAGAGAGAAAAGGGGTAACCAATGGGGTTTTATGCTAGAAAGAGAGCGAGAGAAGACAGGCTGTAAGTTGAAACAGCAGAGAGAGAGAGAGAGAGAGAGAGAGAGAGAGAGAGAGAGAGAGAGAGAGAGAGAGAGTGGTAGATAAGTAAGGTTGGGGGATGGGGGAAGAGGGGCACGTGGTGGAGGGAGATTTAAACTCAGGGAGACACAGAACAGACAGGCTGCAAGTTTGAACAGCAGAGAGACAATTATACAAAACACAGTAAAATCTTATCTATGATTTAACTTAACCAAAACTACACAAATTAGCAAGTAACAAAACACAATGCAACAATTCTTTAAGGCTAACTTACAGGGTACAATGCAAGCAATTTCCTAAACCTAACTTAACTACAGCTATGCAAAATGAAATTACAACTTATCTAGACTAAAAGACAAAATCTAACCTAATGGGTGCACCTTATACTAGGGGTAGTTTCAGAGGGCAGGGTGGTGTGTGCCCAGGTACAGTCCAGGAAGGCACAGGCTTATTTCTAGCAGCAAAGGTGCTGCAAAGCAAGAAACAGATTACAGATACAGACCAAGGAGTTTGAGAGGTTTTAAGACACAGACCAAGGAGTTTAAGAGAGGTTTTAAGACACAGACCAAGGAGTTTAAGAGAGGTTTTAGTTTGAGTCTGTGTGTTGGGGAAACAGAGCCAGCAGCTAAAGTAATTAAGTATAGAAAGTTTCACAGAGGGATTCTCACCAGTCCCCAAGGCAGCAGCAAAGACAGAAGCAGCAACAGCATCAGAAGAAGCCAGGAGGGCTCGGCACGGTCTTGAGAATCAGGAGGTCTCTCAGGCAGCAATTCGTTCTTCGTGGGGGGGGGGGTTAAAACGGGGGTACGTTCAAAAATAAAACGAGAGCGGAGAAAGGACCCCCCAGAACCCCTGGCTGATCAGACCAGGTAGCAATGCAGGAACCTTTCTGATGTTTGTTTCAAAATTGCCTGTTCTTAAAGGCAAACTCAGGCAGTTTCCCCGCCAGTAATCCTGATAGGCTCCATCTGTCACAGGGGAGGAGTTACAGGGAAAAACTGCAGGTGAGCATAGAGACATGCCTGGGCAGAGTCCTGGACCATAGGCGTGAGTTCCACCTCATGACTCAAAAGCACATGAGGCCTATGACTCATGCCCAGGATCTCAAAAACACATTAGGTCTTACAGCTTTGGACATTGCCTACCCTACACCGAGCCCAGGTTTAACAAGGTGATAACAGGACCAACCCTTTGAACAGGGCAGTTGTCCCACTTAGCACGCAGCACAAGTGGCCATCCCTTTGAGAAGGGCAATGGCTCTTGGTAAACAACTTAAGGGGCCCTCCCTTTGAGAAGGGCAGTGGCCCTGGTAAACAACTTAACAGCCAGGGAGGGGCGGCCACAGGAGAACAAAAAGAAAATGGAGTAAGGGGACAGCTGTAAGAAACAAAATGGAATAGGGGGAAAGCTGTAACAGTTTTTCTCCAAAGCACCCCACCCTCCTGTCAGTGGTAATATATTTAGAAGGATGTTCCCATTTCAGATTTTGCTCTGGGCTCCTTAAAATCTCTGGGTTGCCCTGTCTATAGCACTCCCAAATGGGAACAATGTAACAGTAAGAGCATATGTGGGTATTAAATAAATAAATCTGCTTGAAAGCAGAGCCAACTTGGTATAAAATGTCACTTAGTAGGTGAACTCAAGAGACATGAACAGAGGCTGCTAATTGGACAGAGTTGAGAGAGAGAGAGAATGAGAGGCTTTCATTCCAGGTTCAGCACCATATGTGATATCAAGATGCCCAGCAACGGAACAGCAGTGATGACCTGTAATGGATGTGCTACATTCTCAGACAGAAGGGATTCCTGTGAAGTGCAAGTTAGTGGCTAGGCGGGAGAAAAAATTGCAGGGGCAAGCTGAGATGCTGCCGAGAAGCTGAGTTCCTGGACAGCCACATTTAGGAAACACCAGTACCGCAGGTTCAAGGAAGAATAGAGATGGCCATAAAGGAATCAGTAAGAGAAGTCAGAGAGGAGGCCTGGCAGTTCATAACTATCTGAGGCAAGAGATCACAGCGGCATTCTATACGTTCAGAGACCGATGAGGATAGGCAGACTATGGCCACCAGAGAGAATTCCGTACACCTAGAGGTTTCCAATTGATACCAATCCTCAGCATGGAAACTATGGAAGACACCTCTCAAGTTCCAGCAGGTCTAAGGGGAGGGAGAAATGTACAAGGCACACATATGGATGGCAGCTCAGCCCAACTTGTAAGAAAATCAAGCTTAACCCACAAACCTTGGACCAACCATCCAAGGAAGCCAGATGCACCTTGTTGGAGATTCAATACTCAAAAGACTTACAGGAACATTCTAAAGGGACAGGCAGACATCAGGGACGGTGTGCTGCCTTCTCAAAGCCAAGACATGAGACTTCACTGTAAGACTGGATAGGCTTCTAAAGTCTGTGAGCAAGGATGTTGACAATAAAATTAATAAAAGGACATGAAGAGTAGAAATTTATGAATTGCCTATACACCAATGTTGGGAGTCTGGATAACAAACAAGAGGAACTGGAATTGCTCATATTACGTCAATATTTATATTAGTTGGTATGACTGGGATGATTCACACAACTGGAATATTAATGTCAATGTTCATGTCAATTTATGAGGGACTCAATGGACAAAACGGGAGGAGGAGAGGCACTTTGTCAAAAATGGCACTAACTATTTCTGTGTCACTGATAACTCAAAATAAAATGATCTTAAAAGCTTTTGGATTATCATACTAGATAAAGAACAAAATGGGGGTATTAGCACGGTGTCTTCTACAGACCACCAAATCACACTAAGGAACAGGATGGCTACCACTTTATGCACCTGTCTATAATGTATATGGGAAAAAATTGTGAGACCACGGGGGATCTTAATTTGAGTGACGTATGCTGGAGGTTACATGTTGCCAGTAAGAAAACATCCTTGGAATTTCTAAACATTACAGATGACAATTTCCTAACTCAAAACATGTTGCAGCTGATAAAAATTGAGCCAAATTAGCTGTGAGGAAGAATTTAATTAGAAAAATGTGAATGATAACTGGGGATCATTTAAGGCCACCTAACTAGATACTCAAAAAGCCACAATCCCACAATTGAGGAAGAAGGCTGTGCTGCTTTAAAAAAAGCAACTTGGTTTAGAGGAGAAGAGAAGATCGCTGTAAAAATTACAGTAGGAGTAGAAAGGTTATTTAACCTCTGAATTTGGCACTGGTGTGATCGCTGCTGGAATACTGTGTCTAGTTCTGGTGGGTATAGTTTAAGAAAGATGTTGATAAATTGGAGAAGGTTCAGAGAAGAGCCACTGGAATGGTTAAAGGACTAGAAAATATGCCCCATTGTAATAGATTTAAGGAGCTCAACCTATTTAGTATAACAAAGAAAAGGTTAAGAGGTGACTTGATTACAGTCTATAAGTACTTACAGGGGGAATAACTGTTTAATAATGGGCTCTTCAATCTAGCAGAGAAATGTAAAACATGATTGTGGCAGGGTGCTGGCCAGGAGTGCCTGAGCCAGCCCTGCGGGACCATTAAGAGGGAGCACCAGCCTGCAAATCTCCCTTGCAGAGAAGGCTAATTAGCCACCTGGGCTGCAGAGGGCTCAGCCTTGATGAGTGGCACCTGGCAGCCTCCTCAGGGGGATAAAAGGCCTGCCAGGAAGCAAGCCCAGTGTGGTGGGGATGGTATGGAGTGTGAAGAGCTATTCAGAGCTGTGTTTGTATTTAAGTTGAACTATATAGAGTTGATAGAGCTGTGAACTGTAGAGTTGTATGCAGAGCTGTAGAGCTGAACTATATAGAGTTGAAGACTGTACTGTACAAAGCTGTATATATTGGTGGTGAGAGAGCGGTCTGTCACATGATCCAATGGCTGGAAGTTGAAGCTAGACAAATTCAGACCGGAAATAAGACATAAATACTGAACGGTGAGAGTGTTCAACCATTGGAACAATTTACCAAGTGTTGCAGGGGGCTTATCTCGTTGCCGGGAGAAACGAGGCCTCACACAGGTGGCTAGTTGGAAAGTGGTGAGTTTATTGGAGGGAGCGGCATTTCGTGCTGGGGGGCTTATCTGCCAGCACAGCCGCAATACAAGATGACTGACACACCCGGGCGATGTCCAGAAAGCCCAAAGAGGAAGCCCAACTCAAAAAGGTGTTTCAGCACAGATATACCCATCCTCATTTGCATCTCATACATACTTATCTCATTAATAGCAAGCAACAAACTGATTGGTCAGCACTTGTTGGTTACGCAGTCCTGCCTTAGTTTCCCCATTTAGTTTCCCACGCATTTATTCTCACACAGACAGGGTAAACACTCATTCAGCTGGGAACTGGTTCCCAAACACACAGATAGCAGCAAGGTCATTCTCAGACTAATACCATCATTATACACTCTCCTGGAGTTGACTTAGAAGCGTAACTGCGCCTTCTAGTGGTTGCCCATCACAATGTCTTCCGGTCCTAACACCAAGGGTCGCAGTGGATTCTCCATCACTGACAAGTTTGAAGTCAATAATAGATCTTTTTCTAAAAGATCTGCTCCAAGAATTATTTTGGGGAACTGTATGGCCTGTGCTAGACAGGAGATCAGAACAGGTGATCACAACAATCTCTTCTGGCCTTAGAATCTATTGATCTCTGAAAGCTCATGTGCTACATTAAAGGGTAGTAGATCATAAATTATGAATGATTTTTGTTGTGGGTGATTAGGGGCCCAATTCTGCTCCAATTAATGTAACAGGAATCTTCTCCCGTTAACTTCAGGAGGGGCAAGATTAGGTACAGAAGCCCTCATTCAGCAAGATAATTAAATACTTACCTAACATCAAGCACATGAGTAGCCAATGGGATTTCTCAGGTGCTTAATGCCCCTCCTCCCTACCCACCACCCAGGTAACCCTCCATGTCCCTCCTCTCCTCCCCTCTACCCAGCCCAACCTCCATGCCACTCCTCGCCACCTAGCCCACCCTCCATGCCTTCCCTAGCCACCCTTCTACCCAGTCCACCTCTGCAGTTCCCCTACTCCCAATGCATCCTCTGATCTGTAATCAGTCCAATCTCTGCTGGAGCTGCTCCTCCCTGTCACTTGCTCCAACCAGTTCAACCTCTGTTCCCTACCCACTCCTGGCAAGCTGATCCTTCACCCAAGCATACCCCAGAAGCTGATCCGCCCACCCCTCCTGCTGCTCCTCCATTATGAGGAGGCCCTGTGCTCCTGTGGCCGCTCTGGAAGGTGTGACTGTGTGAAGCTGGGCTCTGCCCTCTCATAGGCTCAGCCTGATAGAGCCAAGAGATCATCTCTCCTACTCCCCTGCAGGCTCTCTGGGAGTCTACTAGTACCACCAGGGGAACAGAATAAATCAGTCTACGCACATTGCCTGGGTGAACCTAAGCATGCAGCCACAGCTCCTCTCCCTATGCAGTAAGGCAGCAAGTGGCCAGCAAGGGGCACTGCTTAGCAGCAGCTGTAGGTGCAATGCAGCGACTGCCCTGCGGGCCCTCTACTCACAGACAGGAATTGTCCTGAAAAGGGGGACTTGTAACTGGGGTGCTGGAAGACTGGCCCTCCTTGAGGGTTGAGTTAAGGGTGTGCTGCATGGTACTTGTGGAGGAGTACAGCCAGGGTATTGCTATAGAGTAGCAAAAGATGCTAATGAGTTGTGCATCTGGGAACACTGAGGTATGAAACTCCCCATAGAACTGAGTGTCATGCAGTCAGTGTCCCCATTGAGTCATGACGGGTATTGTGTGAGTTAAAAACACAAAGATCCTTCTTGTTGCAAAGCCGCCACACTAAAGGAAGGTGGGCTCAGGCCCACCTGGCCAATCCCTGCAGTCTCTGCCTTGAACAATGGAGTGCAGGGCCTGTGGAATAAAAATGGACAGAGTTTTTTTAGCAGAGAAACTTGTGTGCGGCCTTGGAAAGACACAGAAGTGCAAAGCAGCTATCTCTGGGAATAGGGCCTGAGTTTTCTGCTAAGGGGAATTGCCTATGTGCCGTTTCTTACCATCCCTGCTGCAGGGGATGGGACTCAAGTACATTTGCTAAAAAGCAAGTTGCACTGACTCTGCATCGCCAGTTCCTGCTCCAAGCAGGAAACTGACACCAGCTATTGTGCAGTGACAGGGCAACACTGTGTACTGTTAATTGACTTAACTTTCCCTTCTGGGGGAGAGAGGGGGGGTTCAGATGTATCACAGGGCAACTGGCTCCTTTGAGGGAAACAGCCCCAGCCCCATGTGTGACTCTTCAGCTACCTCCCAGATGATGGTGTGGAGCCTGAACAGCAACTCGTCCTAATAAAAACCAGCAAGTGCTCATTTGAGTTGGTGGTTTGCAGAGAGTAAGTAGGTTCTACAGTTGGGTGCCAATAGCAGGACTTGGGTGAGGAGAAACCCCAGCTATTAGCTGACTCCCAGCTAGATGGTCTGGGAATGAGAACTGTAGGGAGTAGAAAGGCTCTCGTGTCTGGGTAGGAGGGGTGAAGAAAAGCCTCTGGGCCTGTAGCCTTTGCAGGGCAGAGGCCTAAGTTTCTGTTCAACCAATAAACTGTTCCCTGAGGGAAGGGCCTGAAGCAGACTGTGGTGAGGCATTGCTCCCTCCTGGGATGGTTAGCTAGCTTGCTGGCTTACATCTGTAGCAAATGTAACTGTTTTGCAAATTGCATAACTGTTCAGTAATTCAGTACAGTGTGCCAGTGCTCCAAAAAGGGGTTTTACAGCTAACAAACTGTTTTTCAAGTGACTCTACACTATCAGTTCCATTGGCATAGGAGTGGCCTATTTTCCCTTCTATTGTGAATTCTTCACTGATGTGGGTAAGTTGGTGGCTTGCAATGGGAGTGGCATACTCTGCACAGAGGCACAAAAGCTGAAGTTTCAGCTCTGGGTGACTCATGACTGCTTGGCAAAGCAGCAGGGTTTGGAGTGGAAAGAGAGGCCAGACTGTCATTCAAGTTTCTCACCTCTTGTAAACTTTTTAAGCAGAGCAGTTCTAGAGAAGTGATTAAAACTTAATATGGGACTAAATCTAGGAAAATGTTTGTCACTGTCCTAAACTTAGCGTGGCTGTTGCAATCAGAAATATTAGTCAACTGCTTTCTGAGTGCAAAGACAAGGGTTTGAAAAAACTTAGAAAGAAACAGGCAAAAATGGCTAATGCTAAATTCAGAATTCCTGAAGTGGTGTAACCATGTGAAGATTAGCACCTTGTAAAAGCACTTTCTTTTCTGTTTGCTAAAACTCAAGTCCCCATTAAAATATTAAGGATTCAATTAAAAAAGTTGCAGGTGCACACTTCCTACTGCAAAGTACATTTAAGCCAGAAAATGAGATATTATGAAGTGGTGGTATCCCTCTGCTATATCCCATCTCCATATCTCACCCAGCTGTATCTTGCCCTACAATACACACCTTCTATATGGATGCTTAATCTGCAGAAGATTGGGGCTTCTTAAAACCAGCTGTAATCAGACTCCCTTCTAGTGGCTGTTGTGTTTCAGTGTTAAAAAGATTATTGGGACAGGCTGCCATAAGAGTCTGGATAGCTTTCCTTGGACTCAGAAATCATACATCTGTTACTCAGAAAATGGGCTTCTCTTGGCTTTATGTCAGTGTTCTTTTGCTTGCTGTATGCTTGTCTTGTTCTTTATATCCTGCTCTTAACTAGGGAATAAATTAGTGTCAAGCCTAACAGGGGAGCATGGTGGTTTTTGAGCCTAACAATATAGCCTAAATGGCATTTGCCTCCTCACTGGTTTCTGTTGCACAGAACTGGGGGAGGAAGGGGGGGGGGACGACTTCACCCAAACTGAGGACTTGAGAGAACTGGGCCTTGTCTCCTGATCCAGCTCACCAGCAATCTCAGCAAGACCAGAATTATTCCACCTGCTTGGGAAAGGAGCCATCTCCTGGCCAAAGGGTGATAAGTATCATCATCCACCAACCACACGAGCCTCAAAATCCTTGTCTGTGTCTGGCTGGGAAAAGACTCAACCCAGCTAACGTGTTGTGAGTAAACTGCAAATCTCGGTCACAATGCAGGTAATGTTTCCGTTGCTTAACAGAGGTTTAAAGAAAATACTGGGGTTTGTAACTAACCATTTTCCCTTTTGTATTTTAATAAATAAAAATAGACAGCTTAATATTATGCATGTGCTAATTAAGGAGTTAAAGCCTTAAGAAGAACCCTGATGTTGTTACTACTAGCCATGGAAGACACTAAATAACATATAATTAACCTATAAGCAACAACAGTGAATGGTGTGATTTGGGGCAATAATAGGATAACACAAAGGATTACATGGCCATGGTGAATTGACTGTATCCCTCTTCTCATTGCCAGGTGTTCTAAAGTTTTCGGGGCTGTTCTACACTGAAAAGTTACATTGACATAGCTACATCTCTCAGGGGTGTGAAAAATCTACATCCCCGAGGGACTAAGCTAATCTTACCTAAGTCCCTCCCTCCCACCCACCCACCCCTGTAGACAGTGGGAGGTTACCCTAGCTACAACCTCTCAGGGAAGCGGATTTACTACAGTAATGGGAGAAACCCTCCTGCCATTGTAGGCCAGTGTCTACACTGAAGCGCTACAGCTTTTAAATAGTCTTTTAAATAATATTTTTGTTAAATGAACTTCTGGGATGCAGCAGGAGGATATTAGCAGGACTCCACAAAAACCTATTTTCAGCCTTAGCTGTTTTCTACCTCCATGTGTGAGTGTGTGTTAGAGAGAGAGATTTATCAATCAGGGACTCTCTCTGACTGAGAGGAACTTAAAAATCTAATTTTGTGATCGTATTTTATAAAAATCCTTTAAAAACAAAAAACTACCCACTTATGATGGTTTACCTGATATGGGCATTGACCATCAAACTACGGGTCTTTGTGCAAAATGTAAATGGGCCAAACACTCAGTCCTTTCTCCAATGAGCTTTTAAAAGCACAAAAGGCAATTACGTACCCAGCTCATGTGGAAAGCTGATGGTAACTGAGCTCCAAACTGTGGTATGTACCTTGAGAAATCTCACCAACATGTTCTGAAGGTACAAGTGAGACAAATGCTAAAATACACACAAAAACAAACAGAAAGGATGGAATGCTTCCTGGAGCTGGAATGCTTTACAGGTGTCATGTGGCATTTTTTGGAGGATATTGAAAGGGCAGTTAACAAATTTGGATTCTGAGCCTATTACAGATGTAAGATATAGTATGGTACCCCAAAGAAAGGTGCAAAGTTATGAGTGGGAAATCATGAAGGCCCTTTAAGTCAGGCCCTTGTCTTACATCACATCATTTGCATAACTTCTGGCAACAGATGTGCAAAGTCTTGCACATTTTTCTTTTCAGGCAGAAAGGTGGGAAGATACATTATAGATGAGAAAGGGAAGTCCACTGTGTTTGCTAATTCTATCAGTTCCTCTTTCCTTTCCCCTTCTCCCTCCTCATTGAAAAGTCAGCTGTTTGTGGAGGGTGAGCGGTAACAAGTCAATGTGAGAAATTCCTGATTTGAGTGCAGGGACATTAACGGAGTGCATAGCAGCAAAGAAAAAACTGAAGCAACTTCTCCTTTGTTGGGGAAATCTGATAATCCCCATTTGTAGTTCCCCTACTTCTCTTCTGCTTGTGTGAGGTTATTCCTGACTATGCGGTTTCTAAAATTAATCTAAATGAACAAAAATTAGAATGGAAAATATTTGCATTTATTTAAAAGCCTGGTACATGACCCTCCCTCATCTCACTCACCTGGCCTTCCTGTCAGATGTTTCTACAGCTGGGCTGGCTCCTCAGCCACCCAGTTTTGCTGTGGGATGGCTGCAGGCCTTTGGTTTTGCCTTTCTGCCACCAGGGTCCACTGTGGCACCTGCTGAGCAGATAGCCCTGTGTCTCCTCTATAGGTGCCCAACAGAGCAATCAGACAGAAGCAGTGGCAGTAGAGGCTTCAGGAGCCAATGGGAACAGTAGAATGAGGAAGGCAGGGTCTCAGACTTCCTCACCACCAGCTCCAGGCAACTAGCAAACACCCACCTTCCTCAGCAACTGCATGCTTCACTCCCACTGATCCCACATGCACCCACTGAGCTTCAGTCACCTTTGTCACCTCAGATACCCACCCTGCTATTTTTAGACAGTCATCAGCTACCTTCCCAACACCTCACCCCAGCATCCAGCTACCCTCAGCCACCTCTAGCAACCCCAGAGACCTTCCAGCCATCTCCCACAGCTGAAGTGACCACGCTTCATGATTCTCCATGTCCTCCCCTCTCCATTGCTTGGGGCAGGATTTGCTGACCATACAACTGAACATTATGGTTACATGCAAATTATGTGCAAATATGCAAATGTTCTCATTAAATACTTTGCATTAAATTGTCACACATGGCGCCACACACGATGTGCCAGCTGTGCTGAAGGCACATGCTGAGTAATTTTTATGTCCTGGCAGCGACATGTGTCCAGCATGAGCAGAAATAATGTTATCCTAGGAAAAGCCGCTCAAGGGCTTCAAATAAAGAGACAGAGACACTGTCAGCTTTCAGTTTTGGAAGAGCTGGGGTTTTCAGTTCAGGTTTCTGAGCACAGTTTAAACAGTAGAGCCTGAATTTTAAAAAAGGTTTTCCGCTCCCATAGTGATCGCTTGCTCCAAGAACGCAAACACATTCAGGCCATACTTTCTCTCCACCCCCACTCCCATCCCCATCCCGCCTTCTCTCTGTCTGGACTCTGGCCTGCTATTATCCACAAGGGAAGGGATCACATACACAAGAGACCACATTTATTTTCCTTCTGGACTCACAGGAGTTGCAGTCCTGCAATTATACCACTCTTTCTCCCTAGTTGTGGGGTGCTTCGAGACCCAACAAATAACCTCCTGCTCCTTTTGTTGGCCATGGATACAACCAACAATACAGTTATTCGTTGCCTTATGTGCTGTTTGTGCCCATATCAAACACCATGCCACAAACCCCGCAGTCTCCATCCCATGGACACCCGGTCTCAATCCTGGTTGGCCATCACTGTAGACTTTATTGTAGAATTATCAGTGTCTAACACGTTTACAACAGTTTTGATGGTAGTTCACCACGTTACCAAAATGGCCCACTTCATCCTTTGCAAGGGCTCCCCTCCACTGAAAAGACAATCCAGCCATGTAGTCTGCCTCCTTTGCTTACAGCCCCAAGCCTCTTTAGCCAGCACCAAATCAAAATATCTCTTTAGGTTTCTCCCAAGAACATATTGTGCTCATAGGCTGTTAGGACCGGAAGACATTGTGACGGGCAATCTCTAGGAAGTGCAGTTACATTTCTAAGTCAACTCCAGGAGAGTGCACAATGGTGGTATTATCTGAGAATGACCTTGCTGTTATCTGTGTGTTTGGGAACCAGTTCCCAGCTGCATGAGTGTTTACCCCGTCTGTGTGAGAATGAATGCGTGGGAAACCAAATGGGGAAAGTAAGGCAGGATTGCGTAACCAACAAGTGTAACCAATCAGTTTGTTGCTTGCTATTAGTGAGATGAATATGTATGAGATGCAAATGAGCATGGGTATATCTGTGCTGACACACCTCTTTGGGTTGGGCTTCCTCTTTGGGCACTCTGAACACCGCCTGAGTGTGTCAGTCATCTTCTATTGCGGCCGTGATGGCAGATAAGCCCCCCAGCACGAAATGCCGCTCCCTCCAGTAAACTCACCACTTTCCAACTAGCCACCTGTGTGAGGCCTCGTTTCTCCCGGCAACGAGATAAGCCCCCAGCAACATAGGCTCTTGCTTCTTTCTCTGCCTCTCTCTGTCTTTCTTATCTGCCCCCACCCCCAGGTCTCCTTGGTCAGACCAATACCCAGTGGTATCCTCTGCCCAGATGGTGCTAGTTCCTGGGCTGACTCTGGGCTTGTCTTCACTGCCGGCTAAATCAGCGCCACTGTAATTGATGCAGCGGCATTGACTTAGTGGGTCTGGTGAAGACGTGATGAGTCAGTGGCAGAGCACTCTCCTGCCGACTTCAGTACTCCACTTCCCTGAGAGGCGGAGGCTACATCAATGGGAGAGAGTCTCCTGTTGACATAGCCCAGTGTAGACACTGCTGTAAGTCAAGCTAAGCTACGTCAACTTAAGATAGATAACTTATGTAATTTAACTAGACGTAATTTAGATCAACTTACCTTGTTAGTATAGACCAGGCCTATTAGACCTTGTTTTATGTGAGGTCTCTTAAGTACTGTCTCTTATAGCAATATTAAATAAAGGGCATGCTCACAAATCAGTGTCAACTAGATTTTAACTTAACTCATAACAAGGTTTAACCCCGCTCATAACAATACAATACTTATGGCCCAGTTCTACCTGTAGACACCAGAGTTTTGCCCAGTTCTTCCATAATAATTTAATGTGATAATTATCCATTAAAACTTTGGTCAGAACTACACTACTCAAAGCACTTTAAAATGCAGCCGAATGGAGCTTTAATAGCATGTTGTTCAGGAAATCTATTCCCGTCTGTGGAGGCACAGATAAGGTGCATGATCGCTGAAGGAAATGTTGGCTGATGCCTTGTTCTCCTTTTGTATTGTGCTGTTAAACACGAGGAGAACCTAGTGATCTGTTGCAAACACTGAAAGTGGGCAATTTCACAACAAGTTCACTGTATAGACTGTGATTCTGACTGAATGACATTGTGTGCTTATAAGGTATATTCTCTCAACAGCATTATAGCAAATTAGCTATTTTTATTCTACTCTTCTGCATTGTATGACAAAGATGAAAACCAAAACAAGCTTATCAGCGTTGCAAAGAGCAGCTCTTTATTTGATCAACCCATGATTTGCTTAGCGCTGATACTGTATGCAAACTCTGGCAGCAGTGTTTACCAGTAGCAAAATAATGGTGCTGTTTTAGCTCTCAAACAAGCATCCAGATCAAAAACTAGACTGTCAACAGCCAATGAGTGTAATCCTGTTTAGCATTTAGTGCTGACTGCTCATTCTCACCAACAACATGAATTGTATAAATGAAATCTAGTGTGTAGTAAAAAAGATAATGAACAGCACATATAATTCAATTCAATTAAAGGAAATAAGATGAGGATGAACATTCATGCTTTAGATCCTCTTTATCTTGTAAGTCTTGTCCCAAACAGGATATTTTGATAATTCAAGTGAACAGAGGACCTTCTTATCATAATCCTTCTCTTTATTTAATCTATTTCTGTAACTAGGTCACAAAAGTCAAATGTGTCACCCAACTGGTGGTGGTTGTTTTCACACACACACACACACTCACGTGACAGAGATAACATGGCCCTCTAGCGGCAAATAGCTTAGCCTTAATACTAGCTCATGTGCTCAGCCAATGTTGGATCTTAGCTATTTTAAGGCTTTAGGATTTAAAAGGTAGAAAGAGAGAAGCCAAGATGCACTGGAAATACCGATGAGGGGTTAGTGACAGATTGCTCTCTACTTGTGGATTACCCATGTATGAGAATCAGAAACTCAAGGGAGCTATCTTAGTGAAATTTCTCCAGTATCATTTTCTCAGGCATTTAATCCCAATAAATAAGTCGAGGGTTTGGTCTGCAAATCCAGTAGATCTCCTGAAGCCCAAGGAGGTCTTTGTGCTTCTCTGTTGGCTTTTGGCTTCCCCTCCCCACAGTCTCTTGACAGGAGCCAGGAAGATTCTTGTTCCCCTTGTAACCACTCCCATCAGAGGTGTTTGTAGCCTGTGGAGTGGGAACTCAGCTAAGTTAATGTTCAGCATTAACTTATCCAAAGACCCCGAGAGCTGTGTAGGTACAATGCTGGTGGTGCAGCCCAAACCCAAAAGTTTAAGGCCCTCATTTTACAATTTGGTCTCGATCCCACCTTGCCTCCATGGGGGCTGTATGTGGGTGTCTGAATTAGCCTGGGTGGATCAGATTGCAGGATCAGGACCTGAGTTTGTTCAGTTCAAGTGCTGGATTAAGGTTCATGGGAAATGTGAATTTATCTACACCAATTTGTTCCTCTTTATTTTATTTACCTACTTTTTGACTTATAAAATACTCCCAGTGCCACAGAGTTTCAGGCACGTGTATAACACTTAGCTTTAAATATATCTTTTAAAACAAAAACTAAAGAAAGAAAGAAAAGACAAAAGAATTCCTGTCTGTAAAATGCACACTGACTTCCTGGGGTACAGGCTGTTTCTGGTACCTGAGCTAAGTGTATAACTGCCACTCACTTTCTTTAGGATATCACATGGAGAATATTGCTGATGGCAGCAGCAGAAGTCTGAATAAACACATTTTAGTTCCTTTTCTCCCACACTTCTTGCCCAATATCCTGTAAGTATTAGAGAGAGAGAGTTTCTTTGCTGATTGCAATGTTGAGCTAATGGAATCCACAGTAGGTTTTATTCTGCAACCCTCTGCCACGTTCAGCGCTTCTGTGCATGGATTCCTGAGTGCACAGATGGAGATAGCAAGGCCACAATGGAGATGAACCTGTGATTTTGCAGCCCTGAGAGAGCACAAAGACCGCCAGTTTTTCTGTCTTTGCCAAATTATTGGAGAGTGGAATGCAGGTAAATGTCATGTCTGTTTATTTTATAAATGACTATACAGAATTCCAGGAGAAGAAAGGCACATACCAGTTGCCTCAATAACATTTCTTATTCTTGTAAGCGTTAATTGAGCTAGATGGGGAGCAGAATAGACCCCTGGCACAATATGATACGTTGTTTACAGACCTCAGAGCAGACCTACCACAAGATTTAAGAGCCCCTTCTCTCTTTGAAAAATGCGCATTGTGTAATTTCCTGGCTTTACTAAAAGTCACCTGATTCTAAAAAAACCTTAAAACTCGAAGGTCAACTGAAATAGTGACCTCAAGTGGTATGGCATGGTTGTGACCCGTGATTTCTTTCCTAGCATTTTCTGAAGTATTCTTTGTGTTTGGTTGGTTTTTCTTGTGTGTGTTGTGGTTGTTTTTGGTTGGATTTTTTTTTTAATGGTAGCCTGGAATGAGGTATCAGCTTGAGTATCTACCCTATTTGTAATTGGCCAAGGAAGTGACTTTGTGATGATTTATTATTCATAATAGTACCATTTTTATTCATAGGACCAAAACTTGAACTAAATCTCCATAACACAACATAGGATCTTGCTTGCTAGCATAAAATCCATAGCTTTCAGTGCTTGGGAAGACAGGGTTGTTGTGTTAATTCTGATGAAATAGGCGGCCTCAGAAAGTCTAAGGGTTAACAAGCACTATCACTATAACACTAACCAGTAAAACATAATTTGGGGTTTTGAGTACAGTGACTTCAAACTGCTTAGTCCCATGGCAAACACACTAGAAAATTCATGCCAAAGTTTAAAAAAAAAATACTGATTAGGATACATGAGAAAGGAAAAAGAAATTTTCCAAAAGCTTTTTGAAATTGAGTGGTTATGTAAAACAAACTTAATCAAAACCACTTTTTGAGAGACAGATCAGTTAGAGACTTTTATTTTGTCTTCTAAAGGGAGAAGAAAGCTGTTGAATTTTGAGTTGGCAGCTGTAAATAGTAGTCACTCTTCCTGCTTTTGACAAAACTGTCAGGCACAAAAAAGAAGAGATGGAGGGGGCAGAGTACAGCTTTTGTTGATGTTCTTAGGATACACGGTTGCTGTTCAGTGATGGATGGACGTTGTAGGCTGGCAGGTGATGGATGGATGCTGTAGGCTGGCCATGACAGTTGTTGCTCTTGACCCTGGCTCATTTCCCTGGTCTGGGGTGTCATCTATTTTTATTATTTTATTAATAATCAAGTTCATTAGTGTAGTGCGTAAGGGCCAGCTGAGAACGGGGACCCATTTACACTCCAAATAGCCAAGTCAGACACTGGGTAAGAGAAGGACTATAATGCACAAGCAGAGTGAACAATATGAGAATAACCAATTGCATGTTAGTTCCACTTTTTCTTTTGTTGTGGGAGAAGATGTTACTTAGGAGAGAATCAGCTAAATTAAAAGAAAAGAAAAGGGAAGGGAAGGAAAGGAGGTGGGTGACAGAGGTAAAGAGGATAAGAGTGAAGCTGAGATGAAGTGACTGGCTGATCTGGTCAGGTCCTTCTCCTTCACTGGTCCTTCCGATTGGGGCAAACTGGATTGGCCATTTCATCTGGTCATGCTGGTGCCATGCCATAGTGAATCAGGTGAAGAGCCAAAAGATAGTGCAAGAGGACCGGAAGCAGATGGTAGTAACAAAAAGGAACACAAGACAGAGCAGTGTCTCTCGTATATCAAGCTGGAGTCCTCACTGGTACAGAGATGATGGTCTGGCATCCTCAGCCATGTGCTGATCAAGACATACTGATATTTGAGGCTCACCAATATAGGACAGAGTCTATGGGGCAAAACATAGGTCTGTTGGACCGAAGGAATCCCCCACAATTCTATTCCACTTTGATCTCTAGAGTCTGCTCTCTGAGAAGCCCAAAGGAGCAGATTGGTGGTTGGAAGAGCCCATCCTCTCGTTATTTTGTTCACCAATTAGGCATTATTTCCACCACATCAATTTTGCTCCATTAATTTTTTATTCCAATCTTGTTTACCAATCATGATCTTAACACAGTCCTTAGGATGTATCAGTAGCCCTTTTTGAATGGGTGAAATCTGTCCTTTCGTACCTTTTCCATCAACATTTATTATTACTAGTTATTGAAATATTTTATGGACTTTCCCCCACTTTCCAACAGTTGAGTTTACAATTTGGGTAGCCCCACTAGAGCCCAGTTATTACAGCAGTGCCAAAGGGAAAGGAAAGAGACATGACAGTTATTTCCTCTGAAAGGAGAACACTGCAGCCCCTATGTTGGGAGAGTGATAGCCAAAAGAAAATGGTCACTCAGCCACCATGAAAAGCACTGGCACATTCAGCAAGTGACTGAACATTCTCCACTCCCTTTGACTTCAGTGGAGGCAAAAGACACCAGGACCTCCCAGGATCAGGCCTTTATTTTGCTAAATAGTTTTCAGATCTATATCTTTCTATCACTATCAATGCCAGTTTTCCTGGACTGTTATTATCCAGTTCCTTATTGACTTGTCCCTGGGTGAGATCTCACATCCCTCAGTGGTTAGCAGCTGCTGCAGGTCTTGCATTAAGTAAGGGAACATGCTGGAGTACATTGCTTTTCTCCGATAATTGATGTCATTATTGTTTTCTCATAAATCCAACTGATGAACCTTCTGCAAACTCAACCATACCTCAGTCCTTTGCACAGTTTCAGTTTTCTTAGAAGCTCTGATGATGGCCCCTAACTTCCCCCAGCTGTTACAGAGACATGGCAGGAGGAAGAAAAACTGTCACAGATGGAAAATGTATCCAGAATGAGGAAATGGCTTTGCCTTTAGAAGTCAGGTCTGTATGTATTTTTCATGAGAACTGAGTGTTTCTTATGCTTTATGTAAAGATTGGTATCGCTCTTGAGGGAAGGGGCATGCCTATGTGTTTGCTCATTTGCTCAGAGCAAAATTACTTTGTGCCTTTGCTGATTGATCCAGTGCTGCTGTTTGCTTGAAAAAGAACACCCACAAGAGGAAGTTAAAGTGAAATGATCTCTTTGCATTAAAGAAAGTGGAAAGTGTGTGGTGATGTGTACATGGAGCACAAATCATTTCTGAGGGCCATGCTCCCACTTACGTACAATTGCACAGGTCCTAATCATTTCAATGAGATTGGAATCAGGCCCATTTGCTTTTTTGCATCTGGCCTGATGTAAAGTGGCACAGTTATGCTAAATTGAATAGCAAGTTGCACCTGCTTACACCAAGATTAAATTAAACCCTGGTCCTATAAGGCAAGTGGGCCCCAGAGCTGGTGTGGAGCCCTGCTGAAGACAATAGGAGTCTGTGCTGGTATAGGGACCTAGGTTTCCAGGAGCTGGGCTTCTCCATCCCTAGAACCAGGCAGACAGACACTCTCTCTCTCTCTCTCTCTCAACTGGGTCAATCAGCACTCTCCAGCTGATCCCCTTATATAGGGGTGGGCAAACTACGGCCTGCGGGGCCCGCCGGCCATTTTCATATGTCCCATGAGCTGGCCCACAAGGGCGGGAAGCCGCGGGGCCCCACCCTCCCTGGCTGGGTCCAGCCTGGCATGCCATGGGGCCCCGCTCTCCCTGGCCGGGCCAGATTGAGGAGTGCTCGGTTGAGTTAGGTAAGCAAGGTGGGGGGGGGGGGGTTTCGGTAGTGGGGTCCCGGGGTGGTGGTGGTTAGGGTGGGGGGATATCGGGAGGGGGTAGTCAGGGAACAAAGCAGGGGGTTTAGATGGGGGTGGGTCTCCAGTGGAGGCGATCAAGGGACAAGGCACAGGGGGGATTTGGATCGGTCGGAGGTTCTGAGAAGGGCAGTTGGGGGTGGGAAGTGGGTGGGGGTTGGATAAGGGGCAGGCTGTTTGGGGAGGCACAGCCTTCCCTACCCGGCCCTCCACACAATTTTTAAGCCCAATGTGGCACTTGGGCCAAAAAGTTTGGCCACCCCTGCCCTTATATATCCTTGTGCTCAGTGAGCTGGGTTAATCAGCACTTTCAAGCTAGTACCCTTATGTGCTCCTAGTCTCAATAGGCTGAGGTGAGCAGCACTCTCAACTGCTCCCTCCCTCATGTGCCCCAAGTTTAGCACGTCCCTATTGCACTTTCATGTTACAATTGTACTGGTAGTAACCAACTCCATGAGCAAACCCCACAGTATTTTTGAGCACTACAGGGATGTTTTAGCTTAGGTAAAAGAAGCTCTGCTGAAAAGTAAATGGGGGAAGCTAAAGACACAAATGAGTAAAATTCAGAGAGCAAGGGAGAAGCAACCAACTTAACCCTAAGGGTTATTTATTGAATAATAAGGATAACTACAGAAGGAGGGATAAACAAACATAACAGTTTCATTTTAAAGGTTAATACCTGAGGTAGAAAACCGAGAGAGAGAGATCTCACTCCATGAGGCTTGAACGGGTCAGAGTTCCCAGGTGATGGTGGTAGCTTAGGGTCCTGAGTGCTGGAGACAGGCAGAGCCCCCCCAGCACGATCAGTCAGGAAATGGAGTCCCAGTGGAACTGATGCAGAGTTTGAGTGTACGCCTCAGATCAACAGTGACTTGGGCACAGGTAGGGGGTTTTAGTAGAAAAAATACAAAGGTTCAAGGGAGAACAATCGATTTATTTATGGGTAAACTGGTGATTCAAGCGGTTTCTTTAGACTAGACAATAGGAGCTGATCACTCTTGGCTATGGGTGGTGTTTTCTTCCAGTGAGCTCACAAATGTAACCAGGCTGCTTCAGTATTTTGGGATATCAATCAAAGATCTACGTATTACTAGAATTGGTCTGATAGGGCTGGTCTTCACTGGGGTGGGGGGGGAGATCGGCTGTAGATACGCAAATTCAGCTACGTTAATAACGTAGCTGAATTCGGCGTTTCTACATCCAACTTATCTGCCATCCTCACGGCGGCGGCGTGCTCGCCCATCGACTCCAGCTTGTGCCTTTTGGCAAGCTGGAGTTCCGGAGCTGACGGGGGCGCTGCTAGCGATCGATTTTATCACGTCTTAACGAGATGCGATAAATCGATCGCCTCCCCGCTTTAGTGAAGACAAGCCCATAATTGCTGAGTTAGGTGTGTGCAGGCACCTGGAGCAGGGATTCCCGGAATGCAGTGCGTCCCTACTTTTTTTGGTCACAGAGTTCAGTGTGGTTCTTTTTTCTTCATTCCTTATGCTAATTCACGTCCCATCTTTCATGTAGATGAGGCTAGGGGAGTGGTCTCGGTTCTCCATTCTTAATGCTAATTGAGATGCCTTAATCTTATCACCTTGTCAGGAGGGGTCGAGGTGTGTCATCCAATGCCCTTCACTGTTCTCTACAAGCCTTTTCTCTGATCGGTTTGGGTTCAAACAGAGATGGGGGGGGGTGTCTTTCATGAGTCAGACAGGCTGGATACTGTGCCCTGGTTCCCCAAAAACACAGCGCTGACTGATATCATTGTCCAGTTCAGGGTACCACATTTCAGGAAAGATGTGGACAAATTGGAGAGAGTCCAAAGAAGAGCAAAAAAATGATTAAAAATCTAGAAAACATGACCTATCAGGGAAGATTGAAAAAATTGGGTTTGTTTATTCTGGAAAAGAGAAAATTGAGAGGTGACATAACTGTTTTCAAGTACATAAAAGGTTGTTACAAGGAGGAGGGAGAAAAATTGTTCTTAACCTCTGAGGGATAGGACAAGAAGCAATGGGCTTAAATTGCAGCAAGAGAGGCTTAGGTGGGCTTTAGGCAACACTTCCTAACTGTCAAGGTGGTTAAGCACTGGAATAAATTGCCTAGGGAAGTTGTGGAATCTCCATCATTGGAATTTTTTAAGAGCAGATTAGACAAACACCTGTAAGGAATGGTCTTCTAGATCAGTGGTCCCCAACCTTTTGTTCACCGCGGACCGGTCAACGCGGCCGAGTAATGGTTGCGGCCCGGGGGCTCTGTGCGGTGCGGCGGACGCTTTTATGTCCGCCGAAAACCCGCAGAATTCAGTAGCCCATCTTTATTTTTTTATTTTTCGGCGCGGCGGGATCTTGCATGTCCGCCGAAAAGCCGCAGAAAAACGGCGGAAAAGCAGAAAAAAGCGGAACTCTTGCCGCACCGGAAGGGAAGGCGGGGCCGGAAGCGGAAGGGAAAGCGGCCGGAAGCGGAAGGGGCGGGACGGAGGGGAACGCGGCCGCGGACCGGTACCGAATGCTCCACGGACCGGTACCGGTCCGCGGACCGGGGGTTGGGGACCACTGTTCTAGATAATACTTTGTCCTGCCATGATTACAGTGGACTGGACTAGATGACCTCTCAAGGTCCCTTCCAGTCCTATGATTCTGTTAGGTAAATGATTTATTACATTTTGAAAGCATATATAAATGTAGCAAGTGCTGCCTATTGCAAAGATCAAAAAGACTTACCAAGGGAATTAGAAAAAGCACTGTGCCCCAGTACTGGGAGAACAAATTAGCATAAATAATGCAAACAAAAATAATCTGTAATTTCAATAATAATTGAAATCAGATGGAATATGGCAAATGCTGGTATCCTTCCATTGAAAACATCCTTTCACTGAAGGTGTCCTATGGAAGGCAGAAGTATTGTATCTTCCCTCTGAAGCACTTGGCATAGCCCATTGTCTGAATACAGGATACTGAGCTAGATGGACCATTGGTCTGACCCAGTATGGCCATTTTTATGTTCTTAGCTTCGATTTACAACAGTTTATTTGCAACAATTCATCGCAGCCTCTGTTTGGTAGGATTTGGATGGTTTTTTCTCCATATGGTTTGTCTTTTTGATAAAAGATGCTCCAGAAATGTTATTTCATCAAGACCTCAGATTTCAACAGAAATAGCTTCTTTATTAGCAGCCAGATTTCCAACAACTGTTGGAAAAAGCTATGGTAAGATTCTGTGAATGGCTCGTATCTGTGAGCTTCATGTTACTATCATTGAACAGAGTATGTATGAGTATAGGGATCAATTTAAATGAACACATGTGAACTGACCAAACTACTAAGCAGTGGATGGAAGGAATATGTCCCTGAAGCATTCAAACACACTGAAGGGGAGGTTTTGAACATCTCTGATTGCTAGGATTCTATTGCAAAGTTTTTAAAATATGTGTATTGTGACATAAATAGGGCAATATTAAAAAGTGTACTCAGGGCAGAGACTGGGCTCTGACATTAATTTTTTCTTTCCATTGAGCAAATCAGTGCCCACTGAAGCTTTTACTCTGGTAGGCTTTTGTGTATGTCTGCATGCACACACGCATGTCCGTAGTAGTTAGTTTAAATCAGATAGTATCTCTAGTGAATGTGAACTTCCTTCCTTTCCTGCATAAGCAAGAGAGCTGGAGAGAGATAACAATGGGGTGCTTTACGGCTGAAGTTTGTCTATTTATATTCTTAAACAAGACCCACATTCGTTCGCTTTCTGTATTATTTAAGTGACTGCACAGTGCAGTAAATAAACTGTGTGGAATGACTAAATGTCTGATGCCATTAAAAGGATGGAGGAGAGATGCAGAAAAACTAAATCCAGAAATATGTAGCTAGAATGACTCAGAAACAATTCATGTAATTCATTGCAATAACATGGTAGGCAAGAGCAGTGGATAACCCTGACTCAGTGTGTGTTCTGCATGTAGGTTAATTTATGATCAGAATTAACCATAACTAGCACAGTGTGAACTCTAAAGGAAAGTGCTGTACTGCCCAGTGTTATTGAGGGTGAGAGAACAAACTGAACATAGGTAACTCTTCTATCTCCTAAAGAGTTCAGCCCTTTGCTTTGGTACCGAAGTTATGCTGTATTGTACTGTGCAGTGATGTTCCTTTGTTTGCAGACAACTGACACATCACTCCACATTTTAGGCACTTTAACTTTTTGGCTAATAAATGGTGATAACTGAATGCAGTTAACATTTAAAATAATCTGCACACCTGTTAGTCTGATAATCTGCAATATGCCCCTATATTTGCTGTAGGAAGTATATTTATGAGACAGTCTCTCATGAGCCATTCTTTCTAAGGGGATCCTTGATATAGACTTCTCAGAGACTGAATCTTACCCCCAATGCCAGGATCTGGGGTAGGAGAAGGGGTGTGAGAGAAGACAGTCCACTTGTTGTTTCCCCTTTTTCCAGGATTACATAGAACCTTGAGTATAGCATGGTCTATGTGTGTCATGCATTTGCTCTCAGTTCACATTTGGGGCTTGATCCTGCAAGGAGCTGAATAGAGTTGATAAAATAAACAAACAAAACCTGAGCTTTTTAATCATCAGAAACCTTCACCCAAACAAAATGTTTGGTGTGCATGGGGGTGTGTTCTGCTTTTTCTTTCTAATTTTTTTTTCTTCAAGAAAGTGGGAGGAAAAAAATCCAGTTTTGAGTTTAGAGTACTTCAAGCCCTCCTCCCCCCATTTTGTCCCTTAGTTTCCTTCCTACCTCATCTCCCCCCTCCCCCCTTTTTTCAGTGGCAAAATGGAAAAGAAAAAATAGAGGAAGAGGAGGGGGAGGGGAGAAAAAGGAGGGGGAAGAAAAACTAACAAAACAAAATCCCAGAAAGTTCCAGTTAACACAAAATAGTTGGAAAAATAATACTATATATATTATCTGGGCCCTAAACCAGCTTAATTTGACTGATGAGCCTTATTTTTATTTAGCAATATTATTTACAAAATAAAGAGAGGTTTATGTATAATGTGGCACCTTCCGTTTCTGCAAATAAAAAGAAAAGAAGAACAGAAATTACAGTAACAACACAATATCTACAGAACCAGTCGGCAAAAAAAATGTCTGAACTGAAAACTTTGAAAAAATGTTTAACCACGGCAAGGATATAACAAAACACTATACTTCTTTAGCCATACAGGAAGATATGTTACAATATCTCCTGAACCAATCAGTAGTGCTGCAAGCCTCAGACCAGGAAACCCTTTAAAGTACAGTATATGTGAACATTGCAACTAAGACTTCTCACTTGCTGCTCTTTCTTTTTTCATTCTTTCTGGTTGTAGAATGGCAAGGCAGATGTGAAGTCCCTCATGGCGAAATTTAACACTGGGAACAACGCATCGGAGGACGTTTCAGTTAGCAATCAACCCTTCAAAATCCCAGGACAACCTTCATCTTCAGGACTACAGGCAAGGAAAGCTGCACTTGAGAAATTTAGCAATCCTCCTTCAGGACCCAATACCTTTCAGAAGTCTGCATCTTCTAAACCATCAATTGGACTAAAGCCTTCTATTGAAGATAAAACAGAAAGGGATCCAAAACCTCCCTATCTGAAACATAACCCTGTGGCACACAAGTTCGGGTCTCCGGTGAATGCAGCTAGCAGAGAAGCTGATGGAAAAGCTGGAGTCCCTAAATATCTGGGTCCTAAAGCCACTGAACTGTCAAAAGAAGAACTCAAGCCTGTGTTTCCAAAACCTCCTGTAAACAAGTTCCTTAGCTCTACTGCCCAGGAGAATGACATAAAGCCGCCAGGACCTAAGCCGAATTTTAATTCTGCACCAAAAGAGAGTGAGCCAAAATCAGCATTCCCTAAACTATCTGGGGCTAAAGAAAAGTTCATTGCTGCATCACAAGAAAATGACCCCAAGCCTTCTTTCCCTAAACCACCCCTTGGGCAAAAACCTTCTCTAAATCCTGATGTCTCCCACCATGAAGATATTTCCAACAAACATGCTTTTCTGACTAAGGGATCTTCAGGCTCTCTAGGCCCCAGACCAAAAATACATTCATTTAAATTGCCAAAGGAAACAGCAGAAAACAGCAGTAATGGAACCAATTCCCCAGGTGGTCATTTTCCTACTGTGACTCTGAAATCTGTTGGTAATCGGAGCACCCCAGGACAGGTCCCCAAAAATGTTGAGGAAAAGACTGAAGATAATAGGTCGGGGGTCGCCAAGAATGTTTTCCTCAGTAAAATTAATCAGGAAGATTCTGGTCCAACTCCTCCTAAATTCCCCAAGCCAACTGCCAAATTTGCTGCAGGAGGACCATCAGGCAGCTTCCACAAGAAAGAAGAGGGAGACAAGAATTCTGCAACTCCCAAGCGCAAAGCATTACCTCCATTATTTAAATTGGGCCAGCCTCCCCAAAAACCCAGCAGACCCCCAACTGTGGACCTGGAAAGATTCCGAAAAAATAGTGCAAGAGACAGTGAGTCCATTTTTTTATCTTATTTTATTTATTGATTTACTACTTAACTCATTCAGGGCGAAATTTCCCATGGTGTTCAGGGATAGTGTAAGGCCTCTGCATCATGCCAATCCCACTTAAGCCGTTCATTTGCAAGTGTTTTCCCCTGCACAGGGCAAAACCTACTGAAAGCAAGAGAAAAACAGTTGCAAAATAAGAATCATTTGATTCTTCCAACAATTACCCAGTCGAGAAGGGGCGTCTTCTTTATTTGGTGTATTTGTTTCTGAAAATTGCTTAGATGTGGTTATAAACTTAAATCAAATATTTCAAGTATTTTTTTCTATGAGGCTTTTATTTTCTGTTTCTTTAAAATGAGGCATTGATGTAAAATGTCCTTTTTCACAAAGCAATTTCCTGGTGGAGATGGGTAGCTAAATAGCTACAGGTGTTAGATACACTGTGGTTTGTCATTTTAAATGTCCAAAGCTGTGTGTGAATGTCAATGTGCGACTCTGAGAGCACCTTTCTAAAATGTATCTACAAAGATGGGCCTTTAGCAAAACCTCAGAATCAAGTGTCCTCTAAATTTGGAGCTGTTTGAGATTCAGATCCAGATCTGAATCCAGATTTTACAAGCAGCTTCTGGGCTAGATCATCTGCTGGTGTAAATGATTGTGTCACTGTTGGCTTCAATGGAGCTATGCTGATTTACATCAGGTAAGGATTTGGCCCACTTTTTATGAAGAAACAAGTACCTTCTGAACTTTGTGGCAGTTGTAATCCCGATTTGGATTTCAAGACTTGTGATCACCTGTACATAAATACGGAGACAGCTTTATACATAGGGCCTCTGCAAACGAGCCTTCAGTATTTGTGAGTACCTGCCTGTCACTGTCTAAAATACAGAGTTGTGTGCATGCAATCATTGTCTTGTGCAAAATAAGTAATGTTGGGCCTGGTTGTACAAGGAGTTCTGCATGGATAGACCCCTTCCCTTTCATTGGGACAGTTGCAACACCTGGGCAGGTGCATATAAATTGCTCTTTTTTCTGATACAGTTGCTGGTTTTGTATACCGAAACCGGTGTGCCTGCCATTGCTGCAGGTTGGATTTTCTGAGACTCAAGAAAATATGTCAACCATTAAGGCCAAACATTCAAACTATGAGTACGTAAAAGTTAGGCTCCTAAATCCATATAAGCAGGAGTTGTCAGATTTTCAAATGTGTTGAACACTAATTTCCCCAGAAGTCACCTAGGTCTGAATCTTTCTATGTAGTGACTGCAAGCACTTTCTTTGAACTAGTCCTGTGCATCTCCATGTTGACAACTTTCGCAATTTATTGCAAACTTTGCAATAATTGGTGTTTCTCTTAAAGCCAGAGCTCCTGGAGTCAAGTGATTAGGGAGAATCTCAGCTTTCATTTTTAAAAAAGAAAGTTTCTTTTCCTCCTGATTGAAGAGAAAAGCTACAAAACTTGACCCAAGTGTATTCTCTGGGCTTAGAAAGATAAATTTAAAAAATAACAAAAATTATTTTTTTAAATATGACCTTTTAATTCAATCTCATGACCTTTCTGGGCTTGTCTTATGATTTTTAAATGCTTGTTGTTTGCAATACCAATGTAAGCGGAGGGAATGGTCCCACTACTGTGGGGAACTTACTTTGGCTTCTGCACTACCCTGGTGAAATGAGCTAGCGGAAGGATCTGAGTCCTTGCTCCCACTGCCTTTACCTTGAGGCCTCCCTGCCCTTGAGGACTCCCCTTCCACTTTCCTGTCTGGTGGAGACCTCATAACCCCAACAAGGCGGGGCCCAGGATTCCTGGGGGGCTTGACCCCCAATGTTGCTGTGGTCACCTAGGTCAGGCACTAGGGTGTCCCCACTCCAGGGTATTCTCTTCTCTGCACTGGATGCTTCCCTGACCCACTGATCATTGCATACAATTTAAAGCAAACGCAAATTATTTAATCAACAATTAACTTTAAAAACGAATAAGGAAAAAATGGGAAGGGATAAAGGAAACACATCACCCCACTCTGTGATAGCAGGAACATCACAACCAGTGTCTCTGCAATGTCAGGACAGTTCACAGTCTGTTCCTTGTAGGTCCCAGGCCTCCTTCTCAGCTGTGCTGCAGGGATGCTGTGGCTGGGACACGTGCTCTGGTGGTGGCCACACGCTCAGGCTCTGGACTGCTCTGTCTCAGCTCCACTCTGCCTCAGCATGGCTGCTAATGCTGCTCTGCATCCAACCCCCTGGGCTGCTGACCTGGCCGCTCTGGCTGTTACAGCTCTGCTCCCAGGACAAGTCTGCTCTGCAGGCAGCTCCTATGTCTCTGCCCCCAGCACTGACCTGCTTTGTGGGCTGCATTTCTGGCCTCTCTGGCTCTGGTTCCTGCAGCTGCTCCCAGGGCAGGTCTGCTTTCTCTGGGCTGCTTTGCTGGCCCCTCTGTCTCTGGCTCAGCTCAGCTCAGCTCAGCTCAGCTCAGCTCAGCCCCTGCTCTCTCCTTAGCTCGGCCCCACTCTGTCTGACTCAGGCAATTCCAGCTCACAGGGAGGACGGGACCCACCCTGCCCTCCTGACTCCTTGATTAGTCTGCCCACCCTGTCAATCAGGCTGACCTGGAGCATTTTCCTGGGGACTGTCAGTCTCAGGGCCCTGATTTCACATTGACCTTTTGGTACTGGGAGCTAGCAACACCCCCCCCCCCCCTCCTCCCGCCCCTTACACCAGCAGTGAACTTTTGGGTTACGTCATACAGATTAATAATTACAATAATGCTTTGAATTTCTCTAGCATTCTTTGGCTGAAGACCTCAACTCATTTCACAAACAGGTAAAGTTCTGTATGAGGTGGTTAAGCTGTATGAGTGTAAGTCACTTTTTACAGTAATGGTTTGCACTGGTGCAGCTATAACAATGTAATTATGCTGGTGCAAAAAGGACCATTGTAGACACTTTCTACTATCCCCATTGTCTTTGTTACTCTCATCTTTAGAACATGCTTTTTTTGCTATCTGTTTTTACATACTGCTGAGAAGAGAGTTCAGAGTGGTAAGGTGAGTCACACTGATGATAAAAGCCATGTTATGAACATAGAGTATGGGTGCAACATTATATTCAACTATTAATTCCTTCAGTGTTGAGTTCATGGCTGAAGCCTGGCTAATTAAAGTGCACAGTCTTATCAGTAGCTACATTCTGGTTTTCCTGTGTAACTGTATTTTTGTGTTTTCATTAATTCATTGCATGGGCCAAATGTTCTTATGTGTGACAGTGTAGAAAGCACATTTTAAGGTAGTGACACTATAAACTGCGAAATGCACTCAGAGGTCAATCAAAAACAACAGCAGAATTGCTAACCAGTGTTAAAAAATTTTTTAAAGAATAATAATAAATATGAGGTTCATCATATTTGTCTTTGTTTTCTAAGCTGTTAGGGTGCTCTCAGGTCATGTTTTCAAGCTTTCCTCTCCAACCACAGGGGCTAGAAATCTAATTTTTAACAAATGATGTGGGCTTTGATCCTGCACTTGGTTCCACGTGGGTGCAAAGGTTCAGCCATCCATACCAACTTGCATGATCAGGGACTTCATTTGTAGACTCTGATGAAGAGCCCATGTGATTGTACTAGTGCTGTCAAGTGCTTCAAATATGCTGTAATAACAATAGTAATAAAACTATGTCGAAGCAAAATTACTGGCTTCCAATAGGTACCACTAATATCCTCATAGGTTGCTCAACGTACCTTGTACTTGAGGATGGATGGATGAGTTCTTAGTTAGCTTAAATTAAAATAACTCCTGGAAAAATTAGTTTTCAGGTAAACAGATCATTCATGGCTGTTGGACTGCTTGGGATAGTAGCTTTGAAACAGTGTCATCATTTTTACTTTCTGCATCCTATTGGCACCTTTTTGTTCTGGGATTTACTTCTGTGATTCTGGGTGCTGAGCAAGCAGAGAACGAGAAAACCTGCCGGCAACCCACTGTGATATTATTCACTAATGCCATTCCCACTTAGAGTGAAATACATCAGTTCAGTCCTGAATTCTAGGCACTCTATTGGCTTTCCATATTTAGATGATAATCATAACAACAATTATTATTAGTGAGTCCCCCCAAAATGTGGGAGGACTTCACAAAAACAAGTAAAAACACGGTCCTTTCCCCCAAACAATTGACAGGCTAAGTCTTCAGTCCTGCAACTGATTGGACAGAGAAAGTCCTGCACCTGTGGCTTCATGTGGGTAGAGATCAGTTAAATCAGAAATCATGTGAAATCAGTTGGAGGATAAGATCCCAAATACCTCAAAGGCCTTTCTTTTCTCTACCCTGTGAATGAAGATCATTTGTGCTTTTGGATGGTACTTACAGAACTGAAGGCAATGAGTTTGAATCAGTTAGGAGGGAAGGCATTTAAAGTAACTCTCCTTTTAATGTAAAGAAAAATTACTTCACAGAGATGACAAATTTCCTGAGAAGAAAAGAGAGATAAAGGCAATGTTACAAAAGTTGTTGTCATCACTGTATTTAACTGCAGATGGGAATAAATAACTAAAAAGCAGCAATAATCAGAATCATGGATATTTTTCTTAGAGGCCCAGTCAATATTGGGACCGCATTGTGCTGGGTGCTGTAAAACAGTGGTCCCCAACCCCCGGGCCGCGGACCGGTACCGGTCCGTGGATCAATTGGTACCGGGCCGCACAAGGGCTTCCCGAGCGGTGGGGACTGGGGGCCACATGGACCTGGCAGCGGCGGGGACTGGGGGCCACGCAGACCCGGCAGCGGCAGGGACTGGGGGCCGCGCGGACCCGGCAGCGGCGGGGACTGGCGGCCGCGCAGACCCGGCAGCGGCAGGGACTGGGGGCCGCGCGGACCCGGCAGCGGCGGGGACTGGGGGCCGCGCGGACCCGGCAGCCTGCCCCCAGCCGTGGGGACTAGGTCCTGGGTGTAGCCGGCGGGGGGACGGGGGGGACGAGAGGGGGGTGGGGACCTGGGCCCAGGGGGGGTCGGCGTTTTTTTTTAAAAAAAATCTGCGGCTTTTCGGCGGAGGGGGCCCCGGGCCGCATTAAAATTGTCAGGCATTGACCGGTCCGCGGTGATAAAAAGGTTGGGGACCACTGCTGTAAAACACATAGCAAGAGACAGTCCCTGCCCTGAAGAAATTACCATCTAAGGGTATGTCTACATATCAGCTGAAAGGTAAGATTCGCAGCTCGGGGCGACAAACATGTGTTAGCTCTCCTTGAGCTAACAGAATGAAAATAGCAGTGTGGCTGTAGCAGCTCAGGCTAGTCGCCCAAGAACTATACCCCCGACTCCCTGGGTGCATAGTCGGGGGGCTAGCACATGCTGTCACCCATGCTGTCACAGCCACACTTTTTTAACATGCTTGCTTTAGCAGTGCTAGCATGTGCACATCTACCCATGCTCGGAATGACACCCCTCAGATACTGTGCGGACAAACCCTAAATGGATATGATAGACAAAGAGTGGAAGAGGGAGGGGAGGAAGGCACAGAGAGGTGAAGTCCTTTGCTCAAAATCACAGCTTGGCAGATTAAATAATTAACAATCAGATAAGATAACCAAATCATATGACACTTATCTTAGCTGTCTGATGCACACTACCTTGGAGCAAGGGGAATGCAGTTCTGATTGGAGTGCAAGACAAAACAGTGACTTGCAAAGTTATAAGGTTTTTTTTATTTTAGTTTATTTAAAATAGGTCATTATTAAAATAGCAACTTTGTTTTAAAAAAATACAACATACTAGAGTTGGTCAAAGCTGATTTGACTAACATACTAGAATTGGTCAAAGCAGATTTGTGAATATTTTTATACATAAAAGCACCAAGTTAGGTGCCCTGTTCTTCAAGTCATTCATTATTTGTGAGTATTCAGATAGTGATCAGGTAATCATGAAAATGTCAATCAATTTCACAAACTGAATTCAGTGAACTATGCAATGGAATAAATTTACTCATGTGCAGGATCTTTGCAGGATTAGGACCTAAGAGATTACTGCAGGGAGGTTTTGTTTGCTTGGTTGGTAGGTTTTGGGGTTTTTTACCTCACGGCTAGAATGGGAAAAAATATCTATAACAGCACAGATATAAGAGTAACAAAAATATATGGTAAGAAAAAGAAGTTTAAATTGAAACAGAAATATCAGTTTCTAAAAGAATTCAAGCTAAAAAAAAATCAAAAACCCCAACAGGCATTGCACCGTAGTTTTGTTTTTTAGTATCTAATGGAAGAGACCACATCTGTCATGCAACATGCCACAAACTCTTGGCCGAAAGAGTTCTCAGACCAACAGTGCTGTAGCAACAAGTGTCACCGACTGCCTCAATCTTGTTTAACTTGTCATTTCAGACAGATAAAATATCCTGCCGTAAATTTAAAAATATTCATGAACTATACATGACTGATTGGGCCAGTTGACACTGGCAGGGATTTGACCTAAGTGATCTGAAGGTCTTTTCTATCTCTAGAGTCCATGATTTTATATAATCATCATCATCATTATTATTATTTGTTATTTATTATCCTTAAATTTAAAGTGTGAAAGTTAAAATTAAGATTTGAGCTGAAATTTTTGCCTCACAGATGTCCTAATAAATCTAATATTTCTCCAAATGACTATGTATGTACTATTGTTACTTCAGTCAGCTGAGTTACTTTTGATATATAGTGGTTTAATTGAGAGAAGAATTTGTCCCTTGTTACTATGTGTGACTTCTAGTGGAAAGCAAGTTGTGGGCTATATTTGTGAATGAAAGAGCCCAAAGGCTTCCGCTTCCAAATGTGTATTGGACATTTTCTATCTCTAAGGTCCAAGAGAATTAGATTTTAAAGCTTGTGGCAAATATTATTAATTTCAAAGCCATGTTATAAAATTACCATGAAAACCACCATAATATAAAGTGTGCAATGGCATACAGTGTATCTGGTGCAATGGAAAGCTATAGTCTCTTAAGCAACTAGAATAGAAAGGGGTGGATTTTTAACTTGAACCATCTGAAGATCTGGTCCCAAATTGTTGTTTGACAACACAGGATCAATATAATGTCTGTTAGAGATAGTGTTGACTTCTTCCGCAGTTGCAGCATAAGTGCTCCAGGAAACTTTCATAAGCCAAATATTTGCGTTGCGGACCAACTGAACTACTCCTCTTCTACAAATCCTTTCTGCTTTTTGTTCATCCCAGAGTAGAACCTCAATTCACAGTGATGATAGATCACATTGTTAAGAGAGCAGCCATATGCTTTGTCTGAGAGATTTTTTAAAATTTTAGATTAAGGAAGAAAGTCTCCTTGAGTGATTATGGAGTGTGTCTTCACTTAATATTACTGATGAAATCCTGGCCCCCTGAAGTAAACAGGAGGTTTGCCATGGACTTCATGGGGCACTGGATTGTACCCTATGTATCCACTCTGACTGCTACCTTTTCAACAAAGGAGATTGCCTAGATGTTTAAAGATTCATGGTCAGACAACTCTTCTACTTGTGGCAAAACTCCACTGAAATCGGGAGTGTGACTCCAATTTATACCAGCTAAGGATCTGTCCTGCAGTGCTTAGTAAGCAAAATCATTACAGCTTTAAATTAAAAACACCCAATTAGACAGGGAGATTAGGAAGACAGACAGGAGATTGATATATTTTTAAACCTAGTAAATCTACCACAGGAAGAATATCTACTGGAAGAAAGTAAATTCCAGCATTTCCCATCAGAAGATTGTGTAAGATACTGTATGTCATCGTTGTAAATATTTAAGAGGAAGCAAAAATACCACAAAAGTTGCTACAATGCAAAAATGTTGCAAATCTGTCTTTATACACATGCACTCTACCAATTATTTCCTTTGCTATGTGTTCTGCAATGGTTTTGGGGTGGGGAAATGTTTTTTAAAATGAGAGAAAAAAATTATCCATAAAAATATACTGAAGGACAGTCCTTGACTGGTGTGAATTGTAACTCCATCAACTGGCAATTCACAGCAGCTGAGGATCTTCTCAGGAATATCTCCATATTCTCTTTCTTCCTTTACTAACAAATATAGGGACACCCTTTCCCTTCCATATGAGTTGTTCATTGAAAAACAAAGCCCAAGATGTGGATTATAAAAATGAGTCCTAAATTACTACAATATTATTAAGATATGAGGTTACAATTTGTGTGTGGGTTTTAGGGCTCAGTCCTGCAGTCCTGGTTACAGAAACTTACATTAAATCAATTTGAATTTTTCCTGAGTTAGGACTTCAGGATTAGACCCAATATAAACAGTATAACTAGAGCTGTCAGTGATGTTCAGTAGAGCTGAACAACTATTATAAAATAAAAATACTACAAGTACTGTACCTATTTGAATTTTGAAAGGAATTCACTTCACCTGTGTTTGTTTCAGTTGTGTTAGTGCCTCTTTGGGGTTTGTTTTCTATGAATGTTATAGCAAATTAAAGTTAAGCACATGCTTAAGGATTTTGCTGAGTAGGACTGGGCTTGTGTGATGGAGTTGAGCGTGAGTTTTGCTGAATCAGCCCATGTGTATACTAACAAATGGAAACTGTGCGGGCTCTGAGTAGATCATCACACATGTGGGGTTGGGATTGGATTACATTTACATTAGGCATAATATTGAAAACACTACTCAGAAAAGGGGGGAAATAACAAGGAAATTATAAGAACCATCTGATTTAATTCTGAAAGGTCAGTAAGGATTCACAAAAGGGAGATAAGAGGACAGTGGATTAGAGAGAAAACTACAGTAAAACCAAGGACTTACCAAAAGGGATGTTTTTTTCTTTCAGTTTTAAAAGTGTGCTTATTATTTCCTGGGATGTTTTGGCCTGGGCCCATGGGAAATAACGCTCCTCACACAGCTACCCAAGTTCTGTTCAAAATCTAAATCTGCCACCAGTGTCATAAATGACTGCATTATGGGTGCCCTTCTACAAGAAAATAATATGAACGCCATTAATAATAACACTATTTTTAGCCAGTTGATAGAGCATGAGAAGAACGCTGTGCATTTGACAGATGTGCTCAGTTTTTAAACTCTAAGTACATCTTTTTCTGAAAGTCTATTTTGTAACCAGTTATAGCAATAGCCTGTGATGTGAAACCCAAAACCTCACATCAGACCCTATGCTTATGACAGCAATAGTCCTTCTCCTTTCCCCAGCAATGGAAAAATACCACCGACACAAAACTTTGCTTAAGCAAGACTTTGGTTATTAGTACAAAGATACCAAATATGTGTCTTACATTGTAAAGACCTAATTTTTGGCTGGCTTCAAACACACCGCTAATTCTGTGTTCACAAGTGTTGGGCCTGCACTCTTTGTGCATACAAACACATGCAAAATTGTGAACATTTAGTCTACAATGGCTAATATTATCTCAAGCCCCAAAGGAGTGCACAATCCCAAAATAGAGTCAGTAACTGAAAGGGATTCAACTTACTCAAGACAATTCATACATGTTTTCACTGTAATGAATAAAACTTTTTCTTACTGTTTATTAGACATTTATATATGTATAATTAGACATCTATTAGACATTAGATAAGACATTTTGGCCCCAATTCAAGTTAATGTGACTACACTTAAAGTTTGACAGTTGCTGAAGCACCTTGCAGAACTGGGGCCTATATTTCGAAACACTTTATACTTTTAAAATAATGTTTAACAAACAATCCAATTTATTGCATACATAAAACCCTACACAAGACGTACAACATTTATATATGAAATTCCTATATAACACTAGGTACCGCATGTTTATATTTAGATGCTTAAAGTTAGGAGAATTTCTGTGAATGACACAGCTGTACAGCAAGTGAAAAATTATTACTACTTAGGAAGCATCATTACGGAAAATGGAAGATCGGACACCAAAGTCAGCAGCAGAACACCAAGAGCAAAGAGACGTTTTAGAAGAATAAACATCCAATCAGAGGAGACATAAGTCTGAAAACTGAATTCTGACTCTTAACAACTTACATTTGGGCTGTGTTAAATTAGAGCTGTGAAAATGGACATTCAAACAATCCATAATAAAAAATTACAATTCTTCAAAATATGGTGGTACGTATAGAAGAATTCTGAAAATATCATGGACAGACTGCATACCCAATTTAAAAGCACTGGAGACTATTGGAACTCATCAAATGCTAATCCTAGATCTTATGAAAAGAAAGATTCAATTTTCAAGGCACATTTTAAGGGGTTTAATTGGCGATCATGAACATTTACAGGAACTGAAAGGAAATGTTAATGCCTGATGAACATGAGGCCAAAAACAGAAGATCTTAGCTGGGCATTGGGTAGATGAAAAAGTCTATTCCTTGAAAAGAGATTAGAAGTGTATCATATGGAATGGGCTGCCTAATTTCCAAATCTCCAGTAATGGAGATGCCACATAAAAAGAAGAAAGTTAGGCACCTAAGTAAGTGATTTTTAGAGCTGCTGAGTTCAGGTTCAGGTTAATTTTTAATTCTTTCTTGGCAACCTTTCTGATAAAGAAAAATGTCCTTTCTACTTGAACATCCTCTGCTATGGTGTGGTTCTCATTCCTATGCATCTATCTGGTTGTTCACCTATTTATGCTTTTGTGGCCTGACCAGTGGCAGTGTCAGGTGTTTTTGCTGCCCTAGGTGGCGAAGCCCAAAAAAAATCGGCTGCCCCTGAGGGCAGCCACCCAAATGCCGCCAAGGAGGGGAGGAGTGCCTCCCCAATTAGGGATGGTGCGCCGCCCCCCCCCCCCCCCTATGGTTCACTGGCCGTGAGAGGAGCAGCCGCCAAAATGCTGCCAACGGCCAAAGCAGTGAAGCAGGTATGGCCACCGAAATGCCGCTGAGGAGGGGAGGAGCACCGCCCCAATTAGGGACGGCATGACACCCCTTCCCCAAGGTTCGCCGGCCCTGCAAGATGCTGCTGCTGAAATGCCGCCGAGGGCAGAAAAATACCGCCCCGCAAATCCTGCCATCTTAAGCGACCACCTAGGTCACCTAGTGCTTGCGCCGTCCCTGGGCCTGACTCACTATAGTTCCAGAGCACCCTCGAGTATTTAACAATACAAATGATCCCATCTCCTTTTCTTTTCCCTGTAGGAGCTTGGTTGGTTTGACTTTTGTTCATTTGGTTGGGGTGGCTGTATCAGAGTGAATGAGTGGCTTTTTGAGTGTTCAGGTGTCTGCATACATGTGTGAAGAACTTTTGAAGGAAAACTAAATTGAAGAAATGAGTTTTGCATTTAGATATAAAAGTCATAAAGCCCATGGTCATTCCTGTCTCTTGCAAGAATTTATTCCACAGCATATATCCATTTCCTGTGAAAGCTCTGTCTCACACAGTCACGACCCTACCCAATGATTGATCAATCCATTGTTCCGGTGCAATAATCCTTAATCCAAATACAATAGGCAGTCATGCACAAGGAGGAGATGTAATCTTTCAGGTATTTCCAAGCAATCCCTTGGAGGTCTTTAAATACCAGGATAAAGACCTTGCACTGAACTCAGAATTCACTGGGAGCCAGTGCAGAGAGTGGAAAACTCGGATGATAGATTCACTTGTATGATAGATTCACAGTGATCCATGCTGCTGAACAAACAGATTACTGCATTTTGTAGAAACTGAAGTTTTTTCAGGATGTCTAGTTTCATTCTTAGCCATGAACAGCAGTGACTAAACCTGGAGATTGTGAATGTCTCAGTGTGGCCTGCTCCGTGTTAAATAAGTTGAGGTGCAAATCTCTGGCGAGTTGCAAATGTAAGTGAAAGTGTTTTGCTGTCATAACTATTTGGCCATCCAATAGCATCAGGAGTGAAAAAGGACCCAAAGGCTGCTGACAACTCAGCAATTTGAGGGCAGATGTCCTTCGTACGGAAGGCAATTGCTTAACATATCTCTTCCTACCAGCATCATCTCAGCCTGGGTTTTAGGTTAGGCCTATTCATCTTCCTGCTTGTCTAATGTCAGCTAAGCAATGAGCAGCCAGGAAAGCAGGTTGACAAAATGGTTTACATTTATAAAGCTGGGAGTGGTCTGCGTACTGCTGGCACTTCAGCCTGTGCTGTCTTGCCAGTCTCAGTCACTCCATTTGGTGTTGAATAATGTGTGGGAGATGATCAGACCTCGTGGGACTGGGCTGGTGCAGTCTCTGGAGGTGGAGGAGCAATTGCCCATAAGGATCCTGAGTGGTCAGCCTCAGAGGAAGGAACTGAGCATTTCTGTTCATCCCTGAAGCAGGAGTATTACTGATCAGTGGTATCATATGCTACAGAGAGGTCCTGCAGGAGGGGACTGGAAGGCCATCTCTTGTCTATGGTCATGAGGATGTCTTCCACCAGGGCAAGAAATGCTGACTTTGTATCATTCTCTGTCCTGAAGCCTGACTTTGGGGGGCCGTTACACTGGCCACTCACAGGTGCTGGCAGAGACTGTTTTTTGAAAACTGCTCAACTGTCAAATTCAGACGGAAGTTGGCAAGGTCTCTAACATCAAGCGACGGTTGCTTTAGTACTAGTTGTCCTACACTATGTTTTAGAGTGGGCAATAGATTACCATTATCAATCTTTATTAGACAAATACTCTCTGACCCTCCTGGAAGGGCCAGGTCAGAGCCACAGGGGTAGCCCCCATTGCTGTCCATATGTCCATGATTTCTTCTGAGAGTCTCCAAATATTCAGTGTTACTATTATTAGTTTGTATTTACACTGGGCCATAGGTGTGCCCATTATTTGCCGGACAACTAATGCTCATTCTTTTATTTGTATTCACTGTCCAGCTCAAGTGCATAAAATACAAAAACCCCAGCAAAAAATGACCACAGAAAAAGCAATTCCAAAGTAAAGTAAAAGCTTTCTTCTGGCATACTCTGGGGAATATACATTTACATGGACATAAACAGAAGATCCGTTGGGGATAGTTTCTGTCCTCAGTTATGAAGACCAGGTTTCAATGGGGTTACCTTAAAGGGGCCTGATTTTCAAAATGTGCTGAGAACCCATGCTCGGAGAATCAGGTATTGCTCATTGGACACCTAAAAAGTTCAACATGAAAAATCATTAGTCACTTTTGAAATCCGTAGCCTTAATTACTAAATAAATGTAACAGCGGCCAAAGTAAAATAAAATAAGAAAAAGTTCCGTCATTTTATGGTAAAGATAGTAAGGGACGTAGCAGACAAATATTCTTATGCCAAACTTCCTAATAAGGATTTGGAAAAATATTTTATTTTACAATATTATTTTTGTAAGTTGAAAATTTATGACTATTTCTAGGTTTTGACCAAACCTACGTACGGTAAAGTGACACTTTTTGGAACAATGATGCACCTTGTGAGCTGCTCTTGAATGGAAAATATGCAAAGATGCAGCATTTGAATGCAAAGCCATGTTTCATGTGGGATTACTTGTCTGAGTGAAGCTTTGCATCGCTCACCAATGGCTATAACCTTTTAATTATTTTTTAATTAAAATACCACTTGTCTTCTATAGACTAATGTTACTATTACATGCGTATAAAAAGATCTGATTGCTTTTAACATTGAATGATGGGTGTTTCATCCAAAGCGCCTCTAATTTGCTGATTTGGGAAACAGAGGAGATACCAAATTGTCACGTTTAGATGAATTTGTGCCCTTTACACTCCCCCCTCCACACGCAGCTTTTCCTTTCCCTGCCCTGTCTGAACTGAATCAGTGGTTTATTAATGATTTTTTAAATTTATCAGCATATTATTAAAACATACATATTCTCTGTCTGAATAATTTAAATTAAGATTATTTTTGTTGTCAAAATGATAGAAATAAACTCTTATAGCATGAAAATAAATTGTAAATACTTCAATGTTAGTTATTACGGATTTCTTTCAAACAATCATGAGTTTTGTCTGACAGTTTGGCATTAATTAAATCTCTGTTACCTCTATACAAGGGGCCAGATTTCTGCTCTCAGTTGCATCAGTGTAAATTTGAAGCAACTTCACTGACATCAAAGAGTGCTGCATATCTTTAAAACTTATTAATATCTGGCTGCTAATTTAGATGCCAAAGGGCTCGGTCCTGCAAACACACATTAAATAACTTTATTCACCAGAATAGTCCCATTGAAGTCTGTGGGTTTACTTGGGTCAGTAAACTTACGCATGTGCTGAAGATGGATGGGCTTTGGTTTTATTTTCTTAAGGATCTCAGGCTCTAATTATGGCTTTAGGTGCTGAACTTAAGCACTTAAGTTTGAGCCCATTGCCCTTAAACACCCTGTGTCTCTACGACCACAGTTCAAAAACAGGAATGAGGATTAATAGGTGTTTGTACAGCCTTTTGAAAATTAAGATAAGTGGGAGCTAAGTATTTTAATAACTGTGTTTTAGATTGTGTCACCAATGTGAAGTTCTGCTTAAAAACAGAGGGGCAGATTCTCCAGTTTGCCATGTTTCTTTTGTGACCCTTACACGGGCCATGGCACAAAGTCAACTCAGAGCAGCTGGAGATTTGTATTGGAGAATTCCCTGAGGTAGAGGCAATTTCTCTTGCTACAAAGCAGGCAGAGGCAGCTCCATCACCTAACTGGAGTAAGAGGAGGCAAAGCAGGGAGGGGCTGCATCAGGGGTTGTGCAGGGTGGGGACGGATATGTGGGGAGAACAGTGTGTCAAAGAAGAAGGAAGGCGAGGGGTTTTGCTACACAGTTCTCAACGCAGGATCAAGGCCCCACATGTAAAATTTCTTCACGGAAATAAATTTGTTTTGAAAAGTCACGGGCATGCAAAAACGGGTGGCCTTAACTAAAACTTTTGGTAAACTTCTCTTTAGTAAGCATTCCCAGTGCCTGCAATCATTAGCATCTTTGTGCCTCTATCACAGTAGCATAAATGATACATAGCATTGTGATACTGATTCAAAAGATTCCAGTTTCAATAATGCTATGAGCATAGTTGTTTATTTGGGGCGACTCTAAAATAATATTAGTGGGAAACCTAGACTAATTTGTCTGTTGCTAAAGTAACATGCAAGATAGGGAAGCTGAGCTGAGAACAGTTTTCTGCAAAACATAAATAAAGTAGGAAGTGGGTGCTTAGCTGTAACAAGCAGTGTTGCAGCTTCTTTGTTTTACAGCCAGAGCTGCAAACAAGCTCTTTTTGAAACCAATAAACCTCCCCAGGCTCTCAGATAGAAGTGGCTAAATGTGATTGTTTTGCTTTTTCAAATGTTTCCTACTAAAACTGAAAGATCTCAATACATTTGCAACATTTAATAGAAACATTTAAAAGTATGCACAATTTTAAGACAGCAAATAGTTTGTAGTGATTATTGACATTCACAAAATTAGAATCAGTGAAATTGATCGTCCATGTCTCTGCCAGAAAAACAAAAAGCAGTGAAATGTGTTTCACCATTGTTGGAGTACGTGAACACTTTGGGAAATTCATGACAACTACCACTCATTTTCCAACCTGTATTTCTTTGCTATGTCATCAACAAGTTGGTGATATCCAGCTTCTGTGTATCTGTCTATCTTTTTCTCTTTGTTCTCATGACTGTAGTCTCAAGCTCTTCCCATGTATTCCTGGATAATACACTTGTTGTATGTAGATTTGAGGAAGTGAAAGAGTTTGACTGTACAGAATGTGTGTCTCTGGAAGGATCAAAAGTGAGGCTGAAAAAACAGTGGATGGAGACATAACACTGTGCACTAGGCATAGACGACTCATGGCTCCCATACTGGGGGGAGGGGCACAGTCTAAAGGGGAGGACACGTGACTGTCTCACGTGTCTTCTCTGCCCAGTGACTCACCCCGCCCTGTGCCCTTCCTTGGGACACCATGCTCTTCCCACCCCACATTACTTGTGGGGAGGGGAAGGTGCTCTGTCTTTCTCTCCTTGAGCCTCCCTCCTGCACATCACCTGCTCTCCCTGACAACCAACGAGAATGGGATGGAGCCACTTCTGCCTGAAAGAGCCTCGCTGGGAGGCAGTGGGGACCTGCTCCCTGCCCGGGTTTGGCTGCCAGGAACAGGGGCTAGTGACCAGAGCCAAGCCCAGGCAGAGAGTAGGCCGCTGCTGCCTCCCAGTCAGTCTCTCTCAGGCAGATGTGATAGAACACGCTGATGGGGAAGGGCAGGGAGTGGAGGACAGAGCCCCTCTTCCTCTCCTCCCCCAGCAGGCCAATCTGAGGGGCCATTTAACCCTGCATCCCACCCTACATGTTTCCTCTGCAGTAAAGCTGTTTGAAAATGATTCCTCGTTTAAAAAAATTAATTTCAATTACAAAACCTTTTGACCAGCAGGATAAGGGGTTGGGGGGAAAAATGGAAAATGTTTTTTGAGAACATGTCATAAAAATTGTCCCCACCTTCTCAAATTTTGAAATCAACCAGTTCTGCTGTGAGTTGGTTGGTGCCTTGTGGGAGGTGCTGATCATTTTCATCTGTTCTTTACACCAGTGGAAAGTAGAAAGCATTCAGTACTGATCAGGAGTGTTCCTCAGCTCACAGGACCAGGCCTCATGTGAGGAAGGTCAAGTGAATGTTTGATCGGGATGTCCATACAGGTCTCCATTGTGGTGTGTGCAAAGGGAAGGAACACTTTTACTAGAACTGTAGGGAGGACAGGAAGATGTTGGAAGTTAGTAAAATTAGGATGAGATTAGTGCAACTGATGAGGAGACTTCTAAAATCAGTCAAGTAGGGATAAAATGCTGGACTTGAATGTTAGGGAGACAAGGTGGTGAAGCAATATCTTTCACTGGACCAACTTCTGTTGCTGAGAAAGACAAGCTGTCAAGCTAGACAGAGCTCTTCTTCAGGTCTGGGAAAAGTATTAAGAGCTTCACAGCTAAATACAAGATAGAACTGATAGTTTAGCCTAAGTAGTTAGTATATAATAGGCAGGACCATTCAAGGTGAAGTGGCCCATTAACACACCTGTAGTCAGAGGACAAAAAAGGGAATTAGTGGTTTACAGATTGTTTTAATAAGGCATAAATCCAGTGTCTTTATTAAGCCCTGGTCTACACTGGGAGGGAGAAGGATCGATCTAAAATATGCCGCTTCAGCTACGAGAATAGTGTAGCTGAAGTCAACGTACTTAGATTGACTTCATGGCTGTGAGTCAATTGCTGACGCTCCCCCGTCAACTCCGCCTGCGCCTCTCACAATGGTGGAGTACAGGACTCGACGGGAGAGCACTCGGGGACCCCCGATAGATCAATCTCACAGTGTCGATCTCTGCCCTAAGAAGACCATGATTTTTCATGTCTAGCAAAGTTATGAATTTAAGCTCTCAACTCATTTTTGGAAGGATTGTGACTGATAGGTCAGATATAGAGTGATAGCTCTGGGAAAATTGTTCTCCCCCAGGGGATAGGGTGTCTGTCTTTTTATAATTTCCCTGTGTTCATTCATTTGAGAGTATACTGATTGGTTTCACCCACGTAGTTGTTATTAAGACATTTAGTACACTGGATAAGGTCAGGGCCGGCGACAGGGGGGTACTACGGGTACAGCTGTACCGGGGCCCCCGACTTTAGGGGGGTCCCGGTACACAGCTGTACCCGTTGTCGTCCCCCCTTGTCGCCGGAGCTGGAGAGCGGGGAAGGGGCGGGGAGGCGGCGCGACTCTCCCCCGGACAAGCGAGCCGGGCCCCAGCAGGAGCTGTGAGCCCGGCCGGTGGCAGCAGCGCTGTCCGGGGGGGGGGGGGAGAAAGGGCGGCTCACACAGCTCTCGCTGCCCGGGGGAGGGGGGGGAAAGGGGGAGCACCGGCTGGGCTGGGCTGGGAGGGGGCCCGGCTGGGCTGGGGGGAGGGGAGCGCCGGCTCGGCTGGGGGGGGGGGGGCCCATCCGCTGTCGGCTGGGCTGGGGGGGGCCCGGCTGGGCTGGGAGGGCCCCCAAACTATCAAAGTAGGGGGCCCCCAAATTTCTGTCGCCAGCCCTGGATAAGGTACAACACATGGTGTGATAGGCATGTGTAGGACCCATGGATCTTGAAAGGTATGTTGTGGAGGATGTTGATCATTGCAGCAGTGGAGAGATGTCTTCAGATTTTGCCTTTTTTGTTCTGGCAGGGTCTGGTGCCGCTTTGAGTTGGTGTTTCCTGGTCTGGGGGGAGCTTGCTTCTGTTGATGAGCTGGAAAGTTTGTCTCTCTCACCAACAGAAGTTGGTCTAATAAAATATATCACCTCACTCACCTTGTCTTTCTAATATCCTGGGACCGAGACAGCCACAACACTGCATGGAACTTGATTGTGTCATTTAGGCTGTGCCGCTTGTCCCACATCACTGTGTGGGATGCAGGAAATTATCACTTGCTATGGCAGGCGAGCGCCATTGGCTGGTGTATAATGAGCTGACCCATGGTCCTGCTTCCCCTCCACCTTTTGAGGTGCCATGGATCATCTGTGGAGGAACAGGAATAGAACATCCCCTACAATCCCCAGTGTGGACAGTAATAAGGTGTCATACACATGCTGGTAAAAGACTAGTTTTTATTTACTAGTCCCCATCACCTGATATGGGTCAGGGGTTACAGAAGGTCAGTGTCCTCTGATTGCAGTGGCTATTGTTACACAGGGGGCTCCAGTTCTGCTTGGTCATTCTGTGCAAGCACTCCGTGTGTAAACTTGAAATAAAGGCTGGGCACAATTCTATCCCATGGAAGATACAGTACTCCTGGGGGCATCCTGCACCAAAAAAATAGAACTCTGTACCAAAAAAATTAAAGATTTGCTCATAATATTTTAAAATTCTGCAAAATTCTGCAAATTTTATTTGTCAAAATAACACTACATAATCGTGGCAGTTTCAATTATTTTTGGTAATGTATTTCAAAATCCCTGTCAGCAAGTTTGTCTGTAACAATACAAACACACACAAAAATTCCCCCAAGAGTGAGTAGAGAGGTAAAGAAGTCCCTAAGACAACCCAGTTCCTGTTTCTCTGCCCCTTTCCACACCCCAGAGCCCAGCTGGGGAGCCAGACACCCACAACCCCTTTCCCGCCCAGAGCCCAGCCGCAGGGCCCCCTTCAGCCAATACACCTGGACCTCTCCTCCACAGAGCCCAGCCACACACACACCCAGGTCAGATACCTGTGTCCCCTCCCCCCAGAGCCCAACCATGTCCCCCAGCTGAGACATCTTCCCTTCTCCCCCCCCCTCCAGAGCCCAGGAAACCAGAGGGAGAAACAGCCTGATGCTTAGTCCCAGGTTTGCATGGAGTTTCCTGCACACCATACTCTTCTTCCCTCAAGGCATGCTGGGAACTGCAGCTGCTGGGACCCCTCTAGCATCCTCTCCCTCCCCACTACAGTGTCTTCTATGTGCAAGCTGGGCTCTTGCCAGATGCAGTGGCCCTTAGTGAAGCTAGCAGCACTGCAGTCCATTTCTGCAAAGAATTCTGCACACATAAAGTTAATTTCTGCAAAATTCGGCATCATGGAAAGAAAAGAACAATCACAATTAAAGGTCCTATGGCACTTATATTTATAGGAAGTGGTCGATATGTTAATTATGGAATAACTCTCTTCTGTTGTTTTCTGTCAGGCATCTAACATTTAGGATAGAAAGAAAAGAAAAAATAATGGAAAGTGACTGCTCCCCAAACATCAATGACTAATTGCCTGAATTCCTTAAAAACAAGCTTGTTTTTGAATTAGAAAGATGCATGATAATCTATCAAATATTTACAATCTATGTTTAAGGGGTCCTGTAACTAAAAGTGTTCAAACCGATGCGTTTTATGCAATTTTTGTGAAAAGTAGCTACCGTGTTTAGGAAAAACAGTCTAGCAGGCTATGACTTTTTGAGACCACATTCAGCCATGATTTATACCTGAAAAGCAGAGGTTCATAACGTAAATGAAAATCTTCTTTGCTCTTATTTTACTGATCACTTTTTATTTCTCCCCTGATTCAGGAAAACAAAAGTCACATTGAAGTCAGTGGAACTTAAGCATAGATTTAAAACTGAGCACATGCTTAAGTGCTCTCATGTGTCAGGTCCAGGTTTCATTTTTATTTCAGTCTGATTCTGAAAGCATGCTCACAGTGCTTAATAAGAAGTCCCATTGAAGCAAATTCAACTGCTTGCACAGGAAAGAACCATCAGTGTAAATGTGACAGAATTAGGCCCTCGTGATTCTATTTAATAGAAGAATTAGATGAGTTCAGGGAGGACTTGGCTATTATTAGCCATGTTCCAGGTGTCCCTGAACGTCCAAGTACCAGAAGCTGGGAATGGATGATAGAGGATGGGTTGCTTGAAATTGATCTCTTCTGTTCATTCCCTCTAAAGCATCTGGAACTGTTAAAAGCCAGGATCCTGGGCTAGATGGTCTGACTGGTCTGACCTGGTATGGCCATTCTTATGTATATAGGTGCTCATATTGCACTTATCACAGTAGTGTCTTGCTACTTGCAAGTAGTGCATTAAGCAAAGTGACTACACAGCTGTCATGTGTTGTTTGTTCTTTCATTCTCTCCCCAGAGGAGATCCATGTGCAGTGGAGGATCGTGTGGTAGATATTTTGTTTTGCGTTGATGTACATATTTGTATGTACTTATGTTAGAGAAGGCAAGTCAAAGCAATGCAGCTTGCACTCAGGGCAGAAGGTGATGAGTTCCTACAGGAGTTCATTTTACAGTATCAGACCAGCCCCTGAGATTGTTCTCACACTCACACAGACAAGCTCTACCCTTGCAATAGAAAGTTCCATTGTACCAGGGGAAGGGGTTAGTTGTCAACCAGGGCCTCCATCCCAGGACTTTAGGTTGTCTTTTAAATATCCTGAGCCCAGACCTTGGGGCCTCTTAAAGATAAGGGCCACACCTAGAATTTGATTTAAAATTCTATGGGAAGCCAGTGTAGAGAGAAGACGGATGTGATGTGCTCACAGTAGCCTGTGTTACTGAAATGTGCTGCACTGTTCTGTACCAGTGGGAATCTCCTAAGTGCTGAAGGCTTCATTCCAAGTGTATCACATTGCTGTGATCTAGCCAAGAGATGACAAAGGCTTGAATAACTGAGGCCAGGTCACTTTCTACAAGGATGGGATAGAGCCTCCTAGCCAACTGGAGATGATAGAAAGCATTTCTCCTGGATGCTGCTATGTGAGAGCTTAGCATCCATGAGAAATCAAAGAGCACTCCTAAAGTATGGACTGAAATGACCAATTTTGGGTGTGTATCATCTGTCAAAGGTGATGACATCATGATGGAAAACTTTTCAAAGTATTATCTTCTGCCCTCCAGCATCCTCAGTCTTGCTCAGGTTCAGTTTCAGCCATCTGTTCCTCATCCATGAGCTGATCCTATCCAAGCACTGGGCCATCTTGCTGGTAGTGGTATGGTCATCTGTGGTAAAGGATAGTTGGAGATATTTATCTTCTGCCTAGTTCTGTCACCTGAGTCCATGTTGTATGACCAGTACACATAATGGCTGAAGGTTTAAAAGAACTGGAGAGAGAATTGTTCTTGTGGGACTCACAGGTTGAGGGGTCTAGGGGTGAAGGAGTAATTTCACAAGTCTTGAGTTGGGACTCCTTTTGATGTGTCCAGAACTTCTTCATGAGTGAGTGTACTGACCTGTGGGAATGCAGCTGGGCTGTTGGTTGGTGGGTACAGGTGGAGTGGATCCATGCTGTTTGAGAAGGCTTCCCAATGTGTGTGATTTTTTTTCTGTGAAGTAGGATGATCATTCTTTGCAGTGCTTAGTACTTAGCTCTGATCCAGGTTGTAGGCACCCAGGATTGCTGAAGCAATTTACGCCCTGTACAGCTCCTTAGGGTGGGATTTGACAGTTTCAGTGGAGGCTGAAGGGAAGATTCTCTTGACCGGTCATACAGCCTCAGCACAGGCTCTGAGGAATTTGTTATTCATCTTGTCTGATTCAACTTTCATTTTCTGCTATCAGTGCTCGGTTTGTCACCCCCTGTGTGGATCCAATGCAAGCTGTCTGAAAGCCAAAGAGATCCGTAATGGAGAGGAAGGAGTCATTTGGTCTGCCAGTGGTTGAGGCTAGTGCACAATGATAACGATTCACCAGGTCTTTGAATGGTGTTGATTTACATGTGCAACCACAATGATATTTCATTATTCTTTCTCTTTCTGTTTTACCTGAGTGTTCTCAGATGACTCCAAATTCATCACTAATATAGCTCCTTTCCATGCTGTGTCTTAAGACTTGCAGAAACAAACAAATATGGAACTGAGGTTAATTCAAAACATCCAATTAAAACAGAAAAGAAGCGGTATTGAAACATCATTATGGCTTAATCTGCAATTACTGTGAACCTGATTCTGCCAACACTATTTTCACTAAGTGGTATTTTCCTTCACAAATAGTCCAAATAGTATTTTGCACCCACATTAGTTTCAGTTTGTACAAGTGTGAATGTCTACACAAGGTGCAACACAAGAAATAATGAGGCCTACAGAGAAAAAAGAAACATCTGGAGTATGAATGTGATTATTTAGTATTTGTTAAGTGCCAACAGTGTGCTGTACAAATCACAAAGAGCCAGATTTTACAGCTTTTATTCTCTATGCTGAGCACGTAGGTCCAATAGAAGTTAATAAAGAAGTGTGGGGGAAAATGTGTTCGTGTAATTAAAGACTGCACAAGAGGGCAGAATTAAGGTTGCATAGGGTAAAATAATGAAAAAGCTGATGTGGGATTCAATTAATAAAGAATTAAAGGATAGGGCTATAATTAATGCCAGTTAATGTGATTCTACTGAAAATAGATCTTGTCAAACAAAACTGATTCATTCACTGATGAGATTACAAGTTTGGTTGACAAAGCTAATTGCATAGATGTAATATACTTAGACTATTGTAAGGAGTTTTGTTTAATACTGCATGACATTCTGATTAAAAACTAGCACTACACAATATCAATAAAGCACAAGGAGAAAACATTCAGTACTGAAAAGCTCTCTAATGTAGCAGAGAATAGCATAACAAAGAACCAATGCCTGGAAGCTGGAGCCAGACAAATTCAGATGAGAAATTAATCAGTTTTTTAAACTGAGAGGGTAATTAACCTTTGGAACAAACTAATAAGGGAAGTGGTGAATTCTCCATCTCTTGATGTCTTCAGTTCAAGACTGTTAGCATGTGTGAACTGGGATTATTCAGAGGTGTATAACTTGGCCAGATTTAGGTGGATGTTCATAGGGACAGCAAAGAATACATCCCTAACGCCAGAGCAACACACAACCCCAGCCCGCTTCCAAATTTGAAGTCCCTGCTCCAATGAATGACCGTGGCAGAGCTTCTGAATAAAACAATTGTAGGATTTTCTTATCATGGACAAAAGAGCATATTTCCCCTAATTTCATTCACAGATACAGATGAACCATTGTTGCTAAAACCATTTAAAAATGCAGTGTGAGGCTGATGCCTAGAATGGGGAAATTTCAACCCATGTTTAAAGTTTGGCAAAGTTATACATGACTGAAAACAGGGTCTTAAAATGGAAAAAAAAATTAGCAGCGTTAATTTTGGGCTTTACTATCAACATCGCCTATTATAATTATTTTATGTTGGTTGGTGTGCTGATACTACAGCCTATCATGCTGACTAGTATTGCCTAATTGTTTCTTTGTACTATCCCCACTGTTGTATGGGGATACACTGATACACTGTTGTATGCTCTGGTGATCTGCTAGGTCACCCCAATCCTTAACTCTGGGAGTCAGCCTTACCCTGCTCTTCTGTGAGAACTCCAACTCCTGGGCTGTTCACGCACAGCCTCTAGCAAGTAAGCTACTCCTTGGATTGTGCATCCGAATGATAGTAGCCAATATCTCCAATCCCACACGCAACCCCAGGAACCTCCATCTTGCAGTGTCAAGTTATGCTCGCTGGACGCTGCAAACTTATATGAGTTTGTCAATTTAACAAAGAAACTGATATGTATCAGGCTTGTTATCCCAAGGGGAGCCTCTGACACACTTCAAAGCAAACACACTGCTTCAGGTAGACTAAGTAAACAGATTTATTAACTATAAAGATAGATTTTAAATGATTATAAGTCAAAACATAACAAGTCAGATTTGGTCAAATGAAATAAAAGCAAAATGCATTCCAAGCTGATCTTACCACTTTCAGTACCCCTTACAGACATAGATGCTTCTCACCACAGGCTGGCTGGTTGCTCCTCAGCCAGGCTCTCCCCCTTGATCAGCACTTCAGTCTCTTGGTGTGTTGTCTGTGGATGTAGGTGGAAGAGAGAGAGAGAGCATGGCAAATGTCTCTCCCTTTTATCATGTCCTTTCTTCCCTCTTGACTTCCCCCGCCTCCCAGAGTCAGCTGAGCATTATATCTAATCGCAGTTTCAAACTGACCAAAGGACGTGGGGTGACTCTGGAGAGTCTAAAAGATTCTTTTGTTACTGCCTAGGCCAATGTCCTTTGTTCCTGTGAGGCTGGGCTGGATTTGTCCCATACATGCCCTGATGAGGTGTGAACTGCCTCTCTGTTCTTGGAGAGTTTTTGCCTGGTCTTGCTTTAAGCCACGAGGATACATTTTTAGACTCATAACTATATATATGAAATTATAACCTATAACATTACTGTAACATTACTGTAACAATTACAATAGCATCCCTATAACAACCATACTCAGTGCATCATGAGCCTTCTCAAGATACCCAACATGACAAACTTTGGATTGAATACCACACAATCATTACATGAACATGGGGTGTAGGATGTTCCCCCGAGGTACAGAGCATCACACTGTATCTATCTGTTGTCTCTTATCTTACGCTTAGATTGTAAATTTTTTGAAGCAGGGACCATCTTTTTGTTCTGGGTTTGTACAGTGCCTAGCACAATGAGGTTCATGGCTAGGACTCCTAGATGCTGTTATAATACAAATAATATCTGTCTATATATGTATTATAAGGCACCATGCACATCTACGATATTTAAATAACATGTTAATTTCAGAGTATGTATCCTATTAATATGTTATATCTAGAGTTTATCTAAACAAGCAATGTTTTTTCTTTGGATCATCTTTAATTGTTAGCTAGATAAATTGTCTTTGTTTTGTTTGTTTTAGGCTCTAACAAAGAAGTTGTTAAACAGATCTCCCACTCAGTGCTCTCCTCACCTCTTCCTCCACCCTCCCTTTCTGCTACACCGATGCCACCTCCTCCTCCAGCTTCTCACCCATCAACACAAGCACCACCAGTTCCCAGCCTACCTCCCAGAAACATCAAACCCAGCTCTGATTCCTTGTAAGTGAACATGAAATCTGTTTTGCTTATATTTTGTTGGTACTTTCCAGTTCATGTCTATCATGGGAGACCAACCTGCTTAGGTAGTGGTAGTTTAAGGCCAGCCCCCTGGTGCCTGGAGACCCAAGTTCCCACGCCACATTGAGTCTTCTATTAAAGTGACTGAAAGTGTTTACATGGACTATAATGGAACTCAGACTGGGCCCTAGCTGATGAGACCTTCAGCTCAGCTGATTGCTGCCAACCCCTGGAAATATACTATCAAATCCCTCCCTCTCACTCTGCAGATGATGGTGGGAGAAAACTCTTTCCACGTCCTGTATCACAAAGGTATAAGGGCAGGTGCTCTGTCCTCTCCTTATGTGTAGGAAGTAAGTAGTCCAGCCAGCAGCAGCAATTGAGATCCTTACTCCAACACTCTGGACTAATGACAGGGGAGGGAAGAGACAGAGAAGTCAGTGGCCACCGGTGGGTGCATACCAGGCAAAAGGGCTGGAGGACAGATAGTGAGACTGCACACGTGAGAGAGGAACTTGGCTCATAGTTTTACATTTCGGAGCCTCTATTACCCATTGTGGTATTAGTTTCCTGCTCTTCTCAAATTTGGCTTGCCAAGCTGGGACCTGCTGGCAGCCATAGGGTTAAAGGCATGTGTTTCTAAAGTGAAAAGGCGAATGGAAGCATGTTCAGTATTCAAAGTAAGCAATTTTGCGGTAAACAACTTATTGCACACAGAGTGTCTGTCAGACGTAAGAGGTTTCTGTCTTACCACACAGCACAGTGTATGTTGCTACTGATTATGTGAAAGCACACCGTCTAAAGATGCTGCTGTTCTTGAACTTGAGAAACATTTCAGATAGAAAATTCTCATGAACCCAAATGAATACATTACCGTGAACTACTATGAACTCCATCTAGTGGCCAGAGAGAAGCTAAATTACAGAAGGTTCCGCAGCCTCTATAAAAAAATTCCTGTAAATTCTCCTTCCTGTCTGCTTAAGATTCAAGCTTCCTCTTTGCCTGCAAGGATCTGTACAACATGCAAATATATGTTGCTATGCTTATGCATCTGCAGAGATTATTAGTGTTCCAAAACCCCTAAACAGATTTCTGACTATTCTGTCTGTGTACCAAATGACAGTGTTTATTCCACACTTGTATATGAGTGCCTTTCGCTCATTTATTTTCTGTTTTTATGATCAGAGTCAAAATGCCACATGTAGAACCCAGAGTCAAACTTAATCCATTAGGGGAATCTACTTAAATACATATATAAACTCTATATTGTTTAGGACTGAAAGTGAACAGACTAGCCACTCAGTTCCCCAAATAGTTGGCTCGTGCAGCAGAACAAAGCTAACTGAAGGTGTAATTATAGGAACTATCTTCTCAGATTTCACATTTTCTTTTCATATTCACAGAAGTCCAGACACTGAACAAAGTTATGATGATGTTGAATTTGGTTCAGATGGTAAGAATACATTTTAACTAATAGCAACCATTTAAGAATTAAGTATGTTGTATTTATAATAGAAGTGACTGGCATAAATATTTATGGTGTTATTGAACTGCCAGTATATTTTGGAGTGGTATAAATTCTATAACTGCAGTAACCACGCCACAGTCAACATGGCAGGCACTTTCTCTTAGAAAGCCTTGTTTTAGAACTCATGCAACTTTGGTTGGAAGATTTGCTGAGCCTAATAACTTTCAAAGTTGATCTGGAATGAATACTCTTTTTTCAGAGTTAGTTATTGTGTTCTCATGAAAATACCTTGTTTTTATACTAGATAAAAGTAATTTGCTCATTAGGTATAATCACTTTGCCATCTGCCCTGAGCAAGGCCTAGCACATAGTTGTGTTGTACAGTAGTCCAAGAAGCAGATTATAACTCTCTCTCCTGGTCTCCCCTAGGAAGAATGGAAACTGTGCCAGGGTTATATCAGCCACAGTGTACCTCACCCAATATTATGGCCAGCATAGCCTGCTACCCATTTGCACAGCCTGGGGAAATCAGCAGCTCCACCTAGTGTTCTCTTCCTGTGCTGCAGGCCATAGTATAGCTAGCATGCAGAGGAGAGAATGGGCCTTATGCCTCTATACTCCCTGCTATGGCTGTGGAGGGCTGGTGGTGCACTAGCTTTATGTGACCAGTATAGGATTTTATGTTCTTAACGATTCACTTCCTTGCTTGTAAGTGATTGGATAAGCAAGGACACTGTTGTCTCTGAGGAAGCTTTAAAGTGAACGTTCTGATTTGCCGTGTATGTGATATAATACACACTATGGCAGATGAAGTGAAAGTCCTTAAATCAGATACTGCTAGAAGTTTACAAAGTACCACAGTAGGAAGCTCTGTTCATCCTAATTAGTTCACATTTCTTATCCTCATTAAAAACAGATAAGATTAATTATAAATCTATATTTGGCACTAGTTAAGGTACAGCTGTGTATGTGCCCATATAGTTAGCACCAGCATGAGGCACTTTCACTACAAAAGAAAATAATAGTCGGTTTGTTTGTATTTTTGGTCATTCAGGTCATGGAAATGCAGATGGGGTAAGTATTATACTTTATAACACACTGAAAACATGTTCTTTCCAATACATCATTGCATTAGAAAAGCCAGTTTGTTGCAAAATTGATCCAGTATATTGCTGATAAATTGCAGAAATGTAGAGGTCAACAATGAACCCAGAACAAAAGTGGAACTAATTATAAAGCTGGCCAGAAACCAAACAGTTCACAAAATCTTCCATTTCCACTTTCCACTCACATTTCAGTTTCACTGAAATTTCCAGAGATATAGGCTTATTTTATCAAGGTACTCGAACACATGCCTAATTTTAAGCACGTGAGTGTCGCTGTTCATTTCAGTGGGACTACTCATGCGCTTAAAATTAGGCATCTGATTAAGTATCTCACTGAATCACGGCCTCAGTGGTTACACAATAAGTCTCTGGCAGAGTCAGGAACACAACTCTAATCTTAGCCCTATTCCAATACCTTCAATAGCTTTGCTCCCCTCAATGCATCATCTCCCATAATTAGTTTTTAAACCTGTGGTCCCTTTCAAGCCATTCCATCTTTCAGATGTAGGTGTGTAGATGTAGGGTGACCACACAGCAAATGTGAAAAATCAGGACGGGGGTGGGGAGTAATAGGAGCCTATATAAGAAAAAGACCCAAAATTCGGGACTGTCCCTATAAAATCGGGACATCTGGTCACCCTAAGTGTAACCAAAGTTGCAGCACAGAGACTCACCTCAGAATAAACAATCAAAGTACGTGTGTATGATGGGAAGGAGGCTGGGTTTTTACCAAGGACAGAACAGAAGAAATACATATTTGAACAATTTAGTAATTTGGGCTTGGAAAGATTAAAGGCATTTTCAATTATTTTTCTACTTTAATGTATGTTTGTATCTAGCTATAAAATTGAACTCTAGTGCAGTTGGGCCATTGGAGACTGAATCATGATTAATTTTTCTTATAGGGTCAAGAGAGTGATGGAGAGATGTATGAAGATATCAACGACATGAGGTATCAAATCTAATTGATGCAGCTATAATCCATTGCGTCTTTGTTACTGAATGAAGAAACCGATCACTAGGAAATATGCTAGGAAATATACTTCATCTGGCCCAGGCGCTTAACTGCACTGCAGTCTTGGGCTCCATCCCCCTTAATCATTTTCCCTAAAGAAAACATCAGTTTACAGTTTAGCTCCCTCCTAAAACTAGATGTAGTATATGAGTGGAGACGCTTCCTCAGATGAAGTCCTGTGACTATGTTGAATTGGGTAGCAAAAGAGTGTCCTCTTCCGCTCTTTGGAACATGGCTGAGCTGCTGCACAGGTATTGCCTGAAATGGGAACAACATATAACACCACCACCCCAACACTAGTTCAATTATTTTGTTAATGTGGTTGTTCTCAAAGTGAATTTTAATAGAGCTCATGAAACTATTGGATTGGGTCTGATACCCACTGTGTGTCCACAGAGCAGGGACAGTACAGACAGCAGAAATTCAACAACTTGTGGCAGACACCCAAAATGAGGGTCACACAAAAATAACCTATGCCAGAAAGCTAAAATACTGTGGGATGCTTGTCTTTTATAACACACTGGGTAGTTTCATGATTCTATATTTCTAATGCAAAATGATTTTCACCAATAAAAGCAAAGGGGATACAAAGTAAGCATGGAACGTAGGTAATGTTGAGACTGAAATGAGTGATGTCTCTCAAAATGAGGTGCATGTGAGTTGTACACAGGGTAATGCTGTAGTTCCACCTCTGGGCCCATTCAAATCAGTTCAGCAGGAGCACACAAAAAAAGGGAAGCTACATTATATCTGTGAGACTCATTGCTGTGCAGTGGGGAAGAACATCACAAGGGACAATACTTCTAGGGTGCTGGGGAGTAACAAGTCTTGCTGCGCATTCCAACGCTCTAGCCAGTCCTCCCTATTCCACCCTGGGCTCACCTGCTGGGGCTGTCTAGCATGCAGGAGCAGGGCCATGCCTCTCAGACATATCCTACACTACAATTAAAAAGCCATAGGTGGCCTGTGCCAGCTGACTCTGGCTGATACAGCTCGGGCTAAGGGGCTGTTTAACTGTGGTGTAGACATTCGGGTTCAGGCTTGGGCTGGAACCTGGGTTCTAGGACCCTGTGAGGTGGGAGAGTCCAAAAGCGTGTGTACAGCCTGAACCTGAATGTCTACACTGCAGTTAAGCAACCCCTTAGCCCAAACCCCACGAGCCCAAGTCAGCTAGCATGGGCCAGCCACAGGTGTCTAATTACAGTGTAGACATACCCTCTGGGGCAACTGTCACTATGTGCCTTTCCAGCATAGCCAGCTAAATTATGGCTGCATCCTGTGCACATACCTGGCAGAGGAAGGGTCTCCAAATACCCTTCCCCATATGTAGATCATCCAGGCAGAACCAACCGCCATAGGTGTTTTCATGCTCTTATTAGGAGAAGTCTCCTCCTAGCTGCTCCTCCTGATCTTCGAAGAGAAAGCTCTAGTGAGCACCTGCCCACTTGCTTCTACATTCTTCCCCTTCCCCATGAAATAATCTGTTTTCATTGTTCAGAGCCGCATCAAAAGAACAAGAAAAGAAGAGAGAGAAGGAAGAAAAGAAAAGATTGGAGCAAGAGAAGAAAGAACAAAGGGAAAAAGAAAAGCGAGAGCAAGAAATCAGAAAGAAGTTCAAAGTAAGCTCCCTTTCTAGCAGGCTGCACACACAAGTGCATCAGTCATTATTTAGCCTTGTACAGTTTGTACAGTGAATTACTGTGCAAGGATACAGTTTGGCTGCAAAGCTGCATGGCGATGCCAGCTCGTTTGGCATTTGGGATGAAGGTCTGTCCCCTGGACAAAGCCTCAGGAAGGGCTTGATCCTCGATCAAGCTGGCCCTGAAAGAACTTAAACACACAGTTGAATTTAAGCGTGTGAAATTTCCCATTGAAGTCACAAGTATTTCAGTGCTTGGAGGACCTGATTCTCATTTCCATAAATTCTCCTGTACGTGCACTGGTAGTATAAAAGGACCTTAACATATATATAAATAAATAATGACTGTACTTTACAGTTTACATCCCTTTACACTGCTAAGGTAGCATAGAGGGGCCTTAGTGAAAAGGAGAATTAGGTCCACAGTGTTCATGTGCTTAAAGTTAAACACATGCTTTGCTTCACTGGGGCTGGAGCACCTTCCAGGACTGAGCCTGTAAGTGACCTTTGCAGGGAGGGGCAACACTTGAGACAGAAGTGTGAAACCTCCCAGTTCAGTACAGAGGTTGGGAATGAGGCACCTGTGCAGCTGAGTACAGCCACGGCTAAAGCCCATAGTGTGTAGTAGTGAGCCCAGTTCATTGTGCCCCAAAGCCCTTTATGCAGAGTTTGTAACCAGTGGACCCAGTCTGCAGACCCACTAATCATTCTCCACCAGCCTTGTTGCCTTCCCACAACTCCCTGCCATGTTCCTGCAGAGAAATCAAAGAAACCACAGTGATTCTTCTGTGTCTAGGGCATCCCTCCACTGTGGAAAGGCTCAGAAGATCTGGCACTTTGGATCGTAAATAGTGGACACTATAGCAATCTATCAACATGTGTGTTTTTCAGGGCTCTAGCCCCAAAATCCCTTTCTCACACCAAATTCTTGGCTGGACTATAAGCATTAACATGCTCAGTGTGTTTAGGCTATAGACCATCCTATCATGGAGGCTAAAATGTATCATTATCCATAAATGCAAACAAAGACATTGGTGTGGTCATCTAAACAGGTATCTTCTCTTTTGTTGCCCCAATGCACAGAACACCCTTCCTGCGCCTCTCCACATGGCCATTACCCAGTCCACAATCCAATCTGTCCTACACACCACTTCTTTCATGATGCCTGAATTCAAGAAACTGGCAGATTATGGCCAGCTTCTGGATACTTGGGGATCATCTCTACAGCATATCTTGACAAAAGGATCAGTACATGCTAGTCAGCACTTACTCATATGAACAGTCCTACTGAAGTACATGGAACTGTTCCTGTGAGTAAATAAATGTTCACCTATGTGAACAAGGGTTACATAATCTAGCCCTATGTTGTTAATACATTGTATAACCAAGATGTGGCCAATTACTACCTCAAGTGCTTTAATTATATGCTGTATCCCTCCCCTCTACCTTTTGCATTTTAGTTTGTCTTTAAAGTGTAGGCTGTTCGGAGCAGGGCCTGTGTTTTTGTGTTCATTCGCAAAGTGCCTAGCTCATGTGGGTGGTACTGAAAACAAATGATGATTGTTTTGTGTTTCATCAGAATTTTTGTCAAAGCAATCAGCATATCCTCTGCATGTTCGTATGTGTGTGCGACTTCTCTTATTGGTTTTTCTGAGCAGTTATCAGGACCCATCCAAGTCCTTCATCGGGCACAAGCTTGCATGGACTACAAGGGAGGGAAGAATGAGCTGACTGTCAAACAAGGTGATAATATCGAAATCATCCGTATAACAGACAATCCTGAAGGAAAGTGGCTGGGCAGGACAACAAAAGGATATTGTAAGTTCTGATTCTCCATTTGACCCCTGAATGTTTGCCCTGTCAAACACTGACTGCCTGAGTACAGACAGCATGACATGGGAGAGTAATAGTAGCTAGGCTGGGTCGCCAGCCATTATGGGCCAGGACATACAGCATTAACTGCCAACGCTCCTCCTGCTGTTCTTATCTGATGTGGGGCACAGCTCATACACGTATGGAGCACAGCTCGTAAACGTATGTACAATAGAGTGTCAAACAGAGAGATTCTAGGATTAGTTAAGGACAATGGGCCAGACCCTCACTGGAGCTACTCCAGTTTACACCCACTGAGGATGTGGCTCAGTGGGCCTGCCTTAGAGTCAGCACTGGAGCTTGCCTCTGTGGAAGTATTTTAAGAGCTGTTAAAAAAAGAGAGATTAGTTTAGATAAAATGTTGCATTCAAAAGACTCTAGGGCCCAATTTTCCCCATATGTACCGTCACTGGAGTTACACAGATGTAAGACTGGTATAAGTAAGAGCAGGGGTCTCCAAACTTTATGAGATGAGGGCCATATTAGATTTTTGAAGGGGGTTTTGCGGGCCAAAGTGACTGCGAAAAAATTAAATATATGCAAAATCCCCCCCTTTACTCCTTTGGCCGCTTCCATGGGGGCACTCAGCCCTCTGCACATGGAGCCACCGGCAGCAGCTCGCAGGGGCGGGGGGGCAGCGACGGCTTCTCCACGTCCCTGTTTCGCATGCCTGCTCAGCTGGAGGGCCAGACAAATTGAAACTGTGTGCCGGATCCAACCCCCAGGCCGTAGTTTGGAGACCCCTGAGTAAGAGGAGTGTCAGTAAGGGCTCGGCTACACTTGCAGATGTTACTCCCTAGTAACCCATTCCAGTGCTTCACCACCCTCCTAGTGAAAAAGTTTTCCCTAATATCCAACCTAAACCTCCACCTCTGCAACTTGAGACCATTACTCCTTGTTCTGTCATCTGGTACCACTGAGAACAGTCTAGATCCATCCTCTTTGGAACCCCCTTTCAGGTAGTTGAAATCAGCTATCAAATCCCCTCTCATTTTTCTCTTCTGCAGACTAAACAATCCCAGTTCCCTCAGCCTCTCCTCATAAGTCATGTGCTCCAGGCCCCTAATCATTTTTGTTGCCCTCCGCTGGACTCTTTTCAATTTATCCACATCCTTCTTATAGTGTGGGGCCCAAAACTGGACACAGTACTGTAGATGAGGCTTCACCAATGTCAAATAGAGGGGAATGATCATGTCCCTTGATCGGCTGGAAATGCCCCTACTTATACAGCCCAAAATGCCATTAGCCTTTTTTGCAACAACGGCACACTGTTGACTCATATTCAGCTTCTTGTCCACTGTAACCTCTAGGTCCTCTTCTGCAGAGCAGCTGCCTAGCCAGTCGGTCCCTTGTCTGTAGTAGTGCATGGGATTCTTCTGTCCTAAGTGCAGGACTCTGCACTTGTCATTGTTGAACCTCATCAGATTTCTTTTGGCCCAATTCTCGAATTTGTCTAGGTTCCTCTGTATCCTATCCCTACCCTCCAGCTTATGTACTACTCGTCCCAGTTTAGTGTTATCTGCAAACTTGCTGAGGGTGCAGTCCATGCCATCCTCCAGATCATTAATGAAGATATTGAACAAAACCGGCCCCAGGACCAACCCTTGGGGCACGCCACTTGCTACGGCTGCCAACTAGACAGAGCCATTGATTACTACCCATTGACCCTGATGATCTAGCTAGCTTTCTGTCTACCTTTATAGTCTATTCATCCAGCTCAGACTTTAACCTGTTGGCAAGAATACTGTGGGAGACCGTATCAAAAGCTTTGCTAAAGTCAAGGAAGAACACATCCACTGCCTTCCCCTCATCCACGGAGCCAGTTATCTCATCATAGAAGGCAATTACGTTAGTCAGGCATGACTTGTGCAGTTGTTGCAAGCCAATTAGTTTCACTTATTTTGGCTTGTCATAAACTGATTTTTATTTCAGCAAAAGCAGAAGTTGTACCAGCCTTCCCATGGGTAAAGGTTAAAGGTACAACTCAGTGTAGTTCATCAATGTTTCAATCTGAATCTTATCTGTCAATTACATTTATACAAACTGATGGGGGCGGGGGGCTTGAAAAGGGAATGAGAGTATCAAATGGTATAAAAATAGTATTTATAATTATTCACTTGAAATAAGCAACAATGACTTTGTTTGTAATTTACTTTTGAAGCTTCCATCATTTGTTTTCTTGTTTCCAGTTATTTAATTTTCATGTGGAATTCAGATGTAGGTTAGATGGGAAATGCATCAGAAATTGGGCTGCTGCAGCAGGAGAAGAGGAAGGGTTTTCAGTGCTCATTCCTATGTGCTCTTCTCATTTTTGAAAGAACATATTCATGCTTATTGTCAAATACAGTCTCTGTAGTCAGCATGCCCATCATTTTATTGCCTAGTAGATATAGTGTTTAAATCCATTTTATAGAATTTTTGCCAGGGACATCTACACAGTAAAGTCAAGTGATAAAGGTGGAGGTTCCAATCCTCAGATGAGCTAAGCTGCTTTGTACTGCTCCTCCAGCCGGGATACCCAGGTAGCAAGAGGATCACCCCCATGTAGGCTGGATCTGCAGTGGCAAAGGGCCAGCATAGTAACTTCTCTATGAGCTCACAGCATAAGGAGTGTGGCTATAATGTCCCTGCATCTCGGTGCTCTATCTATCAGCCTGTTTGGACCATAGATTGCTCTAAATGAGTTTGGAGGACTGGCCATTTGCACAGTAACCCCAGGATTAACTGAGAAAAGGTATCTGGAAGCAACTTTGTCGCTTGCCCCACCCCCCACCAGCTACACTGCACATTCCTCTGCTACCATCCAACCCAGGGTCTCTAGTGGATGTCACTGTAGTGATTATGTAGTGTTAGTTCATCATTATACTGGGGAGCTGTGTTGCCGAGACAAGGGGCCTGATACTCCTATGACCCAAGTGTGTCTAAATCCATTGAATTCAATGAAGTTGCACCTGATTTGCACAGTGTAAGTGGAGGAGATTAAGGCCCCACATGCTTAGATTCAGAAATTTCTAGTTATTCCGCCACACAGTACAATCGTGATCATTATAGTTCTCAGCCTTCTATTAAAAGTCCTTCCTTAGCTGCTGAGTATTAAAATGGAAATTGTTGCTGCTTGATCATAAGCTCTTATTGTTTTAGATGGATATATTAAAACAACCATGGTGGAGATTGACTATGATTCTTTAAAAAGAAAACAAAGACCTTCCGTGAGTGCTTCCCTGAGACATGTAGACAATGACCAAGAAGTGTATGATGATGTTGGAGAGCAGGACAGTATCAGCAGGTATGTGTGAATCCACTCAAGGAAGTTGATATAATCCAATTTGATAGATAGAGGAAAACTACAACACAGGAACAAAGCATTTTTTTAATTTGAAAAAGTGTATCATCTTGCTGACACAAAACATCAGATTTTAAAATACCTGAAATTACAGTGAGCATGATTAGAAAACCAGCATATGCTAGTCTGAGGCATTTGAGTTTTACCATAATATTTCCTGTACTTAGAATGGGAAATACTACAAATTCCATGGTGAAGTTCGCTACCATGGCACTTTAAATGCTGCTTGTTTAATGATATCCACTGTATGAGTCAGAGGCATTATGGGACATCATTCCAGGCAGTCTGTAACTTTAAGTTACAGTATCTAAGCCATTCTGCTCAATATGCCTGTCTTAGTCAATATTTTCAGCTTCAGGAGCCATCTTGGTTGTTTAATCAGCCATCCAAATCATTTCATAATTCATTTCAGCTCTAGGTTCAGAACATCAGACTGTCCATACAATCACAACAATACTGAGTGACATAAAACTTACTGTCAGATCTCCCATAAAGCATTAAGATGCATGAAAGAAGACAAAATCCTACCTCATTTAACTAATTACATTCTCTGAGAAGAAAATGACTTTGAACAGCAAACTCTGGATTAAATTGGTAAATTCTTTTTCAGTAGTTACACTGCCTTTGTTTAGGCAAAACTTCCACTGACTTCACAAGGACTTCAGGATTTGGCCCAATGAGATGCAAGCTAGGCCGTGAGCAGAGTGGCTGTTCTCTATTTACCACAGTTTATGACACCGCTCAACTTTTTGCAAATATAAAACAGACTCTTGTAGCAAATGAAAAACAGCTAATCATAGAAGAAAAATGTAACTGGCCTAAAAAGAATGAAGTAGCGAGAGAAGTAAGAATGAAAGAAGGAATCCAGCATCTAGAAACATTTATGCATAATCGAGGATGATAACAGTGGAAGTGTAGAAAATACTAGAAGAACGCCATAGAAGGCAATGAGATGAAATGCAGGACTCCTATAGATGAGGCACAAAACAGATCACAGAACAAACATAGTTCTCTCCTTCTCTCTTGCATGCTGCCCTTTCTAGTCTACAACTACAAAAGGCCCTAAAAGCAAAGGAAGCATTGCAGCTGCACAGATGTACTCCTCACCCCTATGCATTCCCTCAGCCCATGAGCCTTGGGTCCTCTCTGTCTCTTTACAGGAATGTGGAGGGATGTTTGGAGGCATGACTGGGATAGACCTTGGGAGGGATCAGTGGCTAATATAGTTAACCTCCCAGCCTCAACAAATGCCATATCCAGGCTGTGGAGGATTTCTCTTGTGGAGGAGAATCCTCCAATGGCATGCAGCCCTCCTATTAGTATATACAGGATACTCCCCATCTCTTGACATACAGGTGTGGCCCGGATAAAGGGCAGGTGGCTGGGCTGTCGCTGCACACAGCTTTTTCTCAGCTGCCAAAACATCCCCTGGATGACTGGGCAGCTGGACATAAAATAACTGCCGTCCGGGTAGTATTTTCTTCCTATTTTAAGAGGGGACTAAATGAGCAATTGGTGCTTCCCTGGAGCTGGGAGCAGAGAGGTTGCTTAAAGCTACCTTCCTCTACTGCACATTGGATTATGCCAAGCACAGTTTACCCATACCGGAGAACCAAGCTACACTCACTGGTCCCGGTCAGAGTCAATTCCAACAGGAGGACCTCACTGCAAAAGTATTTTTAGACCTCTCCTTTTCATGATGGGCACTACAATCATCCATCTCAATTCAAGATATTTAGATGTGCTGGGTTTTCCACAGCCAGTCAGGATGGATGCATATTTATTTATTAAACTGGATTATTTAAAAAATAATAGACTATATGTGGGTTTCAGTATGATTCCTTATACTTTTCTGTATTACTAATAACAGTAAAAGGCTGTACAGTGAATAAAGGTCTGGAACTTGCTTTTAGAGCCCTGTAATTCATTAAAACCTTCAAGCTATATACTGGCATTTTTATCTTCTCTAGTGATTTATAGCCTTGTATTCGGTTCATGAGTTTTAATTATCCTGCATATATCAAAATACCTGACACATCCAACAGTATGTTTTGAGACCAACATAAGACCCCCATAATAAAAAACTCATTGACCAACACTTATTCTAACTGGTAATGTGTCACTGGTAATTACTCCAATTTTTAATAAAAGCCGGAGACTGCTGAAGTTCATGATATACTGAAATGTGATGGCATGAGACATTTTAAAGAAAAAATGTTATGTGTGGTTTTGATTTGAAAGTAGGCATGCTTAAGTTGCTGTAACCCTGCTATTGGTTGCACTGAATTACAGTCACAAAAATGGGCTCATACCCATTTATATAGCACTTGGAATACTCTAGGAACATAACATTTAGAAAGTAAAGACATCATTTGATCAGATCTATTAAGGTGTATTGTCATAATTTCATTTATTTACCTTTATGTCTTCTGAAAATGGCATGATCGCGGATGGAATCTTATCTATATATGCATTGGACTAAAGTTTTGGGGTCAGGTTATGCCGCCCTTACTTACAATAAGTAGTATATTAGTCCATTAATAGTCTGACTGATGTCAACAGGAACATAAAGTACATCTAAAATTAAATACAGTAATGAGGCCATAGAAATACCTACAAATATAAATAAATAGTAGCTCTTCTTTCTGAAATCAAATGAAAATGGTGCTTTGTTGGAAATTGCTAATTATGTTTTAAAGAACAGGAGCAGATTTTCTGCTCATGTAAATTGGCACAATTCTATTGTCTTCAGTGAATCTGTATCAATTTATATACACACAGAATTTGGGTCCTAATTTTTATAAGATCGAGTCCCCTTATTTGTTTTTATATTAAACACAGAGCTATAGATAATTGTCACATATTTCTTCTAAAATGCTACTTTATAATAGTCTTTGGTGCCTCTTTCTTTGGGATGAACTATTCCAGAGGAAGGAGGTAGGGTCAGGAATTGTTGGAGTGAAATACTAGGTTAACAGAAAATATCTGACATATTCAAATCATTTAGGGTTCATCTCTCTTCATATAAAAGCTATGCATCAGCGAGAGAGAAAACTATTTCTGATTTTAGGTGCCTAATGGGCACTCGTATATCATAGTGATGACTGTGGTGAAGAAAGACAGAGAGAAAGAATTGGTACAGTTAGGCATTTAGAAGGTCAGTATTTAGGCAAACAAAAATGGACATTTACTTTCCTGAGTGCCCATCCGAGCATCTAGATGTAGGATTTGGATGTAGTATTTGGATGAATCCATGTATATTAAAGTATACTACATTTAGAGCATACGTCAAGAAAAAGTGTGGGTGTTTGTTGTTTTCTTTTTACAATGAATGAAAAATTCTTTAACTTTTGTTCTTCCAGCCAAAGTGGTCGAAGTGGAACTGGAGGTGCGTTTTATTTTTATTACATCTATTTTTTGTTTGTGTTTTATTTAGTGCTTACCTACAGATCCAGACCTTTGTGATTTCCAGATAATGGGGTAATTACCCACAAGTATGCAAATGTTATTTAGCAAGTGCTAAACTATGAGGCGTAATGGTTTAATGCAGTTGCCTTTCACCTGTGGAAACATGGATGAATCAGAAACAATCCTTCCCCCCCCAGCAATGCAGAAGGAAGATCCCACCCAACTAGGTATTGTTCTCAGTTGACAGTCTGAACAGAGAGGCCAGAGACTGACTGGCTACCACTCTGAAACTTGACTGGATAGGGAGACTGAACTACACTTTCACTCCATCAGGTGGTGTCCATAGATCAGGACTGAGGCATGGGCTGCAGGAGCGAGGGGAGGAGACAAATAGGGGAAGTTTGTATTGCTACTGTCTCTAATTCACGTCTTTTGTACATGAATAGAGGATGTCTTTAAGAATATCGGTCTGGCAACTTTATGTTCATCTGGCACCTTTCACCTGTCCTAAAGTCACACACAAAAATAAAATTACAAAGTTACAAACCCTGAGTTGGCCAAACACGTAATAGCTCCCCAGTTTTCATCAATTGCTTATTTGTTTTCAATGCTCAGCTTAATATTATTGCCATTATTTTATTTACATGCTACAGACCAGTCTTAAGTTGGTATAAATCAGAAGAGCTTCATTGACAAAAGGAGCTCTGCTAATTTACACCAGCTGAGGACCTAGCCCAGTACATTTAATGTTACAAGTGCCTCAGGAAAGTAGCAGTCTTAGCAAACCACTGGTTAATGTCCCAATGTTACTGAATCAGAGTATTCATGGACTATTTCACTTTTCAATCCATTAAAGTGACGTTCCCACCGCCTCTCCCCGATGAAGAAATTTATGATGGAATTGATGACGAAGATGTTAATGCTAGGTAAGTGTTTATGTTATTCATGATCATTACCCATTTGAACTCAGTCCAATAGCTTTTTATTTTAATATTTTACATTTGGGATAATCCTTAACAAGTATTTGGCTAGCTCTTCAGTTGGTGTAAACAGGAATGGTTCCATTGACTTCAAAAAGACACACAGAACTTGAATGGCACCAAACTATTCCAGCAGTGAACAGACTCAAAAACAAGAAGGCATGAACTGAAGATAAGAACTGAGTTCTATGGTACTTCTGGAGATTTTTGTTTTAAACAATAAGATAATTAAGGCAGCAAAAGAAGCTGCATCCAAAACCCAACTGCACAGATTAATCCTTAGAGGAAAGGGAAAAAAGGTGTAGATGCTAGCTTGCTAAATGACAACATACAAACATTAAATGTGAATGACCTAAAAGAGCTGGATCATTTTCTTCCAGTCCAGGATGTTACTTATTATAAATACATAAAACAGAGGATACTTTCTGATTCTTTCCACCTTACCTCTCCGATACATTACACTGCACTGTTGGGAAGGCTTCTAGTGCCTTCTAATGCAGAGTAGTACTTAACACTTCCTACTTTGCTGTAAGTACACTGCAGTATGTCCAATCCTGTGTGCTTGTGCTATATAGATCTCGGTGGGCAACCAACACCTCTCAAGCAGACCTTTTCAACTGCACTGAGCCAATTACAGGCTTGGGGCCTTAGACTCTGATCCTACAGCACAGGCCTAGCTAGACTCATACGAGCTATTGAGCTGCATAAGACTATGCAAGATTATCACTACAAAAGTTTTCTTTCTTCTGAGCTGATAATAGCTCACCTTAATTGATTATGCCACTTAAAGTTGGTATGGCAACCTCCCCTTTTCATGTTCTCTGTATATATATATATATATATATATATATATATATATATATATATATATATATATATATATATATATGTATTTTCCTACTGTATGATCGACTCTATGCATCTGATTAAGTGGGTTTTAGCCAATGAAAGCTTATGCCCAAATAAACTTGTTAGTTTCTAAGGGTATGTCTACAGTACAAAATTATATCGAATTTATAAAAGTCGATTTTTCGTAACAGATTTTATACATTCAATTTTGTGTGTCCCCACTAAATGCGCTAAGTTGGCAGAGTGCGTTCTCAGGACTGAGGCTAGCATCAACTCTCGGAGCAGTGCACTGTGGGTAGCTATCCCACAGTTCCCGCAGTCTCCACCCCTCGTTGTGATTCTGGTTTAGCTCCCAGTGCATGATGGGGCAAAAAAATTCTTGCCGGTTTTCCTGGGCTCATCTCGTCAGTCACCCCTCCCTCTGCGCAAGGTACAGCAGACAATCGTTTCATGCCATTTTTCCTGTAGCAGAAGGTGTAGTAGGTCTGCAGAACTCTGCTGTCCCACAGCTTGTGCAATAGGATTGAAAGCTATCGTCAGAAGATGGTGCAATATACCTGAAAGCTATCGTCATCCGTACACCACCACTTCCGCTGCAACTCTGCTCTCCTGCGCTCTCCTGCTCTCCTTCATTTTGCGCCTTTTTTCCTGGATTACCCGTGCAGGCACCGTATCACGGCAAGCATGGAGCCCGCTCTGCTCACTGCTGCAGTTGTGACCACTGTAAATACCTCTCGCATTATCCAGCAGTATGCGCAGAACCTGCAAAACCGGCTCAGGAAGTGACGACTTTGTGATCACGACAGTGACGAGGACGTGGACACAGACATTCCTAGAAGAAAGCCATGTGGCAGCTGGGACTTCATGGTGACACTGGGCTAGTTCATGCTGTGGAATACCAATTCTGGGCCTACAAAACAAGCACAGACTTGTGAGAATTCATAGTGTTGCAGGAGTGGGATGATTCCCAGTGGCTGCGAAACTTTTGCAAGCATAAGGGCACTTTCATGGAACTTTGTGAGTTGCTGTTCCCCTGCCCTGAAGTGCAAAGACACTAAAATGAGAGCAGCCCTCACAATTGAAAAGCGAGTGGCCATAGCCCTGTGGAAGCTTGCAATGCCCGATAGCTACTGGTCAGTCAGGAATCAGTTTGGAGTGAGCAAATCTACTGTGGGGGCTGCTGTGCTGCAAGTAGCCAACATAATCATTGACCAGCTTCTATCAAGGGTAGTGACTTTGGAAAATGTGCAGGCCACTGTGGATGGTTTTAATGCGCTGAAGGTCCCTAACTTGGTGGGGCGATAGACAGAACGCATATCCCTATCTTGGCACTGGAACACCAGGGTGGCCAGTACATAAACCGCAAGGGATACTTTTCCATGGTGCTGCAAGTACTGGTGGATCACAAGGGATGTTTCACCGACATCAACGTGACATGGCCGGGAAAGGTGCATGACGCTCGCATCTTCAGGATGTACAGCTGCAGAAAGGGACTTATTTCCCAGACCAGAAAATTACTTTTGGGGGAGTTGAAATGCCTATAGTTATCCTCAAGGACCCAGCCTACCCCTTAATGCCATGGCTCATGAAGCCGTATACAGGCACCCTGGACAGTAGTAAAGAGCAGTTCAACTATAGGCTGAGCAAGTGCAGAATGGTGGTAGAATGTGCATTTGGATGTTTGAAAGCTCGCTGGCACTGTTTGCTGACCAGGTTAGACCTCAACAAAACCAGTATTACAATTGTAATTGCTGCTTGCTGTGTGCTCCACAGTATCTGTGAGAGTAAGGGGGAGACGTTTATGGTGGGGTGGGAGGTTGAGACAAATCGCCTGGTGGCCAATTTCACGCAGCCAGACAACAGGGCGATTAGAAGAGTACAGCTGGGCACGCTGCGCATCAGGAAAACCAGTTTCATGACTGGCCAGGCTACAGTGTGACAGTTGTTTGTTTCTCCTTGAAGTTACCCGCCCCCTATATATATTACAGGAAATAACGATATGATTGTTTAAAAAATGTTCTTTATTATTTGTTGAACAACACATTGAGATAAATCAGAAAATAGCCCAGGGGTGGGGAGTAGTTGGTTAGGAATGGTAGGGGGGATGGAGGAGGAGGAGGGGGGAAGGACGAGTCTATAATAGAAATCAAAATTTCAGATATGCCAGCCTTATGCTACTTGGGCAATCATCTGGGGTGGAGTGTGTGGGTCCCTGGAGCCTCTCCTCTCCCCCTCCCCCTGGTGTTCTTGGGCATCTGGGTGAGGAGGCTATGGAACTTGGGAAGGAGGGAGGGCGGTATTGCAGGGTACACTGAGTGTCCCGTAGAAACGAGGCTCACACATAGTGGCTAAATGGGAAGTAGTGAATTTATTGAAGGTAGCGACATTCCTGCGCTGGGGACCCCAGTCAGCGCGGCCGCGAGATGGGAGACCTGGCACATCGGAGCAATACCCAGGGAGGAAGCCAGACACACAAGGGCACACGGACACAGAAATACTCATGCTCATTTGCATCTCATACATAAGTCATGAATAGCTAATAACATGTTTTGCAATCCTGCCTCAGTTTACCTCTTTGGTTTCACACAAGCCGAGTTTCACACAGACCAAGTAAACAGCTCACACAGCTGAGAAGCTCTTCTCAGACACACACTCACACACACACACACACACACACACACGAGATAACAGGAACACAAGGCCATTCCCAGGCTGATAACCTTAATTATGCGTTACCCTGGAGACGACTTAGAAGCATAATTGCGCCCCCTAGCGACTGCTGTCACATTAATCTTCCGCTTACTACAGGCAGTTATACAGGGGTTGCAGCGGCAGTCAGTGGTCTTGCTGCCTTTCCTGCATAAGATCCACTAGAGCATGTCAGTTTGCTCCCCCATCAGCTTGAGCATAGCAACCTGCCTGCTCTCATCGCGCTCCTGCCTCCTCTCTTCATGTTCATTGAACGCTTTATGGGACTCCACCATCGTTTGCCTCCATGCATTCAGCTAGGACTGCATAAGCTCAGTGAACATGTCCTGTGTGAGTTTTTTCCACCTTCTTATCTGGGCCAGCCTCTGGGACGGAGTTGATAAGGGAATCTTAAAAGATACATTCTAGAGAGCTAAGGGGAGACTCTTTCTCAGTGAAACAAGCAATTCACAGTACACAGCACATGTTCTTTCTGTACAAGGTCGCATTTTGCCTTTTATACTGAAGTTCCTGCAGTTTGGTGTGACCAACAAGGCATCACACATGGCTGGGCAACAGAATTCAGCAGCCATGGTAAGGCCTGGGACATGCAGGGTTCTGCTTCTTCTGCATTCATTTCAAGGCTTTTGGACTGAGGGACCCCCCTTTCCCATACCAAGCAATGAAGGTGGGTTTCCTATTTAAAAGGAGGGCCTGGCCTGCGGTCTCTCTGGGATGATCCCTTCACACAGCACCACCCCACCCCTCTCCCACGGCACCCTTTAAGCCCAGTGCCAACACCCCTGTGTGAAAAGATTACACCACCCCCACCGCCTGGCTCCACCAATCAGGCTCTGATCAGGGATGAGCCTTTTAAATTACACGGGAGGAGCCCAGCGTGGACACCTTTAAATCAACAAAACCAGGTTGGTTGTGTGGACGGAATCAGTTTTAATTCAGTTTAACTCAGCTAATTCCGAAATAATTGCATACTGTAGACCAGCCCATACGTACTCCTCATTCTTTTTGTGGATACAGACTAAAATGGTTCCTACTCTGAAGCATGTGATTATGTATTTCCAGGATCTGGGCCTTAGTTAGCTATTGGTTTTTGCATGGTTGTTGTTCTAATAGCATTTTTTTATTCTACACGTATTAAGTACTAACATTTAGAAAATAAGTTAAGAGGTGTCTATTCTCACTTCATGGTATGCCCCTAGTTCTCATTAATGAGAATTACATGCATCAACCAAGAGCTGAAAATGGCCAATTTGAGAGTGAATGTCCCATTCTGCATTGTGATAATTGCATGCGTACTCCAAAGGTCTATATCACAGGATGAAGATAAGAATGACTCCCGGTCCTGGGGACTTTTGAAGATGTTAAAGGGAAAAGATGACAAAAAGAAAAGTGTACGAGAGAAAACAACCACAGTCAATGAGGCAGAAGATAATGGAGGTTCCTTGTAAGAGTCTGCCATGAAAACATAGTGCACTACCACTAATGCTAACATAGTGTTAATCATGTGCTACTAACATGTTCTCATAGCCGCTTAATCAGTCACGAATCAAAACTGCACACAGATTAACAGATTTTGAAATAATATTTCTCTCCATTACCTACTGCAGCATGTCCTTTCCCATGCTATGCTATCTTTACTAATGACGGAACATAAGAAGCGCATACTTTTGACTTCAGATTCAAAGAGAATTGATGTCCCAATCCAGCACAGCATGTACACGCATTCTTAAGTTCTTCTCTATTCAGTAAAACATTGATTTCAATGGGATATGAGCACATGCTTTGATGAATAGGGAGGGACTGCTGAAGTGGGTCCAAAATGCTTACTAATTGATTTCTGCAAGCTTATAACATGAAAGCATCCTATAAAATGGTCTTAGAACTGTCTAGAGGACATATTTTCAGTTGTATAATATAAGCATTCTGTGTTAACAAAATGTTTTTATTTACCCAAAGAACTCAATCACTAAATTAAAATATTATTTTTGCTGTGAAAAACAGAGGGCTTTATTCGTCAGAACATCCCAGCTACTTTGTGCCTTTCTGGTGACACAGCTTTGTTATAAACTCAGCAGAAGTTACTTTTATTTGCATCACCAGCATGGCACTAACCAGCGGCTGTATACTGGTGAATCTGGTCCTATAAACCCAAAATGTGGTTAATATGCAAAAAAGAAGATGGTCTCCTCTTACCGGATCCTCCTCCTATTAAAAAAATCTCTCCAATTCTCACAAGCAGATCTCCATAATTATTGATTCCAATGAAGCCACACACCACATGCTCTCTGTCTAAAAGAAGACTATGAAATATGGAGAAACATTTTAAAAAATCATGGTAGAACCCATTTATTTGGTACAATCCTGCTCCCATTGGCTTTGTCAACAATTTCAGTTTCTGGGTTATCTCCCACAGTTGTCATAAGATTGGTGCATCTCCTCCGATGTTACCAGTGATGGAGAAATAGAATAGAAATAGAGTGGACCAGTTCTAAACACGTTTACCTCATATACTGGTAAAAACCACATGACTATTTCTAGTGCTCGCAGAGTGGCACAAATTTAACAATAGGTAATGCGCAGCACCAGTGTTGTGAATTGGCTATCGGGGTTTAAATTAGGAGAAAGTCTGTTCCTTTGATTATAATTATTTAATGAAGATTGCATATTTTTCAGCATGAATGCTCCAGTAAAGATGTTTGGGAAAGGTAAGCAATAATCCAATATCATTTTTCAAACTGTTTTATTTTTACATTAATTCTTGAAGCATTATGTAGTTAACACCAACACTGCTGCATTTATTGTTCTGAATTGGGCTATTCACAGAAAAAATTATCAAAAATAATAATATATAAAAAAATCATTGATTAAATTTTGAAATACCTTAGCTGACATGCAAATGTAATGTTGGGTCTGTAAAAAGCAGTGTATCTTTAATAAAGTGTCATGATTTTTTGCTTATGAATCATAGAATCATTGAAGTGTAGGAATGGAAGGGACCTCAAGAAGTCATCTAGTCCAGTCCCCTGCAGTCAAGACAGGACTAACTATTATCTAGATCATCCCTGACAGGTGTTTGTCTAACCTGCTCTTAAAATTCTCCAATAATGAAGATTCTGAAACCCTCCTAGGCAATTGATTCCAGTATTTTTGGTAGTATTCAACCTAAACCGCCCTTGCTGCAATTTAAGCCCATTGCTTCTTGTCCTATCTTTCAGAGGTTAAAGAGAACAATGTTTCTATTCCGCATGTCTTATTTTATTCATCATACACTATAAACAGTTGTAGTTAGAAAGAAATATTGAATGCATGATTCTAAAGATATGCAATTATACAAAAGTGATGAACATTTTTTGTTTTGCTTTTTTCTAAATAATGTACTCTCTTGTTAAGGCCACAAACACTGGTAAATATCAACCCAGCTATGGAATATTAAGCAAATTCTTAAGATTCTTGCTGCTGTTGCTAGAGCCAGAATTTAAACCTACATTTCCTGTAATCACTTTTTTTAGGCACTGACTGACTTGATGTGTTGATCAACAATTAATGCCTTTCTGCAAACATATAGGGCCAGCTTCAAAGTATAATTTTGGGGCTTGTTTCTCACTTACGCTATGGCCTCTTCCACAGCTCTAACAGTGCAAAGTATAAAGTAGTCATAAAGATAACATAAATTTGATTCATGCCCAATTTAAGGCATCTTTATATTATCAGAGTGGTGTAAAATGGCCTTAGTGTGAATGAAGATCAAGCCCAAAATGCATACTTTGAGGCAGAACAGTGGTAAATGCCTTAATTAAATTGAAGATTAAAGGCCACTGCATTAAACAACATCTGCTAAAACTTGTTTAATCTTAAAAAGATTAAAATATCAGTGACTACTCATTGTTTATTATTAATAGTTTTATTCTGAAAAGACTGGCTGATTTTAGTGTAAATTTTTCCTGCATGGGGAGACAATCCACAATGAAAAACTGCCTGTTAACTATAAAATATATGGATACACTTCATGCTGCAATTTATTGTCCTCTTGAACATACATTTTGTTACATCCTGGGACTGTATCCACTACCCAAGGACTGCATACTAATCTTTCATTGTTTTGAACCCTGCTGTTTCAGATGCAGGAGACGATGTTTATGATGATGTAGAATCATCCGAATTCCCTCCTCCACCAATAGAAATTGGGTAAGTAAAAATAAAAGCTTTACTTGTGGGAAAAGATTATATATGGTGTGACACATTTTCAAAGTATTTTCTAATGGCAAATTGTTACATTATTCAGCTTGTGTATCTTGTTTGTTGTTGCCAGGTACTGTAGTTCTCATTGCCTGGGTATTGGCACTGTAAGTTAAAAGTTCAAATCCTGCATTTGCAGTTAAAACAATAATGCAGTTAGGCTGCTAGAGTAAATAGGCTTTACAACATGCCCTGAATTTCAACAAATTCAGGCTCTGTTGGCCCAAAGGGAGAAATGAATTCCAGAGTCAAGGACTTCCTGCTGTAAATACCCTGCCTTTAGTCTTTCTATTTAAACCTAGGGACTGATACCTTGAGTGCTATGGTTGATCTTAGATGCTCCAGTGTCATGTGAAGAGAGAAGGCAATCACAGAATCATAGAAGATTGGAAGACACCTCAGGAGGTCATCTAGTCCAAATCTCCGATCAAGCAGCACCACCCCCCAACTAAATCATCCCAGCCTGGGCTTTGTCAAGCCGGGCCTTAAAAATCTCTAAGGTTGCATCCCTAATATATCCAGGCCCCTAACCACTTAGAGGTTTATGTGTTACATTAACACCTGGTTTTATACCTGGAGATGAACTGGCAGTCAGGGAAGACATGTATTATACTAATATTATGTATTTTGACATATACATCTGGATCAAAGATGTATTATGTTGCTTGCTAAGAGGACTAGTAACTAAACAGGATGTCATGCTCTGCCTTTGCTAACTTTTCATCATGGTCTTCAGTATAGCCCCAGTAGAAAGCACATCGGTAACCCAGTCTGGAGGTGACAAAGACACAGAATACTCGCAACATCCACATATAACGAAAGGACCTGGCCCACCATTTCCAGGCTATTTCAGCAGCCTCCCTGGTGTGAAAGGGTCTGTGGTTTCCAGCTCTAGAAAGATCAGAAAGACAGGAGGTGAAGTCAGAGTTCAACTTTCCAGAAGTTGAGGGATTGAGGGTGGCAAAGGAATTCAGTCTCTGCCACGGACAGTGTGACAGCATCACAAACATGGAAATAACAATGGCACTCTAGGTGGACCTTGTGTATATTTGGGTGGGAAGCTTGGCCTATCCAGGCAGCTCCACAATGGGATATTCATCTAGATTACTCAGCCTGTTGCACCCCAAGCATACATTTTCCCCAGAAAACCATATAGAGTTCTAAAATGGTGTGTCATTTATCTAATCTGTAGTACGTAGTTGAGAGGTATCTTTTGAATAGTTTTCTTATTTTGATAAATAACAGTCAGAACTCACATACACCTAATAAATATAGAAAAAGAAAATATCCCAACTTTTCTATGCTTTTAAAAATCCAACGCATAGTGTGTAATTATTATCCATATTAGCACAGTAAGTGTAAAAGAAATTGATCAAAGACAAATGAAAGGTAATTGCAAGTTTGCTGAAGTGTCTGAAAGTGTATCACATCCTATGTTACTAATTTTGTTTTGTCTCTAATCTGGTGTTTTAGATCATCATTAATTATGAAATCTCTGAGCCTCGGAAGGGGTAAATCAGATGAAAAAGACACACGAAAGCTTAAAAAGATGGAAAAAGAGGAGAAAGAGTTCAGAAAAAAGTTTAAAGTAAGTCTTATTTGAATACAATCTAAAAATGAAAATGCTTGCATAATTTATTCTCTAATGTGTAAATTATCCATTGATTTCTTCTGCCACTGAAAGATAAAGTACTCATTTTTGGAGATCATGTGATCAGATTTAATGGAATAATATATACTCCACTCAATATTTTAAACATAGCTTTAAAAATTCCAACATCAGCATTGATTTCCCCCCCCTAAATGTTGATCTTGCGTAATCAATTTCAATGGGATTACTACAGCAAGTACTGGAAGTATATTCTGCATGGACAAAGGTTTTCAAGGACAAGGCTTATCTCAGCTAAGTCAGTACTTGATTAACAATTAAATAAAAAGAAATAAATTCAAAGCAGTTTTGAGTGAGTTGCACATAGACACAGAGTCAGTGAGTGCTGGTAGTAATAATTGACTATTTACATCTTCAGAGTGCTGAGCAAAGTTAGATAGTTGATCCTCACAACCACCTTTTGAAGTAGCAAAATATTACTATCCCCCTTCTATAGATGATGGAACTGACCCAGAGAGGTGAATTCAGAGGTGCTGAGATCCTCAGTTTTCCTTAATTAATCAGGGGTTATGGGTGCTCAGTGCCCTATAAATTGTAAGTGACTTGTCCAAATCAATGTGAAAACTCAGATTAGAACTCAGGAGATTCTGTAGCCAACTCTTCAGTCAGGAAATTGACCTGCTTCAGACTTTGGCTTTCATCCATCTGACACTCTTTTTGGTAAAGTTAAATTAAACTGCAGATGTTATACTAACATAAAATCTATGCAAAGTATCTTTTAGTTGTGTGTTCCTGTGGCAACTCTAGATCTTTCCAATGACGGGTTAGGAACAAAAGTTAGTGTAATGATGTAGACTTAATTGTATTCAGACCCACTGGATAAGGGCAGCAATTTTCAGTGATGCATAGGCCTGTCCTGTTGCCATTTGAAATCAGTGGCAAAGTCAGGCCAATGCTCAGCACCATAGAAGTATAGTAATTTGTACAAGATTAATTTACACTGTGAGGGCTTCTGCCTTATGTCTGATACTACCACAGTAGGCACAAAATAGTAATAACAGTACAATTCACACAGACTCGTCATTTATTGTACTGTTTTAACTAAATGAGGGGTTTTTTTGCTTTGTGATACACAAAACATTAAACAGATGCTGCAATTAATAACTGAAATAGGATTTAGGCATTTAATCAATCTCAAAACCTATATGATACAGGTATGCTGCAAAGTAATAAAGATTCTTCCTCTTACACAATAGAAGCACAAGAATGGATATACTGGGTCAGACGAATGGTCCATCCTGTCTTCCGACAGTGGCCAGTGCCAGATGCTTCAGAGAGAATGAATATTACAGGGCACTTATTGAATGATCCATCCACTGTTGTCCAGTCCCAGATTCTGGCAGTCAGAGCTTTAGGGACACCCAGAGCTTAGATTTGCTTCACTGACCATCTTGGGTAATAGCCATTGATGGGCCTATCCTCCACAAATTTACCTAATTCTTTTTTGAACCCAGTCTTACTTTTGGCCTTCACAATATCCCCTGGCAATGAATTCCATTAACTGACTATGCATTATGTGAAGAAGTACTTCCTTATGTTTGTTTTCAACTTGCTGCCTATTAACTTCATTGAGTGACCTCTAGTTCTTGTCTAATATCAAGGCATAAACAGCACTTCCTTATTCACTTTCTGCATACCAATCATGATTTTATAAACATCTCTTATCTCCTCCCTTAGTCATCTCTTTTCTAAATTGAACAGTCCCAGTCTTTTTTTGATCTCTCCTCATATGGAAGCTGTTCCATAACCCAAAACATTTTTGTTGCCTTTACTGTATCTTTTCCAATTGTAATATAAATATATATTTTTGAGATATGGCAACCAAGACTCCATGCAGTATTCAAGATGTGGGCGTACCAGGGGTTTATATAATGGCACTATGACATTTTCTGTCAATTTCAAATATTTAACATCATTGTCAAGTCAATATTAATATATGACATGAAACTTGGAGACTTATTAAGACCTTGTCATTTAAACTCTAAGTTTTCATAAACAGCTGCCTTAGACAAATCCTCAATATCAGATGGCCAGTAAAAAACACAAATGAAGAACTTTGGAGGACAAAACAGAAACCAATAGGACAAGAAATTATGGAATAAAAATGGCAAGAAAATACTTGGAAGAAAGACCTGAAAAACATAATAAGATAGACATAGGACTGGAACAGGCCCAGGGCAATGAGCAATGAGGGAGACCAAGAATAACAGAGAAACACACAACAGAAGCAGAAGTGAAAGCCATCAAAATAATATAGGAAGAATCTAAAACTGCAGCAGCAGGAGATAACCAAAGATGGAAGGCCCAATGTTCTGCATGGAGTAAAGAGGCGTAGGAAATGTGCAGTCAGAAGTATGGATACCATAATAATGCACACAATGACTTGCCTAAGTTTCTGAAAACCAGATCATAAGTGTTAAGAGATTGTAACATAATGTATAAGAGACTATAAAGCTTGTGTAATGTTTGCATCTTGCATCTCTTTACTTGTTTTTTACAGTTTGAAGGTGAAATTAGAGTTCTTTATTCCACTACGATTATTGCGGATCTGCCATCTAGAAAATGGGGAGCAAAAGACTTACAAGTGAAACCAGGGGAGTCAGTTGAAGTTATACAAATCATAGATGATGCCAAGGTCCTGTGTAGGAACGAGGAAGGAAAATGTAAGTTATATAACACATTGTACAATATGATACATATTATGGAACAAACTGGCAAGTAGAGAATTAATAATTTACTGCATCATATCACTCATGAACCTAAAAGAACCACAACCTTTTTATGATCAAGCATTGACTGATAATCACTTTTTCTGTTTGCTTTATGGCTGACAGCATATATATTATTTGCTGTTACTGTTTTGTTATTACTACAGTAGAGCCTACACAAATGCATGATAAGAGACTGTGCTTGTCCTAAAAAGCTTACCAGCTAAATAGACAAGACAGATCATGATGAAAGAAAGACAGTGTTATCATTTAATTAAATATTAGTTTGCATTTCCCAAGAGTAATAGGTTTTGTCTGCTGCTCAGATCTTTCTATTTGTCATATAGGGCTGGTCTCCACTACGGCCCGGATCAACTGCAGATACGCAACCTTCAGCTACGTGAATCACGTAGCTGAAGTTTGCATATCTGCAGCCGACTTACCATCCGTCCCCACGGCGGCGGCAGTTGGTGGTGCGCTCCCCCGTCAACTCCAGCTTGCACCTTTTGGTGAGCTGGACTTCCAGAGTCGACGGGGGTGCTGCTAGCGATCGATCCCTGCCGGCTCTAGTGAAGACCAGCCCCTAGAGTACAACTAAAATTTCAGATAGAATTTAATGAAGCAGTAGGGGCCAAATTCATGGATGGGCCGCAGCTCCTGACTGGAGCTCCAAGTCATCACGGACAGCATAGTATCCCAGAGTTCCCAATCACCGCAGGCAGCAGGGGGAACCTGGAGATCCTGGCCTCATGCAGGTGGCAGAGGGACCCTGAACTCACAGCCTCCATGGGTAGCAGGGGGACCCCAAACCTTTGAGTCACCGTAGGCAGTGGGGGACCCTGGAGCTCCGAGCCCTCACAGGCAGTCGGAACCACCAGAGTTCAGAGTGGGGCCCCGCAGCTGCCCAGCTTCCTCAGGCAATGTGCACCTAAGCTCCTGTTTTGTCATGGATATTTTTAGTAAAAGTCACGGACAGATTATGGTGTTTTTCTTTATTGTCCGTGTCCTGTCCGTGATTTTTACTAAAGATATCCATGACAAAATCTTAGCCTTAAATATAGCCAATACTGACAAGAATTCTAAAGCAATACAGTTGGTATTTCTCACAACCAACAACAATAAAATTATAACAAACATACTACTATAAAACATCTGTGAAATCCATGGTAGCAAAACTCAACAGTTAAGAACTATTCTTGTCACTTTTTCTCTTTGCACACCGATTTCCCCCATTTATTTTTAACTTGCTCAAATATTACTGTACCTACATACTTTCTTATATACTACCTACATACATGCCTACATAGATCAACACATATTCTTATCTTGATGCACAAGGAATGACCATTATAGGGACAGATTCTTCTCTCCGTTATCTGGTATAAATGTTGAATAACCACACTGAAGTTATTAGAAGTACTCTATGGATCAAATTTTCATAAACGCTGCTCTCTGGGCCAGATTCAAAGTCCATGGCAGACTTTCCATTCACTTCAGTAGACTTTGTTTAAATTGGGAGCCTAAAGGGACTTTAAAGTGTTTGTAAATATAATTTATGTACACTTTAAGGCCCTTTTACACTCCACTGTATTGTAAAGAGCCCTTGGTGTAAGTAAGAATCAGGCCCTCTGTTTTTACCAGTTAAACGAGAGCAGAGTTTTACCCATAGGCACCTACATTCACATATCACGTAAAATACACAAAAGAAAACAAAGTTGTTTTAAAACCCAGCACATTTTGATACATAGATTTTGAGCCAAATTTCCCCCCAGAGAAAGAAATGCAATAAAGGCTGGAACAGCATCAAACAGACCAGAGACTAGAGATCTGCAGGAAATCCTAGCTCCTCCTTATGAGTCCAGCCTCCAGCAATAGCAGCACAACCATTTATTAGGCACTATGGGTTGCATGGTTACATCTGAGTACAGTATTGCATTCTGTGACTTCACGTAGGGGAAAAGTTACAGGAGCCCACAAACTATTTGAGAAACAGCAATCCTGTTCTCTTGCGAATGTGCGAATGATAAAGAAAGGAAGAATAAAAAGAAATGAGACAGGCAAAATTGTTTTTAAATGGAATATTTCTCAAAGTTCTCCATGAGATATCAGCTGGTTATTGGGTCAGTCCTTCAAAATGTTAGACTTGGTCTACACTACAGAGCTGGTCAACATAAGGAAGCTTACATCAACCCAGTTATGTCAGGGTCTACACTACAATGCTGCTTCTGCTGAAGTTAGTGGCCCACTATACCAGCATAACAACTCCACCTCCATGAGAGGTGTAGTGCTTATGTCAATGTAGTTAGAGATACACAGTGTCCATGTAGACACTGCATTATTTACCTCGATTGTTGGCTGTCAGCCCAAGTGGGTCTGACAGCTTGAGCCCTCCACCCCTCTCCGGTGCTGACAGCCCAAGCTGTCAGTGGGGTGTGGGGCTCACAGCTGCACCCCGCTCCCCTGATACTGACAGCCGGTGTCCCACAATACCGCACTTCAGTAGTTGGAAGTGCTCCTGATGAGGACATGCACTACCAACAGAAAGAGCCGGTGTGGTCATAAACCACTGCTTTAATTACTGTGATGGCTGTACATCGACTTAAGTTGACTTAATTTTGTAGTGTAGACATAGCCCCTACTCAGCTAGAGTCAATAGCAAAGTCTGTAAAAGAACTCCTGTTTTTATGCCAGTGACATCCCTAGTAATGAAAGCTGAGTAAAGAGAAATGGTAACATTCTAAATAGGAGAACTGCTTGTAGTTGGAGTCAGTTTCATTTAGTCAGTCATGTGAGTAAAAATGTGCGAGATTGGGTCCTTCAGCACATTAGCAAGACAGTTAAATATGTGAATGAACAAGTTATGGTAGAGGTTATTTAAATAGCCACTCTTCATGACTCTCATTATATTGATACAGGCAAGAATAAAGCATAAGTATTTTCCCTAATCTTTAATCCAATTTTAAAGTGTAGGAAAATGAGTCATATTAATGACAACAAGATTTCATGTGCCTTTTTCAAAGCATTCCTGTTCTAACTTTAGTTCTGAAGCTTTAGAAACACATATTTTTGAAAAAAGAACTGATAATTTGGTTGCTAACTTCTTTACCAAGAAGCTGTCATTTGATAATTTATTTAGAACTGTGTCACTAACCTGTAACTGTTAACTTTGGACATAATTATTTAAAGAAGGTTATTTTTAAATGTGATTGTATTCATTAAATTATTAACAGTAAGAAATTGAGGCTAAAACAAATCTCAGAAATCAGAATAGTATCCAAATAATTACTTTATTATAGTAAATTAATGTAGATTGTCTTTAAAGTAATTTTCAGCACTGACCCTAGATATAAATTCTCTCTAAACAATGTTACATGATTTATGTAGTGTGTCTGTGACACAGAAAATCAATAATTTGTTCTACTGAGTCCACTAATTGCAAAGTTTACATTACAGTAACATGAGACAGGAACACAGAGTGGTATATGCCAGAGAGAAACTCATTTCCCCTTGGGAATTATGGTAATTGGTGATATTTTCCCTAATTTAAGAGGGAAGCATACTTACATGAAATGAATTACAGGAACTTTGGTTTCAAAGGCCTCAGGAGAGCAGTAAGATCAGGTCTTCAGTTGTTGCCTTTCTAATATTTGCTATTTGAGTTGTAATTGAAAAATAAAGGGGGAGGTGGGAGTATCTAGCATAGCAGTGCCGAACTTGTTAAGCGGAATGTGTTGAATTCCATTTTAATTTACATTTAAGACAACATGTTTTTCCCTCATTCCACTGCAGGGCTCTCACTGATGCCAATGGGTGGTTTACACAAAAATCAATATAGTTTGAGGAGTATGCACCACTCAGAGCTATTTCAGGTTGTCTGCAGACTCAGACAGACATCACCCTACCAGCTACATTTGGGTTCACATTTGGAAGGTGTTCTTTACAAAAATGAAAGCTTCAAACTTCCTTTTTTAATAGAAGCTGTAATTCTGCAGAATCTGAATATGGCTTGTTGGCCAGACAAATACATCAGGGGGGCCGGATCCTTACCAGACAGTGGGTAGTTGACACCCCTGATAGTTTCAAGCTATGGATACAATATTGCTGAATGTTTCTTTACTCTCATGGCCACCTCAGCACAATTTAGAGCAGCTCCAAGCTCTAAGTTGTACTGGGCCACACCACCTTCTCAAGATCAAGGCAATTCAATCCGCTGGCTCCCTTGCCACCTTCAAGGAGCAGTGGACACTGTCTGGGTTCTCTGCTTGGTGTCCCCATCAGATTCCCTTTGTTTAGCCCTGTGACCTCACTCCTGTCCCTGTTCTATCTTTAGTTGTCTCCCATGCTCACTTGGAACACCAGATCTGTGGATACTCCCCTTAGGCTGGAGGGAGATCCTTTAGTAGTGCATCCATTTCCCGTATCCCAACAAGATCAAGACAATTCAAATGTGTTTGAAAGCCACCTTTGCCTTCCTTTGAGTCTTGGGGTGAGCAGAGCTTGGCCAGGGCTGAGAATGTAATCCCTAACATATAAACTTCCCATGAAATAAAAATACTAATTCTTTGCTATTTCATAATCTAATTGACTAATCTATATATATAAAAGTCAAATGGTGTATGCGTGTATGTACGTTCCCTTACTCAGTCCATACCGGTTGAACTAGAGACTTGAAATTTGGTACAGTTATAGGCTTTAGGGTCCTAATCAGGGGTAAGAATTGAAAAATTTTCAAATCTCATGTCTGACGCCCCCTAGGGGTGAAATTCTTTAAAGACCATTAACATCAGCTGGGCAGCTGCTGTTCTCTGTGACATAGTTATGATGTAATAATACCCCCCTCCAATGGACCCCACACTCGCTCAGCTCTCTGCCCCCTCCCCCCTCCAACGGCCCCCACATTCGCTCAGCTCTCTCCCCCCTGCCCCCCTCCGACGCCCCCTCCCCCCTCCAACATCCCCCCCCCCACTCGTTCAGATCTCTCCCCCCTCAGGTAAGAATCGAATATTTTTAAAATCTCACACCCCTCCCCCCACTCCAACGCCCCCCCCTCACTCAGGTCTCTCCCCCCTCCCCACCTCCAAGGGACCCGAGCAACGCCGGGTATTTCTGCTAGTTACTTTTTTAAAAAAATTCCACTGAGTGTCTCTCTTCCTAGTTCAACAATATCTGTAGATGTATATGGTTCTCTAAGATTTGATTTTGCATTGACAAAATTTCTTCACTATAGCAAAATGACAGCTCTGCTATAGTTAAGATTGAGAGGCACTTGTTATTTAAAGAATGACTATTGTAAGTGCTCTAAAATCCACTTGCTCACTTGGATTGCACTCATGGAAGTGCAAGATGGGGTTAGTGGTTCAATTTTGGGTTCATTTTGGTTCAGTTTGTTCCCAGATACAGTCTCCCTAAAAAAGGTGCCTTTAAATTAGTACCAATCTTTTGCTTTTTCAACATGTACTATTGTTGACCTATAGTTAGATCTTGTTATAGGTTTTCTCTTCTGCCAGCAACTCCCAAATGATGGTATCGATCTCTATTGCTAGTATTACCCCAAAAATTAGGCTTTTGGGCTCCCCTAGAATAACCTGCCTATTGCCGCCTTAATCTGCTCTTCCTGGGGTATGGGTCTCACAGGTAGCTAAGGAAACATTTGAAGGACACAGATGCAACCTTCCCCTAAAGTGATTGACACAAGTTGTATATTTTCCAAAACAAAGTATCTTTTTATTAAGATAAGTAATAATCCCTACTACAATGTAATCTAAAATCCTAAATAAGATACAAATCCCTTTTTGCAAGATAAAAAGCATTTAAACCACAATAGCATACAGTTTAAACGATTCTAAGTGATGCACTCTATTACAGGCGATCAGTCCGCAATAGATTACTGACAACAATTCTTATCTTATATTTTAAGTTTTCCATAAGAAAATTATAATTAACAACCATTTATTCACACATTCACTCATATTAAGTATACCATACTTATGCTAAACTATAGTTAAAAATAAGCTTACTGTCCAGTGATTCTGCTGCATTGTTACAAATGTTGCTGCTACTTACTGCTGAAGTAGCTTTTCTTAGCAGCAGTCTGCTCAGGATTCTAAACTCTCTTTCTCTCTCTAACTCACTCTTTGATCTCTCTCTCTCTCTCTCTCTCTCTCTCTCTCTCTCTCTCTCTCTCTCTCTCTGTGTGTGTGGAACTCTTCCATCTTCTCAACAACTTTTCAGTTTGCTCAGTAAGCTCTTGGGTCTTTCTTCTTGCTCCTTTCCAGCAGCAATGCTCACTGGCTCCCAAATGACCTCTTTGCTTGCTCTCCAATCTCGTTCTCTTTCAAGTGTCTTAAATTCCTGCCTTATATACTTTTTTTTATCAGGGGTGTTTTTAGAGTGCTATTCTTAACCCCCTATTGAGCATACTTACTAACACACATTAACTCATCCTCAGACTGTACATGCTCATTGCCATACATTACTGTATCTCATTCTGCTCATGCTCACTCACATTGTTTCTATTTCAGAGTCATGATTACCTCATCTGACCCCACTGCTCATGTTCTAAGCCATTTACTTTGTGGCCATACCTCATTTTATTCTACATTAACTGGGAATAGTCCAAATTTGACCAACTTAGCTGATTTTTATACCCACATACTCATGATCTGTAGCTTCCATTTTAGAGTGGAGTGACTCCTGTTTATCTGGAATAGAGATTAGTCATACAAAATGTAGGATAGTGAGTTTCTCCAGTAACACCTAGCAACTCTTTTATACCATTTTTTGTGAGTTGCTGCAGAAGAGAAAACCTATAACAAGAGCTACCTATTTGTAGCTCAACAGTAGTATATGCAGAGAAGGCTTAAGTTTGGTATTAATTTAAAGGCACTGTGACACTTCTGCTACATTTTATGTTATTATAAGAGTTCTAAAACTTTACATTAAAATTCTGTGTATTTTAGGGATCCATATAGTCTGCCATCTGCACAAGTTCTTAAATGAGTTTTCCCACCTGTGTCTTGTATGCAGTCAAGGTGACATCTCTTGTAATTGGATTTGAGTCATCATGTACTGTAGTGTAGGCGTAATCTAAACCAAATTAGACAAAATAATTATGAACTGAATCTCCCCAAAGATTGTAATGAATTGGGAATCTTGGGAATTTCTCCTTTATAACTGATCCTCCAATAGTGCTCAGATACTATAGAGATGGGCATTATATAAAAATTAGAAAATTAGATAACTTACTAAAGTCAGCAAGACATTTTTTTCAAAGGGATTAAAATATCGTGTGTGTAATTGTCTCTTGATCCAGGAGTAACAGAAGAAAATGTTATTTTTATTTATTGATGAAGAGCTCTTCTCAATTTCTTTAATAATCTTATATTTTGAGGGTTTTTTTTATTAATTTTGTCTACTATCAAAGTTTAAACAATTATAGTCACTCAATAAATTAACTTTTCCACACAACTCCAAGAATATTTCTGTCCCAGGAACAAGCTACATTTCTGTTACTTAGACCTGACAAATACATTTTTTAAAGTGCCATTTTTATTTTCTCATCCGGTATGGCAGTCCTAGTAGTTTCTGTTATCATTCACCACAATATGAGTGTGTCCATCTCTCTGTGCGTATATATAAAAACCAATTTGTCTTAACAATACTTTGGGAAAAAAAATTAGGACTGTAGATTAGGGATGTCAAAAAAATTAATTGCAATTAATCACAGTTTTAATCACACTGTTAAACAATTTAACCAATTGAAATTTATTAAATATTTTGGATTTTAAAATTTTCAGATACTGATTTCAATAACTTTATATTTTTATTACAAATATTTACAAATATTTGCATTGTAAAATGATAAAAGAAATAGTATTTTTCAATTCACCTCACACAAGTACTGTACACTTTGTATTCTGTGTTGTGATTGAAATCAATATATTTTAAAATGTAGAAAACCTCCAAAATATTTAAATAAATGGTATTCTATTATTGGTTAACAATGTCATTAATCATGATTAATTTAATCGCTTGACAGCCCTATAAAAATTAATGAATATTGAGACTAAATTCAGGTTATTGGAGCAATCAAGAAATGGAGCCTCATTTAATCATGTAGTTTTACACTGTATTAGGTAAGTGAGTATTAAACACCATTAATTTACTTTAACAAGGCTACTCCTGTGAGTAAGAGTATGGGGGGTCACATTCTGGCTCTGAGTGTACCTCCTGATGAGTCTGAGTCACCTTTTGTGGATTAATGAGTAGTTTTGCAGCCAGAGTCTGAGGTATTTAGTCTTTTGAAACATCTGGTAAAAGAAAATGTTATTTGGTTACATGAAACTTTTTGTAAATTATGTTAAAACTTGTGCAATCTGACATTGTTTCACACATCTGCTAAGCAACCGAGAAGTTAAATGAAGAAATAAAATCTGATCCTATACTTCTTGAATTCCCCTCTGTTTCCCGTACCGCTAGGTGTCTGAGCAATGGAAATTCATTACAATGATGTAAAAAATTGCAGCTCATGTGCATGTATGGTGCCTAGCACAATGGATCCCTGATCTCTGATTGGAACCTCTAGGTGCCACCATAATATGACTACTTCTACTGCTACTTCTCATAACAATTATAATTAATAATGAATGAATCACTTTAAATTCATTTCAGTGTGATGTGTGTAAATTCTCTATGATTACAACCTCTTCATTTCTACTGTACTGGGGGTATATATATTTCTATTTTATGTATTTAAAATGCCCTGTGCATCTCAAATGGCATTCTCTGGGAACACAAGAAATATAATGTAAATTATCTATATCTATATGTATATTTAATTTTACAGATGGCTATGTCCTGAGAAGCAGTTTAGTGGAGAAGTAAGTACAAAATGATCTTCTGGAAACTTGTCATAACATATTCAGTTTTGCTGTTTACTCATTGTGCAACTAATAGTGAAAATAAAATATTTTATTGTATGAGTTTATTTCTAAATTGGTTATAAAGCTTATCCTTCCCACATTTGTGTTTGAAATGATCTGCAGAGCCACTCCTGTATTATTGACTGAGCACTGAAAAATTCAGGACTCAGCATTGAAAAATTATACAAAACACGTCTTGATCCATAATGTGAATATTATAATAACCATTATTTAACTGCACATTAATTAAAATGATCGCAATTTCAAATGTTTAAATATATTAGTCCAATTTTTCCTCTAATTTTCTCCTGTGTAATTTCACTGGGGCTGCATAGGTGTAATCCAAAGCAGAATTTGGCTCAATATTTATGCTTCCAATTCACAGTCTAGTTGTACAGGGTTCAGAATTTAGGGCCTCGTCCAATAGCCATAAAGGTAAATGGGAGTGTTTCCATTGACTTCAGTGTGATTTGATTCAGGCTCTTAGACACCAAATTAGATGACAGATTTAGGCCTCAACCCTGCACATGGTTGCACTTAACGTGCACTTAACTTTAAACATGTGCGTTGTCCCGTTGAAGCCAATGGGACTATTCAATTACATAAATAAGTGCATAAATAAATATACTCTTTGGAGAGCATGTACTATTTGTAAATGGACATTACCTGAATATGTTGTCTAACATTTCCTTTCTCCAGTTCCATTATTATATTGCTGAGCATCTTTTGAGAAAGTTTAAGGATATGATGATTCCCTCTACTACTGTTTTCATTTATTGGTTAAAAATATAAAATAAAAATCAACTACCATTTCATTTTAAATGAACATTTTGTAAAAGTAGTCACGAAAATTGATTTTTGTAGTCATTTTTTTCTTTTTCTTTTTTTCCAAAAAAATGTTATCCATGTCTATTCTTTACTTTCAAGTTCCTTGAGCATATTGTCCTCTCCACCAGTCTTGATTTTAGAATGTTTCTTCCAAATACAGAAATATCTGAAGTCTATGTATAAATACGATATTTCCTTAACCATGTTTCATTACTTTATATGTGGCTAGACCATGCTACCTGATTTTGTATGATACTTGCGAATGATAATATGTACTATGCATGTTTTTTTTAAGATAAAATATATTTTTCTCTTTCTAAATTTACAGTGATGGAGATATCTACGATGATATTGCTGATGGTATGTTGCACATTTCAAACAATATAGTAATTGTTGCATGTAATGTAGCTGAAATATCACTTCTTAAATCTATGCTAGTAGTAAATTATTATACACTACTAATATTCTTGCATTTTCTTTCCCATTAAGGTTGCATCTATGATAATGATTAATCTTGAATATTGTTAATTGTGAACTTCGTTGGGGGTACTATCTCCTCTGGATTTCCAATTGGCACAAAACATCACCAAAGCTGATTAGTTACAAGTTCTGGCTGTCATCAGTGATTACCCTTCCACATGTACCAAGTTTTGATTAACCCACGTCGAACGTTAGATCTTTTGGATTTATTGCTTTGAATGGCATTTCCTCTTTGTCATTTATGTCATTTATCAGCACAACTAAAATTTGGGTAATCCGAACTGAAATTAAAGTTTTCATCAAATGTGTCCTTATGTAAAAATGTAAAAATAATCACCCAGAGCTGTCAATTCACTGCTACAAAGGATATGTGGGCCAGTAGGCCCTAGTGGCATGGACTGCTCACTCTGTGGAGGACAGCATCATGAAAAGAAATGTAACCACCAATGGTAGACATCATTGTTGTGAAAGTAAGAAATAGAAGTGAGTGGCAGAGAAGCCAATAAATAGATCATTGACTCAATATTCCAATTGTAATAGTCAGGGGTAATGCAATAAACATGGCCATGTGCCTCCACTGCTAAAGTTTATTCTGTACTAGTAATAGACTATAGTTCTCTAAAATGATAATTAAATGTTTCATATGTTATTTTTGAATACATAATAATTACACAATAATAAACATAATTTATCGGGGGGGGGGGGTTATGTGTCTTATGTACAGCACTCTGAGATACTAGCTATGGAAGGCTCTCCTTAACTATAAAGCACATCATTGTTATTCAGCAGATTTTCAGGATGTTTATCCTAAGGTTTTACTCTCTATTTAGTTTAAAGGGAATTTGCCAAGTCATTACTGTAGTTTAGACATGAAAATCTACTTCTTAAATTGTATAATCTGGTGGGAAATGGCCTCTCGTTTTAATGTATATACATCATCTCAAATTACAACATTCTGATGCTGAGATTTTTCTTTTAAATATTGCTTTCTTAACTAGAGTCACTTAAATTAAGGAGCGCAACTTAACTAACAAAACCTATTTCTAAAACTGCCAGCTTCACTGATGATGCTATTATACAAATAAGCAAGTCTTTAAAGTAAAATAAGTTATGTAATAATGATTAATATTACTTTGCACTTATTCGGATCAGGATCCATTGAAAATACAATAATATTAACAGTGATCCCAAACATACAAGAAAACGTTTAGAAAATGAGATTTTATTTGTAGCTTTTCTGGTCTTGTCTACATTGGGAATTTCGGACAGCTAACACCAGTGTAGTGGGATTAGTGCAAAGCCCTAATGAAGACAGGCTAAACTGCTATAAATGATGACTTGCAATAGTACAGATTAAACCATGCTTGAAACCAAAGTAAGTAAAAGTTACTGCCTATGGCAGTAGCCTGATACACCAGGGTGAAATTGCCATTGATTTCAGTAGAGCCAGGATTTTACCCAGGGCTTGCACTAGGACAGCTACAGCAGCTATTGTGCATAATAAATCTCTATAGACAAAGCATAGAAGTATAAAATTAAATAGAACAAATTTTTATGATGTTTAATAGTACACATGATTTAACATCACATAACCATCTGTAAGCCATAGTCTAAATAATATTTGAAAATCACAGATTTTTATACTCTGGAGCCAGTTTTGAAATTTTGCACTGAATTAGAGTCTCCAGTTCTGCATCTGGATGTTCACATAGGCACAAAAATACCTATTTTAGTCATTTAAGCACCACTGTTAGCATCCAAATTTAAAATCTGGCCTCTCAAGTACCATGAATGTTTTCAACTATTTAGCAGCTGCAATCTGTCTTATTTTTCAAAGGCACTGAAGACAGTGTATCGAAATAGGGATGTGACAGAAGGCTCAGCTGGAATTCAGACACTGAAATGTAGGGCTACCTGACAGCTAGTGGAAAAATATTTTAATACCTACCCACCCTTAATTACTCACAAAAAGGTTTGCGTTGATTTTCTATGTAAATGCCCAGTCTTGTTTCTTTTACAGTCAATGACATGACTTCAGTGAAAATGGAATCAGACCCCAATCATCGTGTACAATTTATCTCTGAGCAGAGGACAAGTGCAAGGGCTTAAGTAGGACTTGAGTGGTACACAGATCTCTTGTCCCCCTGTACAGGTGTGAATTTCACCCTTTGTGAGTAATGAGGCTTTTCGCAAAACATTTTGAATATTTCTTCCCGTTTCCAAATAATCATAATATCTCTCATAACAATAATATAATAGACATAAATAGTATATAACTTTATAGATCACAATGTAACATGGCCCATTCAGACTGATTCAAAGTGTCATAATATACCGGTACTAGCAAATCACTGGCGTAACTTATTGTTATTTTACCAATGCCATTCTCTGGATACAATTTTTTTTTCTTTCTCTAAATAAAAGTGTGCACTTCCGATGAGAAATGTGGGTGCACTACTTTCTGCCAAAATTGCCACTGAGCAGCAGGCAATATGTAAGTCAATGTTACGATTGATGTGACCGCATACTACTACATATGTGACATTACTTTGATAGTAATGTCTTTTAAAAATGTGAAATGTAAGCAGGAAAACTTTCAGATAGAAAAGTCTATGCCTATATTATTGAAAAACATAAAATATGGAACAGCATAATAAAGATTGTATCTTGGTCTTTTCTCTTATGTAATCCATCCTCCTATCTTTAAAACTTCCCAAAGGACGTCAAAAGGCGCTGGTAGTCTGCTCACATTCCTACTCTCATAATCCCAAACTCCATCCACAACCCTGGAGTAGTTGGATATGTCTGCTAAAGTATTCAACAGTGAAATAGTTAACAAGTTGATATTAAAAAGGAGGTAATTAAACTTCAGCGTTAACACCCAGTTGTGTCAAATAGGGTCAGTTTGCTTGCATCTATTTCAGGAGCAACTGTTGCTCCCTGTGCCATGTCCAGGGAAAAGGGCTGAGTATCAAGGAGTGCTGAGAGAAAAGGAATTCTCCCTCCAACTCACTGGGTTTGGAGCCATTTCTCTGCTTTTACTACAGGCTATGAATTGTACAGTAACAACTGATTCTCTGTGCATTCCTGAACAGGGGGGGTTATTTTTCAATCCACATAACTGCAGCTCCTCTGGCTACTCCCCCCACTATATTAATAAACCACATCCCACCACCAATCCCATTGATCCTTTTAGGGCCTTTGGTGGAGGTGAGGCAAATTTACTCTTGGGAGCCATAGCTTCAATCTGTTTGTCTGCATACTTGAGCACTGTCTGTTCATGTTCAGATGGATATATTTGCAATCAGAGAGGTACAAACTTAAAAAAAAAATTAAATGAAAATTTAGATTCTGAAGGAGCTGATGGGGACAGGAGAAAGGTGTGGCCTTTCTATAGTAACCTAATTCAACCCTTAATACACGTACATCATAGCTCCAACCTATACCACAAAAACTCTGCCTTACAAGAAAACCATTAAAGTTAGGAAACCCCAGAATTAAGCTTGTCTGTGTAACTTTTAATTCTTCCCTCTTGTGGATGTGTGTCTTATCGTCTTTAATTGTGCATTACATGACAAAATGTTTTTTTCCACAGAATACCTACCTCATTCTGTGCATAAGGTAAAACTAGGGGAACTGTTCAATCTTCATCATTCAGTTAGAGGCACCTGACTCATTTAGGGCACACTTTCCAAACCCTGCACTGAATACAGAATTATTTATTTCCACGGGGTTTCTATATGCCTCCCATCACAATAAAATCGGAGACACTCATGAATATGAATTAACTTATCTCCACAATTCTCTTGTGAAATAGGAAAATATTATAATCCTTATTTCTGAGCTGAGGAAAGGTGTATATACAGAGGAAGGCCAAGTTTGTCAAAAGTGTTCACTAACTGTGGGTGTCCAAATGACTTCAATGGTAAATATAAGGTAATCACATGCTTAAGTGTTGCACTGAATTGGTGTCAGTTCTATGCAGACCAGTTGTACAGCATATCTGTCTATGCTTGGGTGGCTGCACCCTTATAAACAATTGTATTTAAACAAAATCGTAGAATTTACAGGATGTTGTAGAATGCAGCAAAAAATAGGGGAAAATCCTAAAATTGTATTATCTACATTCCTTGGGTCCTGATATCAACATACGGTTTGGTTTTGGGGATTTTGCTGCTGTTTGAATAGGACATGTACAATGTCCCTTAGATAAAGCAGCAGCCTGAGAGGAGTAATATTGCCAATTCAGTAAGCATAAGCATTATGAGGCAATTTAAAAAAAAACCTCAAGCCTGGCTTTTCTTTTTCTATTTTTTTTTTTGGCCTGACTTCTGATATTCAAATTCTTAGCAGGAAAAGTTCCCTGCTTCTCCCATTTAAGAACATAAAAATGTCTACTGGGTCACAGCAAAGGTCCATCCCGCCCAGTATCCTGTCTACTCACTGAGGCCAATGCCAGGTGCCCAGAGGGAGTGAACCTAACTGGTAATGATCAAGTGATCTCTCTCCTGCCATCCATCACCCCCCTCTGACAAACAGAGACTAGGGACACCATTCCTTACCCATCCTGGCTAATAGCCATTAATGGACTTAACCTCCATGAATTTATCCAGTTCTCTTTTAAACCCTGTTATAGTCCTAGCCTTCACAGCCTCCTCAGGCAAGGAGTTCCTCAGGTTGACTGTGCACTGTGTGAAGAAGAACTTCCTTTTATTTGTTTTAAACCTGCTGCCCATTAATTTCATTTGTTTGCCCCTAGTTCTTATATTATGGAAACAAGTAAAAACTTTTCCTTATTCACTTTCTCCACACCACTCATGATTTTATATACATCTATCATATCCCCCCTCCTTAGTCTCCTCTTTTCTAAGCTGAAAAGTCCCAATCTCTCCTCATATGGGACCCATTCCAAACCCCTAATCGTTTTAGTTACCCTTTTCTCAACCTTTTCTAATGCCAGTATATCTTTTTTGAGATGGGGAGACCACATCTGTATGCAATATTGAAGACGTGGTCATAGCATCTATATATATAAAAGTCAAATGATGTATGCGTGTGTGTGTGTGTATGCGTGTGTGTGTGTGTGTGTATGTATGTTCCCTTACTCCTTCCACACCGTTTGAGCTAGAGACTTGAAATTTGGTACAGTTATAGGCTTTAAGGTCCTAATCAGGGTAAGAATCGAAACTTTTTCAAATCTGACCTCTGACACCCCCCAGGGGTGAAATTCTTTAAAGACCATTAACACCTGCTGTTCTCTGTGACATAGTTATGATGTAATAATACCCCCCTCCAACGGACCCCGCACTCGCTCAGCTCTCTGCCCCCTCCCCCCTCTTTTTACATCCCAGTTTCCAATTACAAATACCCCAAGCAACGCCGGGTATTTTTGCTAGTGGATTTATATCAGGGCAATTTATGTTCTTCTATGTGTCTGACAATTTTATTCTTTACTATTGTTTCAACTAATTTCCCCAGTACTGATGTTAGACTTTCCGGTCTGTAATCTCTGCGATCACCTCTAGAACACTTTTTAAATATTGGAGGGGGGGTGCCAAAAAGTGGAGAACTGTCCAGGAGGTTGGTCCCAGCCTCCCCACCCCCTGTCCGGGGCGCCAAGTGGTCCCTGCTGCACCAGGTTTTCCCAGACTGCCGATGCAGCTTGCTCCAGCATTGGTCTCTTCCTTGGCCCCCCCACCTTCTGCCCCAGTGCCCATGCCCCATGTGTCCCCAGGTCATTTAAAAGAGCCCGGGGCCCCCACCCACAACCGGCACTGCTGCAGAGCAGTTTCCTCCCTGCTTGCTCCACTTGGCTGCCGGGCCCCTCCCTGCAGCCCCTGGGTGGAGTGGGTCTGTGTCCCACCCCCAGCGCCCCTGCGGCCAATGGGAAGCTGCAGGGGCAGTACCCGGTGGTAGCGGCACATGGAGACTCCTTGCCTACCCTGCCTAGGTACCCCAGGTAAGTGCCACACCCTCCACCCCTTTCCAGAGCCTTCACCAGCCCTCTGGCCCCCACACTCCCTCCTAGAGCCTGAACCCCCAACCACCACACACCCCCTGCCCCAAAACTCCCTCCCAGAGCCTGCATCCCCACCCTCTACACCCCCTCTGGCCTCCAAACTCCCTCCCAGAGCCTGCATCCCCGCCCTCCACATGCCCTCTGGCCTCCAAACTCTCTCCCAGAGCCTGCACCCCCCACCCTCTACACCCCCTCTCAGGGCTGGCGACAGAAATTTGGGGCCCCCCTACTCCTATAGTTTGGGGGTCCCCCCAGCCCAGCCGCCCCCCCCAGCCCAGCCGAAAGTGGATGTGGGCCCCCCCAGCCCAGCCGACAGCAGATGGGGGCCCCCCCAGCCCAGCTGGGGCCCCCCCCAGCCCAGCCGACAGCGGATGGGGCCCCCCCCAGCCCAGCCAGCTCCCCCCCAGCCCAGCAAGCGCCCCCCCCGGCCAGCTGACAGCTGGCGGCAGCGAGAGTGGCATGAGCCGCCCTTTCTCCCCCCCCCCCCCGGACAGCGCTGCTGCCGCCGGCCGGGCTCTCTGCTCCTGCCGGGGCCAGGCGCGCTTGTCCGGGGGAGAGCCGCACCGCCTCCCCGCCCCTTCCCCGCTCTCCAGGTCCGGCGACAAGGTGGGACACAACGGGTACAGCGGTGTACCGGGGCCCCCCTAAAGTCGGGGGGCCCGGTACAGCTGTACCCGTAGTACCCCCCTGTCGCTGGCCCTGCCCCCTCTGGCCTCCAAACTCCCTCCTGGAGTCTGCATTCCTCCCTCTGTCCCCAAACACCCTACCAGAACTTGCACCCTTCCTATATCCCCAGAACCTGCTCTAGCCTGGATTCTGCACCCAGCACCCAAATTCCATCTGTCTGCACCTAGCTCTCTGCACTCCCTCCCAGAGCCTGCACCCACACTCCATCCCAGAGCCTGCACCCCCCACGCCCTCCTGCATCCCACCCCTTGCCCAAGCACAGAGCCTACACCCAAACCACATTCTGGAACCTGTACTCCCCACCCCATCCTGAACTCCAACCCAAACTCCTTCCCAGAGCCCAACCTCTCACCCCTTCTGCACCTAAACTCCCTCCCAGAGCCTGAACCCTGCACCCCTTCTGCACCCCAGTCCCCTGTCCCAGGCCAGGGCCTGCACCCCAGTCCCCCTCCCCCCCACCCAAACTCCCTCCCAGAGCCTTAGGCGGGGAGGCATGGTGTTTGGGGGGAGGTGGCTTCTGGGCAACACCAAAATTTATACAAACCTGCCACCCCTGTGTAGGGGGGCTGTGCACTCTCCAGGCAAACTCATGGGGTGTGAAGGAGGAAACCTGGCCCCTGAGGTCTATAAAGGCTCGTTAAAATGTTCCCCTCAATAAACCAATGTGCAAGGGGCGGCGGGAGTGGGGCACAAGGTAGAAGTTTCACCTAGGGCACAAAATATCCTTGCACTGGCCCCAGGCATTACATTAGCTATCTTCCAGTCACTGGGTACAGAAGCTGATTTAAAGGACAGGTTAAAACCATAGTTAATAGTTCTGCAATTTCACATTTGAGTTCTTTCAGAACTCTTGGATGAATGCCATCTGTTCCCATGACTTCCTATTTGGTTACCCGAGAAGTGGGCGTGCCTAGGCCCGCCCATAACTAAAGTCCCTCCCCCAGCCTGGCGGGAGGGACACTAGGCCCGGGGCCAACTAAATACGGGGGGCAACTAATGACAAAAAGGCAGGGGAGTGCGTGAAGGTCATAGGTTCAAAACAAGGGTACAGGATGGGGACACCGAGCAGAGAACCCCGCGAAGCTATCGAGGGAGCCAGTGGACGCTGCCCAGTGGAACTCTGCCCGGATGCGTGACTGGAGAAGTGACCTGAGGTAGGCCCCACAGTCGCAGCGTACCCCCTCGTCTAGCATCTTCCTCCTGGTCTTATTTCTATGCATGCATTTTAGGTGGGAAATGTTGCCAAAATGTGCACACACAAACTGAGAATCCTGTCTCCTTTTCATCCTGACTGATGAACGTGCCACATTCCCTAGTTCCCTGTTCTGTCAACTCTCAAGGCATCACTTTGGACACTCTCCCCAGCTCATTCTTCAACTCTGGACACTATTTCCAAGTCTTTTGAAGTCTTCTGTCTCTGTTTTGATTTGAAGAGGTGCTTTCTCTTTGGCACCATACTCCTTTCCCTGGCAGGTGCGCTGCCTCATGCTGTCAGCTGCTCTGTCCTATTCCTCGCTCTGTCCCTATCCTGTGCTCTCCTAATTTCTATCACTATTAGTTGTTCTAGTGTCCCCTAATTCTTTGACCATGATGCGCTGTCCCCTGCTCTTCTGCTTCTTTGTCCCTTGCTTTTGTTAGGTAAAAAGCAAGTCCCTACTCACCTCTCCAGCACCCGAGATTCGTGCGGAGCTGGTATAGGGCTCACAAACTGTCAGAAACCACTTACACAGACTTCAATTCATTGATCAATGGGCTCACACTATTCCTAGCTCAAAGCTTCAGAGTGAGTGTGGCAAGTTTATTAGGGGTGAGCATTAATATTTATACACAGAAGTAAACAAAGTGATTTACAGATCATAATGGTCATGCATAATCAATCAAGATTCTACAGGATAAAACAGTTTAAAATGTAAATTCTAGAAGACAAAAGGGAGATGGATACTTAAGGGGAGGAGGGGGGTGTCATGAGTAGTTTGCAGGTCAGAGCTTTGATTAAAAGTTCAGACATAGACATCAGGTCTGGGATAAGATTAAGCTTAATCAATAGTTCAGACTCAACATTCCCCCATTTGTAGCTTTGGTATGACTATTCACCAAAAGCTACACTCTATTTTAAGGAGCCAAGGGTTGCTTGGTAACTTCAGCCTGGGCCAATTCGAAGAGTGTAAGGCCTTTGGCTGAAAAAGAACAAGCTGATCTACATGAGTTTATGAGGGAGGGGACACACTGAATACAGCAACACAGTATTATAAGGATTATTATGGCCCCAACAATACCTACTAAGAGTTTTTTAACCCACCCAAATCCAGGCAGCCAATTCCATAAGGCTCCCCACCAATTATAAGGTGGCTGGCCAGAGGAGTAGTTTTTAGCCATTTCCCTTAGATGTTTGGTACGCTGAAAAGTGTCAGAGTAGGTGTCATTTACAAAAACACAGCATTCTTCATTTATAAGGGCACAAGTTCCTCCCTGAGCTGCTAACATTATGTCTAAAGCCATTTGGTTTTGCAAAGCTAACTGGCGCAGCTGGGACATTTCCCCGGCCTGATTTTCGAATAGGGTCGCAGTTTCATTAGTTAAAGATTCTAGCAGTCCCTGTAGACGGATGACACCACCCCTCAAGCTAATGAGACCAGCCCACCGCTGCCACGACAAACCATCGCGGATATTAATATCTCTGAAGGTTTTACGGATGTTACGAACGTGGGGAAAATGAGGGGGAGTGAGGGAGATACGAGAAGGTGGTGCTAGCCACGCTAAATAACATGACCCTGCCCAATCAGGGGAGAGAAAGTAATAAGCTTTGGACCCGCACACCCAGTATGTTTCATACAATGCATTTCGGGTATTCCATTTCTCAAAGTAGGAGGTAACCCACCACCCGTTGGACCACTGTTCCCCTGGTAACGCAGAGGGGTCGTTGTGCGAACTGCAGAGGCACAATTTGGTAGTGGTGTTTTCAAAGGGCAGTGTAGTACTGTTTGAGCAGTTGTAGAAGGCAATTGTATATCCCTTAGCAATTAGTTGGACACCCTCATGATTTGAGCAGGGCTTTTTAAAAGCTGACTCTGAAGGCTTGCCCACCCATGAGAAAGTTGGATCGGGGTGAGGGATCCACATATGGGATAAGTGGGATGCGCAAGGCTTGAAGCCAAGATTTTTGCTAAAGGCGGTGCCATTAAAATACATATTGCATTTACTTGTACCCACAAAAGATGACCCCTTTTCTTTAACAAAACACAGTGATCCTGTCTGGTTGGTTACCCTGAGATATCTGTTAATTGGCACTCCTGTTTTGTCCCATGTAAGATTATGTGGGACTGGATTTTTTTCTTTAGCCGGTGGCATCCAAGTCATATTTGCAGTGGTCAGGGGAATGGGGGTGAAGGGGAGTCCCTGTTCTGCATTTACTGGAAATTGAGTACATACCCAGCAATTACCTCTATTTCCTAAAATACGAGTTTTAACCTCATGGGAATATCTAATAAAAGCATTATCTTCATAAGCAGAAAATAAACTAAAAAGGCATAGTAAAAAACATACAGTTGTTAGAATAAAAGGTCCTCTCATTTTTTCCGAGTCAATTTAAGTCTGATGTCTGAAAGAGGTAAGCTGGTCCACTGGTCAGAGGCAGTGTCCTCAGTGGTGGCAAGAGCTGCTGGTCCGTCACTGTGGTCCACTACGGCTGGCTTGACGTGGGAGTGGTGGATCCAGGATTTGCGTCCTTCCAGGAACACTGCAGTCTGGGTTGTTAAAAGAACCTGGTGGGGTCCAGTAAACTTCGGCTGGAGGGCGTCACCACGAATGAACTTTTTGGCCCAGACGAAGTCCCCTGGTTGGAACGGGTGGATCTGTTCTTTCAGCGGCAGTTTGGGAAAACTGTGAGGCTTTTCAAAGGGTACGGAGGCGAGCCTGTAGGGAGAGAAACTGACACGCGGTCATGTGATCCCCTCCCAATAGTGAAACATCAGCACGTGGTAGCGCCCCACCTTTGAAAGGGGGGTGTCCATAGAGCAGTTCAAAGGGGGATAATTCCAATACACGGGTTGGGCGAGTACGAAGGTGAAACAGGACCAAGGGAAGTACCTGAGGCCACTTTAACCCTGTTTCCTGACAGTATTTAGCCAATGTAGACTTAAGCTCCCTATTTATACGCTCAACTTTCCCACTAGACTGGGGGTGGTAGGGTGTATGAAAGGAGTGTGAAATGCCCAGTCCCTTTTTTAAGCAGCTAAGGACATGACCAGTAAAGTGAGGTCCACGATCTGAGTCAAGCACGAGAGGGATGTCAAAACGGGGTACAATGTTTTTAAGGAGGATCTTCGCCACTGTGGCAGCAGTACAATTAGCAGTAGGAAAAGCTTCGACCCAGGAAGTCAGAGGGCAAACCAAAACAAGGAGGTGCTTTTTTCCAAAAGCCTTTGGCATATTTGCAAAGTCAATTTGAAGATGTTGAAATGGAGCAGCAGGCGGAGGTCTTTTACCCCTAATTTTGTTAAGAGGTGGAGCAGGTTCATTGCGCTGACATGTGCTGCATGCTTTTACTATTGACAGGCAGTAGGGTTGAATGCCTGGAGCATACCAAAAGCGAGCGATGGTGTCCACAAGGGCATGAGTGCCGTAGTGACCCCCCTTATCATGGTGCCAGCGAACTGCCACAGGGTATGTGGAGCGAGGAAGGCAGGCTCGGCCATCCGGCATAAGCCAGGTTCCCTTGACCAGAGTGGCTCCGAGGCCCTCCCATGACTGTAGTTCAGCAGTGGGTACTGGTACCGGGTGCGGTGGAGTAAAGGAGGAGGCTGCAATAGCCAACGTGGGCATGGCTAAGGGTAAGATTGCAGCCGCCTTGGCGGAGGCATCAGCCAGGGCATTCCCACGGGTGACAGGGGTATTATCTTTAGTATGGGCCCGGCAGTGAACTACAGCCAGGACCGAGGGTTCTTGGAGGGCGTCCAAAAGCTTGTGGACGAGGGGGAGGTGCTGAATGGGTTTACCGGCAGCTGTCTGGAAACCTTGAAACTTCCAGAGGTGGATGTGACAATGCACAACTCCAAAAGCATACTTGCTATCAGTAAAAATGGTAACGGTCTTACCAGCGGCCAACTGGCATGCTCGGGCCAGGGCATAGAGTTCGGCGGCTTGGGCTCCCCAGTTGCCTGGCAGCGAGGCGGCCTCTTGAATGTCCCATTCAGAGGTGACTGCGTAACCAGTGAAACGCTTGCCATCAACATAGAAGGAGCTTTCGTCCGAGAAGAGGATGCAATCAGGGTTGTCCAGTGGCACATCAAACAGGTTGTCCCTTATTTGTAAGACGCTATAAACCATTTTCACACAGTCGTGCTGATCCTGGGGGACCGGCAGGTCAGGGAGCAAGGTAGCTGGATTAAGGGGCCCACACCTTTTAAAAATCAGGTTAGTGTCTTCTAAGAGTTCGGCTTTTAGCTGTTGCTGACGATGGGCCGAAAACACTTGGGTTGTGCCCCTGCGCAGAAGGGCTGACAAGGCATGAGAGGTCCAAACCGTGGTAAAATGACCCAGGGTCAGGCTCTTTGCCTTTGTTATCAGCAGGGCAGCTGCTGCCAGAGTCCGGGTGCAGGATGGGGTTTCCTGAGCGACAGGGTCGATCTGCTGAGAGTAAAAAGCAAGCGGGAAATGGTGGGGCCCGCTCAGCTGGGTAAGGACGCCACTAGCAATTCCGCCCCTCTCATGGACAAAGAGGTGAAAAGGTTTGCTGTAATTGCGGGGGCGGAGAGACATGGAGGAGGCCACACTGTTCTTGAGTAACTGAAAGGCTTGGATCGTGTCCGGGGACCACTGCAAAGGGTCAGGAGCAAGGTTAGCAGTGAGTCGGTGGAGCGGTTTGCTTAACTTCCCGCAGGACGGCAACCAGGGGCGACAGAAGCCAATTAATCCTAAGAAACCTCGAAGTTGTTTCTTGGTGTTTGGCAGAGGGCAGTTTTGGATAGTCTTTATGCAGACTGGGTCCATTTGTCGCCCCTCTGGGGTTAACAGGAAGCCCAGATATCGGACCTTTTGTGAGACCCATTGAATCTTGTTAGGGTCTACCTTGTGGCCTCTGGTGTGTAGGTATAATAAAAGTGCCTTACCATTGATGCGGAGGGCAGCTTTTTTGCGGTTACCTAATAGGATGTCATCTACGTATAGGACTAACGTGGATCCCTGCGGACTGGTGAAGCCTTCCAGGTCGTGGCGTAGGCATTGGCTGAAAATCGTGGGGCTGTCTTTGTAGCCTTGAGGAAGCCGTTGCCAGACATAACTCTGTCCTTCCCAGGTGAAACCAAAGAGATACTGAGAGTCTGGGTGCACAGGAATGCTGAAAAAGGCTGATTTTAAGTCAATAACAGTGAACCACTCAGCATCCCAGGGGATTTGGCTGATGATAGTAGCTGGATCAGGAACTACTGCATGAAGAGGGACCACATACTGATTAACAACCCGTAAATCCTGTACAAAGCGCCAACGAATAGGGTCTCCGTCCTTTTTAGGAGGCTTTTTGACAGGCAGTATAGGGGTGTTACAGGGAGTGCGCTGAGGGCGAACTAACTTCTGTGCAATAAATCCCTCGATAATGGGGCGGATGCCCTCCCGGGCTTCCAGCGACAGGGGGTATTGAGGGACTGACGGGGGAGGTAAGGAGGGCTTCACTTGAATCCTTACTGGCTCTGCTGAAAGGAGCAGGCCAACGTCAGTGTCAGAAATTCCCCAGAGGGTCAAAGGCAAGTCAGTGAGGTCAGGGGAGAGAGAGGGGGGGTGTTTTCAATTACCCTGAGTTGGGGCTGAATCACCTAACACTGTCATTAATAATCCTACCCCTTCAGGAGTGCAGGTTAAAGTAGCCTTAAGCTTACAGAGTAAATCCCGGCCCATTAAAGGGATCGGACAAGCTGGGGAAAAAAGAAAACGGTGAGAAAAACATTTATTAGCATAAACAACATTCAGAGGCAATGTGAGTCCCAGAGACTGTGGGTTGCCCTCCACCCCAGTTGCAGTTTTAACCTCAGAGGATAGCCAGGGGGAGGGGGCATGATTTAAGAGAGAGAAAGTAGCTCCAGTATTAATGAGGAAAGAGACAGGCAGGCCTTGGACTGAAAGGGTTAGACGAGGCTCTTTGCTGGGAGGGGAGAAAGTGAGGAAGGAGCCGGCTAAAGACATTAAGGAAATAAGACCATCACATTGTTTGCCTTTGCCCCCGGGGTACCGTCATTGAGGAGGCTGAGTTTGCTGCAGCTGCTGCTGTTGCCCGTAGTCCATCCAGGCCTGGGGAACGGGCTGAGCTGGTGGTGCAGGGGTGTATTCGTCCCTGGTGTAATTATCTGCGGATGCAGCCAGACCCTCTGGGCGTCCCCAGGGGCATTCACGTTTAAAGTGACCAGGCTGTCCACACTGAAAACAATTTCCTGGTGGCTGGGGTTGCCAGGACCCTCTTCCCCGAGTACCCTGAAATCCCCTGCCACGGCTACGGCCTCTGCCTCGAACACCACCGCGAAAAGCTAAAGCCATTAACTTAAATTCTTCCTTTTTCTCTTTCTTTTTACTACTTTTCTTTTTTTTTTCCCATGCAAAATCAGCTACATCCAACACTGAAGTGACTGACTCACCTCCCCAACCAGGGCGAAACTTTAAGAAATAATTCCTTACAGGGGGTGCTGACTGATTCACAAAAAATGAAATAAGAGTAGGGTGGTTTGCCTCTCTCTCAGGATTCATTTGAGTGAACATTTGGGCCCCCTCTAATAGCCTCGACCAGAACTTTCTGGGTGGCTCATCAGATTCCTGCCGAATCTGCATAAACTTAGCCTGATTAGGCGAGCGGCGAGCCATTTCTTTGAGTCTCTCTAACAATCGCTCTAGATCTGTTCGCAGCTGGTCAGCCTTGGCTGACTCCAGTCTAGGGGATTCCAGCCAGCGGCTTCATCCCGCCTATTCATTCAAGTAGTATTAGCCACATTGCTATTCCCCCATGTCCTTTTTGCCATCCACAATTTACTATGTTCCTCTTCGGTCAAAACTCTACTCAACAACTGATTTACATCCGTATAAGTAGGATTATGACTTGAAAACAATTTTTTTAAAAGTTCTGTGATCTTTCGGGGATTCTCCCCAAAGGACCCTGACAACCGTCCCCACTCTTTCAAGTCCCATTCTAGCCATCCTTTATATTCCACAATATTAGTATGTTGCAACTGGCCATTATTGCCCACAAAAGGTTGATCATGCACCTGTAAAGGCATTTTTTTACTTACACCTTTATCACTTGTAAAAGCTGAGGCAGCCTCTGGGCTATCCTCAGGGGAGGGGTATGCAGCCTGCTGCATCTGCTTGATTTTTTGCCTAGTACAGTGAAACCTCGATTTAACGGACTAATTGGGGCGAGGGGTGTCCGTTAAATCAGAAAGTCCGTTATTTAAGAAAGTAGGTTTTCCGAATGCATATGTTAAAAAATTGACTTTTGTGTAATTAAAATTAAGTACTGTATGTATGAAAAGTTTAATTTCACAGAAAAGTGTTCTGTATGTATTATTGCTTATGTACTCAGCGTAGTTTTGAGACTGTAATAAACAAGTATGCGATCTAAATCAAAATAAACATTTTTCTGAAAACACACTTTACTGTACTTATATTTAACTAAACAAATAAACAATGTTCTTAAAAACGAAGCAAAATTTAAATTTTATAAAAAGAAAGGGAAAAAACCCCAAACCGAGCTGTGGGAGCAGCAGCCCCACCACCACCACAGAGAGGGGGCTGCAACCCGCAGCCGGCAACCAGCCCGCCCGCGGCTGCAACCCCGGCGGCCACAGAGAGCGGACAGTCAGTCCGCACGGGTCCTGGCTTCCGGGACCCGCCAGCAAGTCCAGCTGCTGCGGGGAGCCGGGCGGCAGCCCCCCACCCCGCAGCTTCAGCCTCGGGCGGCAGGAGAGCGGACACAGGTCCTGGCTCCCAGCTGCTGCGGAGAGCCACAGCCCACCCCTCCCCCCCCCCGCAGCTTCAGCCTCGGACGGCAGCAAACACAGCTGCTGCGGAGAGGCGGGCAGCGCGCACACACACACACACACACACTCACTCTCTCTCTCTCTCTCTCTCTCTCTCACTCTCCCCCGCAGCTTCAGCCTCGGACGGCAGCAAGCCTAGCTGCTATGGAGAGCCAGGCGGCAGTACGCAGCTTCAGCCTCAGGGTGGCAGCAGGGAGCCCACAGCCAGCCCTCCACAAACGGATTTCGGATGCATCAGACTCTGAAAAATGTTGTCCGTTGCATCCGAAGTCCGTTAAATGGAGGTCCGTTAAATCGAGGGTTTACTGTAATTACTTTTCCCAAGGTGTGCGCCTCCATTTCCCCCTTATCCCTTTGCAGAGATTCCGACCTGGAGTCCTGCAGATTTCCCTCTGCGCCCTGGAGAAAGTTCCCCTGCGGAGGAATAGGGGCAGGTGCAGTGGGGACCAACTGACGAGTCAAAACACGCCGTGGTTTACACCCTTCATCGAAATAACATGGAGGGGGTTCACTCTTGGGAGAATACCTGACTGCCATGATCTTTAAAGATTTCCACAGCTCTGCTGCTGTGTCCCAACAAAACCAGTAACATAACTGTCCCGGATGGTCTTTTTCGATCTGGCTCCTTACCCCTCTTAAGGCAGCCTGTTTGAAAGAGCCATACGAAGGCCACCTTATCTCCGGGTCGGCCAATACCGCGGTATACCCAGTCCAATTACTTACACACAGTGTGTACAACTTCCTCCTAGACATTCCTGTCTGTACTGGGAGTTTCCCTTCAATCCATAACTTATTTACAATCCCCAACGGACTCTCAAGAGGCACACTAGTCCCTTGACCCATGGTGTTTGACAGGAGCCCTCCAACTGGCGTTTATCCTGCTGTCCAGTACACGACCCCTCAATATTGAATTGGCTGGGAGAAATCTCCCGTGGCGCCTGCCAATTCGTATATGAGTGGTCTAACCACTGGACAGAGGTACCGCACCAGAAGGAATCCCGGACGAGCCCCCAAATTGTTAGGTAAAAAGCAAGTCCCTACTCACCTCTCCAGCACCCGAGATTCATGCGGAGCTGGTATAGGGCTCACAAACTGTCAGAAACCACTTACACAGACTTCAATTCATTGATCAATGGGCTCACACTATTCCTAGCTCAAAGCTTCAGAGTGAGTGTGGCAAGTTTATTAGGGGTGAGCATTAATATTTATACACAGAAGTAAACAAAGTGATTTACAGATCATAATGGTCATGCATAAACAATCAAGATTCTACAGGATAAAACAGTTTAAAATGTAAATTCTAGAAGACAAAAGGGAGATGGATACTTAAGGGGAGGAGGGGGGTGTCATGAGTAGTTTGCAGGTCAGAGCTTTGATTAAAAGTTCAGACATAGACATCAGGTCTGGGATAAGATTAAGCTTAATCAATAGTTCAGACTCAACACTTTCACAGCAGATCTGACAAAACACAAAGAAGGTACCGATGTGAGATTTCTTTAAATAGCTACAGCACTCTCAACTCAAGATTTAAGATCTGAAGTGTTGTCCAAAATCTGAGAGACACAATGTGCGAAGCATGCTTTCAGGAGTCTTAAAAGAGCAATACTCAGATGCAGAAACTACAGACTCAAACCACCAAGAAAGAAAATCTACTTTCTGCTGGTGGTATGTAACTCGGCTGAAAATGAAGATGCGATGGTTCGCTCTGCTTTGGATCGTTATCAAGCAGAACCCGTCATCAGCATGGATGCATGTCCTCTGGCATGATGGTTGAAGCCTGAAGGGACATATGAATCTTTAGCACATCTGCATAGTGCATCTTGTGACGCTGGCAACAAACAGTGCCATGCGAATGTCTTTTCTCACTTTCAAGTGACATTGTAAACAAGAAGCAGGCAGCATTATCTCCTGCAAATTGTAACTAAACTTGTTTGTCTGAGTGATTGGCTGAAGAAGGACTGAGTGGATATGTAGGCTCTAAGGTTTTACATTGTTTTAATTTTGAATGCAGTTATTTTTTATACTTAATTCTACATTTGTAAGTTCAACTTTCATGGTAAAGAGATTGCTCTACAGTACTTGTATTAGGTGAATTTAAAAATACTATTTTTTTGTTTTTTACAGTGCAAATATTTGTAATCGAAAATAAATATAAAGTGAGATTCCTGTACACTTTGTATGCTGTGTTGTGATTGAAATCAATGTATTTGAAAATGTAAAAACATCCAAAAATATTTAAATAAATAGTATTCTATTATTAACAGCATGATTAATCGGGATTCATTTTTTTAAATCACTTGACAGCCCTAAGAAGAACCAAAACAATGGCAATGATAAAGCTCCTTGAGGAAACAAAGAAGGGGGAACTTAGGAGGAATATCCCCTGTTTGGCTCCATCCAGGCTAAAATGGATGACCGCCTTCCTCAGGCTGAACCTAGGATCAAAGATATAAAAATGTTTTTTATAGCTTTGAGGAATTAATAAATAATGTGTTGTTTTGAAGATGCTATTTTTGGTTAACTGAAAATTTATATTGTCACAGGCTTCTGGAGGAAAACAGGTGCTAAAATCAAGTTGGGTTTATGTTGTTAATATGGTTGGAAACCAAGGGACAGCTAAGAGAGCCAGTTTACGAGTGATTTTGTACTGTATCAATTTATCTATCCTGTAACCCAGTTCTCTCAGGAGTGCACTCAAGAGGGACTAAGGGTCTAAGGTGCAATTGACACTGTAATCCTGACACCTTCTCTTACATTTACAGGCTGAAGTGTGAAGTATATTGACAAAGCTGTATGAGGAAGTGAGAACTACATTGCCCCAGTTCTATGGATAGATCAGACTTTGATACCAGAGTTCTCAATCCCATATCTTTCAGAAGAATTAATCTTAAACCAGAAGAATTAAGTACATTTTTAAAAGTTAACAAAGAACATGGAAGTCAATTTTAATGGTATAGTCATATTTTTTTTATCAAACATGCTTGCTAGAATCCCTGTAAAGACAAGACGATTTTCATATCAGTTTACAAGCAAAAGGATTTTTATTAAAGATTTGCTAGTCCAGCAAGCTCTTTCCATTACCAATAATAAAGGCACTGAAAGTTAAATTAGGCCTTCAATTACATCTGTGCCATCTGTTGCCTTCAATTGATTTGCAGAGGTGTGTAACTGACTGAACTTCAGTAAATAATTCTGTTGATGATGTGTGAGTACAATATGATCTGGAGCTCATTCAATTTTTGCTCTGTTGGTGCTGCATACAGTAGTCAAAAGTCATTTTAGTCACTAACGTTAGTAGGAGGAGATGCCAGTACTGGCTGAACATTAAAAAAATACAGAGAGGATGATCTGTTGAATAAGAAGGTGCCATTTTTATACAGACACTTTTCAGAGTAAAACTGCACTTTGAGAAGTGCAGAGCTCATCTGAGGAGACTCATGCTATTATTTTAAATTTGTGTATTCATAGTTTCATGTCATAGGTTGTGTAAACTCTTCTTCTGCATAATAAACAGCTATATTTCACAAATGCATGGATTTGAAAGTCAAATATTTAAAATATAGAGGATATTTTCTATCAAATTATAATAATAGAATTTCAGAGTTGGAAGGGACCTCAGGAGATCATCTAGTCCAACCCTTGCTCAAAGCAGGACCAATCCCATTTTTGCCCCATATCCCTAAATGGCCCCCTCAAAGATTGAATTCACAGCGCTGGGTTTAAGCAGACCAATGCTCAAACCACTGAGATAAACCTCCCCCCTGTAACTGAAATTGTGGATGTCAACTTCTTGACATTATTCTTTTAATAATTGCATTATCTTACTACACTCACTGCAAAAGTGGTAGAAGAATCACTTACAAATGCAGTTTATAGCTTGGGCCCACATAATTTATATATGAAATTAAATTAAACCTTGCCAGGCTTTATACACCCCACCCAACATCTACTGAAATCCATGTGAGCATTCATTGGCTTCAATAAGCTTTGGATCAGGCTCTGTTGTTGGATGAGATTAGTCTATTAAAAAAATTGAAATTCACAGGAACAAGTCATGTCCTTAGTCCACCGATAGAGATTGACGGACTCTGGAGATTTAGATAAATCTTAAGTGTTTTTGGTATGGACACCAAGGCTCTACTGAATCATTGGCAGATGCTGCCTAGGGTAAATGAGATTGCTTGAATGATTTAATTCTCCTTTGTGTGATCTCAAAGGGAGGTACGGTATTAGAACTTTGTCATTGACCCACGAACTCGCTGTTTTAGAGTTCTCCAAAGTTGCATTGTCACCAGGGTAAATTATGAAAAGTTTTGTGTTGCAATGCTATTAATATGCACCTTGTCTACTTTTTTGTCAAACCTCTTTTGATTTCTATATGTACAGTGGGAAAAAGGGCTAGATGAGAAGAAGCACAGTGAGATGGTGGACAAACTTCTGACTCTCCTGATATTGAAGGAGCATAGCCATAATTTGCCAAAGCTTAGAATACAGGATACCTCTAGCCTTCCAGTTGTCCCCAGGGTGCAGGGTAGATTTCAGAGAGAGAATGGATGGTAATCTGTTTATTTAGTAGTATCAGCTGCAGGGTACAAAGTTGTTATCCTAACTTCTCCACTGGGAACTTGCTTCATCTGTGGTCCTTCTGCACATGTTGCAAAACACTTCTGCATATTTAGGGATTTGCCTGAATAGGGCAGGCATGAGATATAGAAAGTGTGGAGTTTTTGAGATGGGAGTCAAAAACTTCATATCACGTGACAAACCCAACCACCATCTTTAGATGTGGTGGTGACTGAACAGTTGTGTAGGAAGTCAACTTCCAGCACTGCAAGCTTTCCTGGAAACATTTTCTACAAAGATGTAGAATTAGACTGAAGGCAGCACAAGAGGGCAAATCGACAGGGGCAGTCTGGAGTGTTCTAAAATCTGCCGTTTTGGGTCTTTTCATCAATACTTTCATTTTCACCACTTAGCAGGTCAGAGGTAAAGTTGCTGGAGAAGGCAGTTACCAGGCTGCAAAAGTATTTTATACAGCAGCAACCTGGTCTAGTGCCTGGTTGGCACCACTGACTTTTACGCGTTGTGGTTTTTGCTGGGAGTCTGGGGACATTAGGTGTTTGTAAAGCCCTAGCTCCTGGAATTCAGTGAGAATTCCAGCTCCCAATTTTAAAAAAGGAAAAGAAAAAAAAAGCCATCAACCCTCATGGTTGCAGAGGAAGGTGAATGTGTGTTTCAAGACAAATCGCACCAGAAAGCACTTACCCCCATTTATATAAAAGTCCCCCACCCAACGTTAAGTCAAATCGCAGGATTTTTGAATGCTGGGGGGTTGCAATATTGGGTAACGGCTGAGGTAGCTGAAGGAGCGAGGGGAGCTCACAAAGGGTTGGGAGCGGAGTAGGTACTAGGAAGGGGACCCCACCGCACGGAAGGCGGCTGCCCTCCCCCTATACTTCGTCAGTGATGGGAATGGGGTGAAGACACCCCCTGCCCTGGCGGGGGAAAGGGTCTGTGGATGGAGGGAAAGCCCCCGGGGCGGGGCGCTGTGTGTGTGGGTGTCCCGGCTGCCTCCTCTCTAAAGGGGAGGGGAGTCCAGCCAGGGGCCTCGCTGAGCTCCGCCAGCTCCCCTCGGGCACGTCGCGCTCATTCCCCGGCTCCGGGCCCGAGCGCCTCACGCTTGCCGCGGCGCGTTCCCGCGGCGCGTTCCCGCGCCCCTTCGCGACAGGCCGGCGGGGGGCCGCGGGAGTCGGCGGCCGCTCGGTCTCCTCGCGAGAGCGGGCGAGGTTTCCGGTGTTGTGACTGCGGGGCCGTAAACATGGCGGTGAGCCTCCGCGCCCGCTCGCTGAGGCACCTCCGCATCCGAGGTAAGGAGCCCGGCCAGGCCCGGCGGGAGGCGCCGCTGCTGCTCTCCCGGCCCCCTCCCGCCCAGGCTAACGGGCTTCTCCCCCTTCCCCCACAGGTCGGAACGACAGCGGCGAGGAGAACGTCCCGCTTGATCTCAGCCGAGGTAAGCGGGGCCGGTGGGCGCCGGGCCCGGGGAGGCCGGGTTGGGGCATCGCTGGTCCCCGCGAGTCCGGCTCCGCCCCTGCCCCATGGGAGATGGGTGAAGCCAGGCGCGGCCAGGGGCCTGGGCCGGGAGAGGCATGTCCCGTCCCTCCCCTGGGCGAGGGGCTTGGGTGCGTCCCAGGGGTCGCCAGAGCCAGGGCAGGGGGCTGCTGTGTGGGGAGGAGGGGCCTTGCCAGAGCCCCTGCGTGCCAGGTGAGAGCGGCGCTCCGGCCAGCCCGCTCTCCGCCTCGGGGTTCCGAGTGTGGAGTCTCGGGGGGGCTGGGGATCAGTTTGTGCATCGGTGTGTCCCCAAACTGCAGTCGCGTAGGGATGATGCTATTTTCAGCCTTGCAGCCTAGACGGCTGTTGCAGTGAAGGGGTGGGGTCTGTGGTGGGGGTATTGCTAGGTATGTCGAGCTCTCCTCCCCCACCTCTGTGTGTGTGGGCGGCAGGGGGGCGGGAACCCGATGGGTTGTTGGTAGATGTGCGTTTACCCCTTTCCTCTGTACTTGTTTTTTTGGAGGCTTTTTTTCAGGGTCATTATTTGTTGGCTGCAGATGGGGCTGTTTACACCTTTTGGGGTTTGGACAGCTCTATTAATTTAGCCAGTATTCTAAACTCCAGTTGCTTTTCCAGAGGCTCCGTCATTACTTCCTCCAGCCCTAAATCAACCTGCAGCTCCACCTCATTTTGGCAGTGTTGTGTATCAGACCAGCATTTTCTAATGAACGATTTTGTGGCTGTGATAGATCCTATAGCTATCTCTTCCCATATGTACCTGGTTTGTTCTAGTATGATCAGTTGCAGTGCTTAAGACTAGGGCTGGCAGTTATAGTTCACTCAAGTGATTAATGAAAAACCAACAAACTAGATAAAGAATTAATCACAGTATTAATCATTGTTAAACAGTAATAGAATACCAATTTAAATGTATTAAAATATTTTGGATTTTTTTTTTTACATTTTCAAATATGTTGATTTCAATTATAATACAGAACACAAAGTGGACAGTGCTTATTTTATATTTTTTTATTCCAAATATTTGCACTATAAAAATAGAATAGTATTTTTCAATTCACCTCATAAGTACTGTAGTTCAATCTCTTTATCGTGAAAGTGCAATTTACGAACGTAGGGTGTTTTTTTGTTTGTTTTTTTTACATAAAAATTCTGCACTCAAGAATAAAACAATAAAAAACTTTGGTGTCTACAAGTCCACTCAGTCCTGCTACTTGTTCAGCCAATTGCTAAGACACACAAGTTTGTTTACTTTTATGGGAGCTAATGCTGCCAGCTTTTTATTTACACCATCACCTGAAAGTGAGAACTGGCATTCTCTTGGCACTATTTTAGCTGGCATAGCAAGGTAATTATGTGCCAGATATGCTAAAGGTTTTTATGCCCCTTCATGGTTCTACTTGAAGATTCTTTTTTAAAATGCAGATATTTGTAATAAATAATAATTAGGGCTCTCAATTGCAGTTGCGCATGTGAATAACTCAGAACACATTCATGTGTGTTTTTTTTTTTTTAAACAAGCATTAATCACACACCAAGGTGTGGTGCTCAGGGGTGCTGCTGTGTGCCTCCGGGGAATGAATGCTCCTCCTCTTGCCGCCCTGCTCCACTGCTGCCCCTGCCTCCTTCTGACCCTGCGCCTCATGAACCCATCACTGACCAAGCTGCTCCAGACCGGGAGCTTGCTTCTGGTGTAGTGTGCTGAGCTGGGGAGGGGGGCCCATCCATGTTCCCACTCACTGCTGAGCTGGGGTTGGGGAACAGGGGGAAACTGTCTGCTGCTGGCTCAGGCGTGAGTGCTGCAGATAGCAACTGCTGTTGGGTGAAAAAGTGTTCAGGCACCTGAATACTCTGCTTAAAGAGAGAGTGCTCCCCAAAACACACACATACTCCCCTCCCCCCCAACAAAATATTTAAATAAACGGTGTTCTGTTATTATTAAATGGCGCAATTAAAATTGTGATTAATCTTAATTTTAAGCTCATGATTAATCGCAATTATTGGTATAATTTGACAGCCTTACTTTAGACATATTTATTTTGGACTTCCTGTCACTATGTTATAGCTTAAAAAAACACTTCATGTTTCAAAAAAACACTTCATGTCTGGGTTTAATTTGGTTTAGATTTTACTGACTGGCTCTTGATAAATATATGTTATTTTTGCAAAATATTACAATGCCACAAGGACACTTGCTATGCATTAGATAAGAATGGGCATACTGGGTCAGACCAAAGGTCCATCCAGCCCAGTATCCTATCTGCTGACTGGCGAATACCAGTTGCCCCAGAGGGAGTGAACCTAACGGATAATGATCAAGTGATCTCTCTCCTGCCATCCATCACCACCCTCTGATAAACAGAGACTATGAACACCATTCCTTACCCATCCTGGCTAATAGCCATTAATGAACTTGACCTCCATGAATTTATCCCATTCTCTGTAATAGTTCTAGCCTTCACAACCTCCTCAGGCAAGGAGTTCCACAGGTTGACTGTGCACTGTGTGAAGAAGAACTTCCTTTTATTTGTTTTAAATCTGCTGTCCATTAATTTTATTTGGTGGCCCCTAGTTCTTATATTATGGGAAGAAGTAAAAACTTTTCCTTATTCACTTTCTCCACACCACTCATGATTTTACATACCTCTATCATATTCCCCCCTCCTTAGTCTCCTCTTTTCTAAGCTGAAAAGTCCTAATCTCTCCTCATATGGGACCCATTCCAAACCCCTAATCGTTTTAGTTACCCTTCTCTCAACCTTTTCTAATGCCAGTATATCTTTTTTGAGATGGGGAGACCACATCTGTATGCAGTATTCAAGATTGGGCACACCATGGATTTATATAAGGGCAATTAGATATTCTTCATCATCTTCTCTATCCTTTGTTAATGATTCCTAACATCCTGGTGAGGGACCTTTTCAAGGGCTTTTTGGAAATCTAAATACACTATGTCCACTGGATCCCCATGTCCATATTTATGTTGACCCCTTCAAAGAACTCTAATATTAATAAGATATAATTTCCATTTATAGAAACCGTGGTCACTTTTACCCAACAATTTATGTTCTTCTATGTCTCTGGTAATTTTATTCTTTACTATTGTTTCAAATAATTTGCCCGGTACTGACATTAGACTTACCAGTCTGTAGTTGCCAGGATCACCTCTAGAGCCCTTTTTAAATATTGGTGTTACGTTACCTGTCTTCCAGTCATTGGGTACAGAAGCTGATTAATGGACAGGTTACAACCATCATTAATAGTTCTGAATCAGAGAGGTAGCCCTGTTAGTCTGGAATTGTAATTTCATTAATAGTTCTGCAGTTTCACATTTGAGTTCTTTCAAAAACTCTTGGGTGAATACCATCTGGTCCCGGTGTTACTGTTAAGTTTATCAATTAATCCAAACTCTCTTCTAGTGGCACTTCAATCTGTGACAATTCCTTAGATCTGTCATCTACAAAAGATGGCTCAGGTTTGGGAATCTCCCTAATGTCCTCAGCCATGAAGACTGAAGCAAAGTATTAATTTAGTTTCTCCACAATGACTTTATCGTCTTTAAGTGCTCCTTTTGTATCTCCATCGTCCAGGTGGTGTTTAGCAGGCTTCCTGCTTCTGATGTACTTACAAAACATTTTATTACCTTTTGAGTTTTTGGCTAGCTATTCTTCAGACTCCTTTTTGCCTTTTCTTATATTACATTTTTACACTTAATTTGGCAGTGTTTATGCTCCTTTCTATTTACCTCACTAGGTTTAGACTTCCACTTTTTAAAAGATGCCTTTTTATTTGTCAATGCTCCTGAAGGCATTCTTTACCAAAAAAAAAAAAAAAATGTTGTGCCAAAACATAAAGAATTCAGTACACTATTTTTAAAGTCTGCAAAATTCTGAAAGTTTTATTTGTTAATTAATACATGCAGAGGCTCGAGCATGGCAGTGGGGAGTACAGGCCACTGGCTGCACCAAGATGGGAGATCACCCTGCAGTTTCCTCATCCCCTGCCCTTGACTCAGTGGTGAGGCTGCACCCAACCCTGACACAGCACAAGGTCTGGGCCTACTCCAGAAACATGCTGTGCCCCTGCCCCTCTGTGCCCGGTACACCAAGTGTGGGGGCAGGGAGGCTCAAACAGGCAGGATGCAAGTATAGAGGGGCTCAGTGTGGGAGGATCCTGGTGTGGGGTGAGAGGATTCCATGGAACAATAGGTACAGGCAGCCCAGTTGGGGGGGGGGGGGGTCCAGGTGTGTATGGGAGCTAGATGCATAGAGTCTTGTTGGGGGGGGGGGGGGTTCCAGGTGGAAGGGCAATAGGACTCTGCAGGGACTTCCAGGTGAAAGTGGTTGGGGCCCCGTGGAGGGGTCTGGGTGTGGGGGTCTCAGCAGGAGGTTCTGGGGGAGTGGGGCTTGTTGGGGGTCTGGGTAAAGCTAATTAGGGGTCAGTGGTGGTGGGGGTCACGATGTGGGGGTCAGGGTGGTACGGGGGGTAGGACTCATCAGAGTGGGGGTTTGAGTGCAGGGAGCTCATTGGGGGGTGGTATGAGTGCAAAGGTTGTGCTCTGGAGGCAAGGCTTCTGGGTGCAGGGGACTCCAGATGCAAAGTTGAGGTCCCTTTGGGTGAGGTTTGGGTAGGAGGGTTAGGGGGGTTCTGAGTATTTGTGGTGGGGCTTGGCAGTGTGTCTCGGTATGGGAGATCCAGATGCAGCGGGGTTGGGCAGATGGGAGAGCAGCTCCCTGTACAGTGACCCCTTCCCCCACAGCTGAGGAGTGATGAGGGCAGGAAGCAGGAGCGGATGCTAAGCTTCCTGCACCTGGAGGAGGTTTCTGGGGGTAGGTGTGACACAGCCCCAGCCACTCCTTGCAGGGGAAGAGGAAGTCTCATCCTCTCCTGCCTCCAACCCAGATGGGACTAGCAGCTAATCTGGCTCAGGGTAGGAGCCACTGGATAAGCTACCTAGATAACTGTTATCTAGTTTAGACCATGAGGTAGGACCAAGTGTAAGAATGTCCCTGAGAGGTATTTGCCTATCCTGTTCTTAAACTTTCAATGATGGGAATTGCACAACCTCCCTTGGAAGCTTATTCCCAGTGATTTAACTATCCTTTATAGCTAGAAAGCTTAATATAGACCCTGAATCTCCCTTCCTCTAAACTAAGCTGAACAATTATGGTTCTACCTTCAGAGGACATGGAGAACAGTTAATCACTGCTCTCTTTATAACAGCCCTTACATGTTTGAAGACTCTGACCAGGTGTCCCCTTTTCTTGAAACTACAAATGCTTAATTTTTTAACCTGCCATCATAGATTGGGTTTCTAAAGCTTTTATCATATTTGTTGTTCTCCTCTGGACTCTCTCCAGTTTGTCCACGTCTTTGCTAAAGTGGATAGTGGATACAGTAATCCAGCTGAGGCCTTACCAGTGCCAGAGTGGGAAATTACCTCCAGTGTCTTAGATGTACAACTCCTGTTAATGCACTCCAGAATAATGATAGACTTTTTTGCAATTGCATCACAGTATTGGCTTACAGTCAATATGTGATCCACTATATAACCTCTAGATCTTTTTCAGCAGTCAACTGGCTAGACGGTTATTTCCCATTTTGTAATTGTGCATTTTTTCCCTTTTTTAGTGCAGTACTTTGCACTTATCTTTATTGAATTTCATCTTTTGATTTCAGACCAGCTCTCCACTGTATCTAAGTCATTTTGAGTTATAATCCTGAGCCTTCAAAGTTTTTGCAATCCCTCTCAATTTGGGGTCATCTGCTGATTTTTGTAAGGACACTTTGGACTCCATTGTCTTAGTAATTAATGATAAAAAATATAGTTCCAGACCTAGAATGATCTCTCTGGGACACCACTAGATATGTTCTCCCAGGTGGACAGCGAAACATTGATAACTATCTAGAACATAACATAAGAACATAAGAACGGCCATACTGGGTCAGACCAAAGGTCCATCTAGCCCAGCATCCTGTCTACCGACAGTGGCCAATGGCAGGTGCCCCGGAGTGAGTGAACCTAACAGGTATGATCGAGCGATCTCTCTCCTGCCATCCATCACCCCCCTCTGACAGACAGAGGCTAGGGACACCATTCATTACCCATCCCGGCTAATAGCCATTTATGGACTTAGCCTCCATGAATTTATCCAGCTCTCTTTTAAACCCTGCTATAGTCCTAGCCTTCACAGCCTCCTCAGGTAAGGAGTTCCACAGGTTGACTGTGCGCTGTGTGAAGAAGAACTTCCTTTTATTTGTTTTAAACCTGCTGCACGCCAATTTCATTGAGTGGCCCCTAGTTCTTCTATTTTGGGAACAAGTAAATAACTTTTCCTTATCTACTTCCTCCACACCACTCATAATTTTATATACCTCTATCATATCCCCCCTTAGTCTCCTCTTTTCCAAGCTAAAAAGTCCTAGCCTCTTTAATCTCTCTTCATATGGGACCCGTTCCAAACCCCTAATCATTTTAGTTGCCCTTCTCTGAACCTTTTCTAGTGCCAGTATATCCCTTTTGAGATGAGGAAACCACATTTGAACGCAGTATTCAAGATGTGGGCGCACCATGGATTTGTATAAGGGCAATAAGATATTCTCCGACTTATTCTCTATCCCTTTTTTAATGATTCCTAACATCCTGTTTGCTTTTTTGACTGCCGCTGCACACTGCGTGGATGCCTTCAGAGAACTATCCACAATGACTCCCAGGTCTTTTTCCTGATTGGTTGTAGCTAAATTAGCCCCCATCATATTGTATGTATAGTTGGGATTATTTTTTCCAATGTGCATTACTTTACATTTATCCACATTAAATTTCATTTGCCATTTTGTTGCCCAATCACTTAGTTTAGTGAGATCTTTTTGAAGTTCTTCACAGTCTGCTTTGGTCCTTACTACTTTGAGCAGTTTAGTATCATCTGCAGTTTAGTATCAGTTTAGTAGCAGTTTAGTATCAAACTTTGCCACATCACTGTTTACCCCTTCCTCCAAATCATTTATAAATAAGTTGAATAGGATCGGTCCCAGGACTGACCCTTGGGGAACACCACTAGTTACCCCTCTCCATTCTGAAAAAGTTCCATTTATTCCTACCCTTTGTTCCCTGTCTTTTAACCAGTTTTCAATCCATGAGAAGATCTTCCCTCTTATCCCATGGCAGCTTAATTTACGTAAGAGCCTTTGGTGAGGGACCTTGTCAAAGGCTTTCTGGAAATCTAAGTACACTATGTCCACCGGATCCCCCTTGTCCCCATGTTTGTTGACCCCTTCAAAGAACTCTAATAGATTAGTAAGACACGATTTCCCTTTGCAGAAACCATGTTGACTTTTACCCAACAATTTATGCTCTTCTATGTGTCTGACAATTTTATTCTTTACTATTGTTTCAACTAATTTTCCCGGTACGGACGTTAGACTGACTGGTCTGTAATTGCCAGGATCACCTCTAGAGCCCTTTTTAAATATTGGCGTTACATTAGCTATCTTCCAGTCACTGGGCACAGTAGCCGATTTAAAGGATAGGTTACAAACCCTCGTTAATAGTGCCGCAATTTCACATTTGAGTTCTTTCAGAACTCTTGGGTGAATGCCATCTGGTCCCGGTGACTTGTTACAGTTAAGTTTATCAATGAGTTCCAGAACCTCCTCTACTGATACTTCAATTTGTGACAATACCTCAGATTTGTCACCTACAAAAGACAGCTCAGGTTTAGGAATCTCCCTAACGTCCTCAGCCGTGAAGACTGAAGCAAAGAATTCATTTAGTTTCTCTGCAATGACTCTGTCATCTTTAAGTGCTCCTTTTGTATCTCTGTCTACTCTTTGAGTATGGTCTTTCAGCCAGTTGTGCTTTAGGATCGTGTGGCGTCTTGATGTAGGACACACGTGATTGGCAGTGTCGGAGCGGTATGGCGAGGAGTGTGGAGATGCTGGCTGCATGAGGAGTGTGGAGAATTCGGAATTCTAGTTGGAGACTCCTTTAACGGAGCAATTAGTTGTGAGTTACACCACCCCCAACTCTCGGCTGTGCTGAGCACAGGAGTCCCCCGAAGGTCCTGGACTGGGACTGCACCGAGCGGGCCGTCCGCCATCTTGGCCAATCAGAACGGAGCTCAGTGGAAGTCAGAAGCCTCGGAATCCGCGTGCTCCCAATCACCCGGGCGAGCGCAGCTGCAGGCTGTCACCCAGTCAACCCACCTGCTGCTGGCTGAAAGTAGGCCACCCTCCCAAACCCAATGTGGCAAACAGCAAGCCACCCACCACGTGGCACTTATCATTTGATTTCTGCCATTTATTTTTATTTTTACTCTGCTGTAATTGTGGATTGACCACTCACCGGCAGTGTACCACCGGAGAGTGCTGGAACTGGACTCTGGACATAGGCATTGCAAATATTTGCAGCAATATAGCCTTGTAGTGAGACATATATATTTACACCATTTTTGTTGGACTTTTGCTTCTCTACTTCATGTGTTTTTGCAGCTGAGCTCCTACCTGGACCTATCTGTCCTAATATGTATTGTAAATACTTTAGTTAATTTTGTTTGTTTTTCACATTTTCTCCTGGTCCTGATTCCTATCTTTATCTCACTTTATCACTGTGGGAGTGGAGCGCAGGTGCTGTTATTTTCATAAGAAAAAACAGAGAAAGATAAGCGCTAAAAACAGTCCTGTTATTTTCATATTTAGTTAATGGTAAAACCTAAAAATAAATCCGCATAGATTTATTCATTAAATTGCAGTTGAATTACCCGTAAAATGGATAAGTTTCTAATTAAGAAAAGAAAAGTTGGTGCAGATGACGTTTGCAATGAACAAAATGTAGCCGCTATAGAGGAAACTACTCAAGAATCAACTGTTAAACGGTCTGTACTAGTACGTAAGAAGTGTAAAGGAAAAATTTCCAAGCCTCGTTTATACAATAAAGATTATATGACCCTGGGGTTCACATTTTCAGGTAATGAAAACAATCCTTGTCCCCAGTGTTTAGTTTGTGGGGATATACAGTGAAACCTCGATTTAACGGACCTCCATTTAACGGACTTCGGATGCAACGGACAAAATTTTTCAGAGTCTGATGCATCCGAAGTTCGCCCGAATTAGTCCGTTATATGAAGGTTTTACCGTCAACCCGCCCGCCGGGGTCCCCGGCTGCTGGGACCCGGCGGGAGCTGTCAGCCCGCCCGCCCCCGGCTCAAAAGCGGGGCGGCCGCTGCGCGCGGGCAGAGAGCCCACCGGGTCCCAGCAGCTGGGGACCCCGGCGGGCGGGCTGCTAACTGCCGCCGGGTCCCAGCAGCCGGGACCCGGGCGGGCCGCAGTAGCCGGGCTCTGCCGCGCTGCACCATCGCCGGCGGCGTGCTGGGGCCTGCCCCCTCCCGCCCCCGGCAGCAGTAACCCTCCTTGCAGGGTCCCGGGAGCCGGGACCCTGCGGGGCTCTCAGCCCGCGCGCGGCAGCCGCCGCGGATTGAGCCGGGGGCGGGCTGCCGCCTGGCCCCCGGCAGCAGTGTCCTTGCAGGGTCCCGGGAGCCGCAGTCCCCGCTCCCTGCCCGGGCTCACGGCAGCCCCCGGCCCGCAGTGGCGGCAGGGGCAGCCGCGCTCGCCACCCGCTCGCTGGGAGCGGCCATACGGGCTTCCCGGCTCCGCCGCCTCCTGAGTCCTCAGCGCAGCACCGGGCGGCAGCGGGAGGTCATCGGCGGCCGAGGCAGCTGGGCTGGAGCTTCCCGCGGCCCCGGGAACGTGCGAGCGGGAGGGGGCAGGTCCCAGCACGCTGCCGGCGATGGTGCAGCGCGGCAGAGCCCGGCTACTGCGGCCTGCCCGGGTCCCGGCTGCTGGGACCCGGCGGCAGTTAGCAGCCCGCCCGCCGGGGTCCCCGGCTGCTGGGACCCGGCGGCAGTTAGCAGCCCGCCCGCCGGGGTCCCCGGCTGCTGGGACCCGGCGGGCTCTCTACCCGCGCGCAGCGGCCGCCGCGCTTTTGAGCCGGGGGCGGGCGGGCTGACAGCTGCAGCCGGGGACCCCGGCGGGCGGGTTGACGGTAAAACCTTCATATAACGGACTAATTCGGGCGAGGGGGTGTCCGTTAAATCCGAAAGTCCTGTTATTTAATAATTTAAAAAAATTATTAAATAACGGACTTTCGGATTTAACGGACATCCCCTCGCCCGAATTAGTCCGTTAAATCGAGGTTTCACTGTACTTGCAAATGAAAGTATGGTACCAAATAAATTAAAGCGTCATTTTACCTCAAAACACAGTCATTTGTCAGAAAAACCAGTAGAATACTTTACTGAACTTTCAAAATCTATAAAGAAGGAGTCTGCATCATTCACAAAGAGAATGAAGACAGCAGAGAAAGCTCAAAAGGCAAGTTACTTGGTTGCTCAAATAATTGCCAAAAACAAGGACCCACACACTATTGCCGAAACCACCATAAAGGAATCTTGCTGTGCTATTGTTCGAACAATGTTTGGGCCCGAATTTGAGATAGAAGTTAATAAAATCCCTTTGGCAGATAACACGATTGGAAGACGTATTCAAGACATGTCTGATGACATTAAGCAGCAAATGAAGGATATTTTTCAAGACGATAATATGATCTTTACATTGCAATTAGATGAAGCAACAGATGTCAGTGGGTTAGCACAATTATTGGTTTTTATACGTTTCATTCATACTGACAGAATTATTGAGCAATTCTTGTGTTGTCTAGAACTTCCAATGAGAACTGAGGTGAAGATATATTTAAAACTTTAGATTGCTTCATGAAGGAAAATAATTTGCAATGGTTAAATTGTGTAGGAATATGCACAGATGGCGCACCCTCAATGGTTGGTTCAACAAAAGGTTTTATTGCTTTAGCAAAGAAAGAATGAAAATATTATAATTACTCATTACTTTTTACATCGCGAAGCACTAGTCGTGCAAACCATTGGAAATGAATTAAGAAAAGTTTTGGACAAAGTCGTTCAAATGGTCAATTACATTAAAAGTAGACCTCTTCAATTAAGATTATTTGCTCATATTTGTGAAGAAATGGGGGCAAGGTTTAAAAAGCTTCTACTACACACAGAAGTTCGTTGGCTCTCGAGGTCAAGTGCTTTGTCATGTATATGAATTGAGGGAAATGATGCTTAAACTTCTTGTGGAAAATCAGCAAAATGAATTCTGCAATCTAATTCAAAACAAACTTTGGTGCACAAAATTGGCATATCTTGCTGACATATTTGAACATTTGAATAAAATAAACACCAGTATGCAAGGAAAAGGAGAAAATATCTTAACAGTGGTAGATAAAATTTGTGCTATGAGAAACAAAATAGCAATTTTGGAAAAGGAAAGTGAAAGAGAGAAATTTTGAAATGTTTTCCAAAACTGCTGAGTGCGAGCTAAAATGTGATATCAGCTCGCTAATTGTTGACCACTTAACATTGCTCGGAGAGAAAGTTCAGCATTACTTCCCAAATGTTGAAATCCAAGACTTTGATTGGATCAGAAATCCATTTCTTTCAACTGCAATGAGGAACTTTTCACTTATTGAAGAAGAAGAATTAGCTGACATAAAAAAAGATCGAAATCTGTTAATGATGTATGAAGAGGGTGACTTAGCTTTTGGATTCGCATTTCAAAAATGCATCCAAACATAGCTAAAAAAGTGTTAAAAATTCTTCTGCAGTTTTCTACTACATACATTTGTGAAATATCCTTTGCAACGATGGCAAACTTAACACTGAAACGTGGAAGCTTAAAAATGCTTGATGACGAAATGCGAATCTCTTTATCTAATATTCCACCAAATATTGAAAAGCTGTGTTCATCCCATCAACCTCATACATCCCACTAAAATGGTAAGTAGTTATTGGTGGTGTTCAACTTTTTTTTAATTCTTGCACATACTTACATACTGTTACTCATAAATGACAACAATGTATGTTATCTTACAAATCATATATTTTTAAAAATATAAATGAAAGGTTTTCATGAGATATGTTGTGTCCCTATACATTTCGTTATTACAATTTATGTATGTGTCCGTATCTCTTATAACCTCTGGTTTGCTAGTAAAACTGAATTACTCTGTCACGAAATGATGCATGTCTAAAAAGTGTGTCACCATCATGAAAAGTTTGGAAAGCTCTGCTCTAGTGGCTGGTCTTCATTATGGTGGGGGATCGACTGCAGATATGCAACTTCAGCTATGTTAATCACGTAGCTGAAGTTTGCGTATCTGCAGCCAACTTACCTGCCGTCCTCACGGTGGCGGCAGTCGGCGTGTTCCCCCGTCAACTCCAGCTTGTGCATCCCAGCAAGCTGGAGTTCTGGAGTCGACAGGGACGCCGCGGGTGATCGATTTCTTGACGCGGGAAATCGATTGCCAAAAGATTGATCGGCGGGTAGCCCTAGGTGCTTGCAAATTAATTATTCGATTTTGTTTCAGAGTCTTTCCAGGTATCAAATTTAGGCTGGATAGGTCATCTTTGTTCCCTTTCTGAAAATAGGTACTATGTTTACTCTTCTACAGTCACCTGGGACCTCCCCTATCCTCTGGGTTATAATCTCTGATTCCAATATTGCTGCGGTTAATTTAAGTACCCCAGGATGAATTTAAACAGGCCCCGCTGACTTGGATACATTTACCTTATTTAAATATTTTTTAACCTGTAATTTCCTTATTCAGGTTTGTGTTCCTTCTTTTAAATATCTGGTCACAATCTTTTTAGTGAAGGCTGAAGTAAAATGAGCATTAAACACCTCAGCTTTCTGGATGTCATCGTTATTAGCTCTCCTTCCCTACTAAGTAGTGGACCTACACTTTGCTTCATTTTTCTCCTTTTCCTAATGTATTTATAGAACATATTACTGGTAGCCTTTCTCATTTTTGGTCCTAAATACTCTCCTTTTCCCCCATAGATTTTTTTTTCCCCCATAGGACCTTACTTACATGTTCTAAGCTTGTTAAAGTCTGGGTTTTTTTCAAGTCCATTGCCCTTGTTCTGCTGCTCACTCCTTCTTTTCCTTAGAATTGCTTTCCTTAGATTGTTGATGGCCAAATTGCCTTCAACCCTCAGTTTTACAAGCAATTCCTCTCTCTTAGTCATAATGACATCTAAAATGGCTGCCTGCCTGGTTGTTTCAGAAAGTGGAGGAAGTAAAGATATCCCCAATACATTCCAAGAACTTATTGGACATCTTGTGTTTGCTCTGTTAGAAAAGTAACAGATATCTGGCTAGTTAGTCCCCCCCATTAGTACCAGGCTTAGTGTGTTGGGTATTTTTGTTTGTTTGTTCTAAAAATGTCTCATCCACCACTTCCTCTGATTTTGTGGTCTGTAGTAGACTGCTACCATGATTTCATCCCTGTTTTCCCTTTTATCTTTACTCTGAGACTTTCAGCTGATCTGCCTCGCACTTCCTTTTGGACCTCAGAACATAAGTATGATGTACCAAAAGTGCCGACTCTGTGGATGCTGTGGCATTGGAGAACCCATGGTGAAAAAATGGTGCTCAGCACCCACTGGCAGCCACCCACTGGCAGGTGTCACTAATCAGCGCCTCCTGCTCCCTCCCACCACAATCACTGTTTTGTGGCATGCAGAAGGCTTTGGGAGGGAGGGGAGGAGCAAGGGTGTGGTGTGCCAGGGAGAGGGGTGGAATGGGGCAGGAAGAGGCATGGCAGGCTTTGGAGGAAGGGGTGCACTAGGGGTTGGGCCTAGGGCACAGCTGGGGGTCAATATCCCCCAGCACATTGGAAAGTTGGCTTCATGTACCATGCAACACCTCCCTTTTCTCCCTGCCTTTCCTTCATGAACATGTTATATCCCTTTATACCAATAATTCCAGACATGAGATTTAACCCACCAGGTCTCAATGGTGTCAATTCATAATTTAGCTTATGAACTAATACTTCCATTTCTTCCACACTGATTGTATTTGTATATAGACATCTAAGAAATTGAGCAGGCTTTCCCCACCATTTTTGCTTTTGTTCCTGTGACCGTATTGTAATTTTCCATTCCCTCCAACATCTAGCCTTCTGTTCCCTCCAACATCTTTTTTTTATACCTGCCTGTGGGCTTTTGACCCCTACCTCCTTTTTACATAGGCCTGGTCCACAGTAGGAAATAAGGTCAGTGTAACTGTCACTCAGAGGTGTGAAAAATCCACACGCTAAGTGAAGCAGTTAAACTGTCTCAATCCAGAGAGTAGCTCTTCCGGGAGAAGGATTATCTATGCCAATGGGAGAACTTTTCCCATCATTGTTAGGTAGTGTCTTTACTGAAACACTGCTGTGGTGCAGCCGTGCTGCTGCAGCAGTTTGTGTAGACAAGCCCATAGTTTAAAGCCCTCCCAGAGTGTGTTGCTTCACGTGAAGCTGTTGTAGCTTTCTCTGCATATCCTGCGGGCACTCTCCCTTGCTGAGATGCTATGCAAGAGCTGTCCAGCATTTCCAAAATGCATGCGATTTTCTTTTATTATGGTATTACAATGTCTAACGGTTCCAGTTCGACTGGGGTCTCTTGAGAGCGACTGCACAACAAATAATAAGTCATAGTAATGTACCTTATGATCAGGATTTTTACCCAACCTCCTCCCAAAGTCCCCCATGTTGTGTAAATCGGTAAACACTCTTTGGATTTTGGCTTATGTTAACAAAGAACATAAGGTTTACATCCAGCCAAAGGCTTGGTTGGTCCTATGTTCCCTATGTCAGGAATGCTCATTTCTAGCTCCCCTCCTCTCATATCTGGATGCAGTAATGAGCCACCTTCCTCAGTGAGTTTACCTCCGTCATCTTACCTCTTTCCCAATAAAATGAACACTTGCCAGAAGGGTTGTATGTTTTAAGGGGGGAAATGATCAGTTACACACTGATACAAACATGTTTATACAGCAACATGGATGCTGGGATGATAGAAAAGCTGCAGTGTAGATGCAAGTTGAACATGTTACTTGTAACTAGTTAAGGTGAACATGCTTCTCTGTAGTTAGTCGTTAAAGTGCCACAGGACTCTTTATTCGCTATACTTCTCTCTGGTTACAAAATCACAGTTAAAAGTTGGTGAGTGGACGGGCTCTAAAGTAAACAGGCTTTGGCCGGTTGTGCTACACTAATTACTCAAAATGGTGCAAGTCAGGGCTAATGAGCCTGAGTCATCACTAGCATTACATTCCTATTGCATTGAACTTGAAGGAACTAGTGGGGTGAGGCATACTATGTTACTTAGTCTGCATAGCCCCCAAAAGAGTTCAGGTGACCAGTGTCTCCTCAATTTCTGGCTAAGAACAAGTACAGATGTTAACTTCAGTCATAGTTTTGTACTTCAGCATAAAATGATTGTGTAGACTAGCAGACTTCAGGGGTCTTCCTGGCCAATGCCAACTCCACCCTGTCAGAGCTCATTCCTGAACTCTGGTGGCCTCCAGGCAGAAGAAACTGCTAGAATGTGAGAAGGGGTCTGAGAATTCAAGAATCCTTTCTAATAGTTGATATTAGCATTTTGTGAGTTACATGGAACCCTGATTGGAAAGGGAGGACACATTAAATGCATACCCCATTCAGATGACCATAAAAGTAAATATGGATTAAATTCCAAACTAGATAGCTGACCTAGATGTAGAATAGTGCCTCCATAGAAATGGGAGATAATGTTTGGAACACCCAACACAGTATTCAAAATACCCAAATCAAGCACATAGATCTTAAGGCCACAAGGGCTCATTGTGGCCATCTACTCTTACCCTCCTGTATAACAAAAATCCTAGGACTTCCATGAATTAATTCTTGCTTCGAATCCAATAGCTGCATTGTATGATTTGCAATATGGTTAGCTTGTGGGAGCTCTCTTTTGACATTCAGGGTAAAACCATATTGAAATTTTGCATATTTTACAAGAGATGCAAAAGTGAATTGCAGAAGAAGCCTAAAACCAAGGTCCTTCCTATCATCCTCAAGGCTTATCCATTAGAATTATTAAGAGGCTACCGTAACCTATACTTTAGTTACATCAAGATTAGACTGTAACAAGGCACTCTGCTTGGAGCTACATCTAAATCTACCTGAAATGGAAACTGAGTTTCTTGGGAGAATGTGGCAACTCTCTTATGTGTTGTATTTCACTTGACACCTGTGCTCTGTGATCTGCATTGGCTGCTTCTTAGGCTATGTCTATACCTGGAGAGTTTTTGAGTTGTCAGTTTCAATGGTGATAATGAACTGGTGAAAGAAAAGTGCTGGTTTGTGTACTCATTTCCACAGGTGACAGAGTGTTTACATTTGCAGCACTTCCATCCCCATGAGAGCAGAGCACTGAGGGCAGCTATCCCACAGTGCAGCTCTTTCCATTTTGACGATGAGTGTTGTGGGAAGGAGGTGGTTGTGGGGCATCCTGGAGTCCTGCACAGCCACCTCCTCCCCAAACACTGATCAGTTCCAGTAGGTCAGCCTTGCTCCAAGCAGGGGATCGGTTGCTCTGTGGAGCAGGCATTGTCACCTGGCCAGATAAGTGAGCATTTGCCTGAAAACAGGAAGGAGAGTTTCATAGTTCCCGAGGCTTTACAGGGTAGGGGGTGGATGTCTGTTTACCGAGCAGCAGAGCTGCTGGCCAGAGTGGTCACCTAGGCACTGTAGGGTATCTTGCAGTGGCTAAAAGCTCTGTAAACAGGAAGAACATGTCTTCACTTGCACATCACAGCAAAAGCATCACTGATCAGAGCTGTATGCCTTTTGTGGAGGTGGTTTTCTTTTTGTGGTGAAACTTCTGAGTTTCACCGCAAAAAGTCATTAGCAAGTATAGATGCACGTTTTTTGTGCAAAAAAAGACTTTTTTCGCTTTAAATGGCGAGCATAGACATGCACTTAGTTTTAAAGCCAACACTTCTCCACCCAGAGTTATAAAATCATAAACAATTGGGTCTGAGATAACCACCTCCCACACTACCACAGTGAGGTGGACTGATTTAAATCAGTACGCAGGAAACATCAATTTAAATTATTTTTTAATTGTATTACAAATCTTACTTTTTAGTTATTTTTCCTAAAGAAAGGTTAAATTTCAGTTGGTAACCATTAAAGCATATTCATTTGCAACTACATATAACTTTTACACTAAACTTGGTACTCCTTTATGCAAACTAGGAGGGGTACCTTATATCTATGTGTTTATATAAGTGGTTATATTTATTCAGATTCTTAATTTTATATTAGTTACAAGATGGTGGATGATTTTCTTATTTACTAGATCAGTTTTGTTTGACTTGTCAAGTGCTATTTAGATGAAACTTCAAATTCAATCTATATATATATAAAAGTCAAATGGTGTGCGTGTGTGTGCGTGTGTGTATGTATGCTGCCTTATTCCTTCCACACCGTTTGAGCTAGAAACTTGAAATTTGGTACAGTTATAGGCTTTAGGGTCCTAATCAGGGTAAGAGTCGAAAATTTTTCAAATCTCACCTCTGACGCCCCCCAGGGGTGAAATTCTTTAAAGCCCATTCACATCATCTGGGCAGCAGGTTAACACCTGCTGTTCTCTGTGACATAGTTATGATGTAATAATACCCCCCTCTAACGGACCCCGCACTCACTCAGCTCTCTCCCCGCTTCAACAGCCCCCGCGCTCGCTCAGCTCTCTTCCCCCCTCAGGTAAGAATCGAAATTTTTTTAAAATCTTCCCCCCCTTCCCCCCACTCGCTCAGCTCTCTCCCCCCCAGGGACCCCGCACTCGCTCAGCTCTCTCCCCCTTCCCCGCCCACCGACGGACCCGAGCAACGCCGGGTATTTTTGCTAGTTAATATATAAAACAGCATTTTAGTGATTTTATATAATAGCCTTACATGTACTCAAAATATACACTTAATCAGCTTTTTCTCTTATCAAAACATGATTTGCATTTTAAACTAAGGCAGTATTAACTATAGCTAGTGAACTGAACTGATTATTTCTGGTTACTGTGTCCTTCAAGGTTTATGAGCCAGCAGATCTCACTCTCACACATTTACTTTTCATTCATAGATTGGAAGAGGAAAACAAGCTTTCCTACTTTTTCAACTCCCTATTGGTTTCTCTGCTCTGGATGAACTAGTAATTGAAATGAAGTAGTTGAGTATAGCACAAAGAGTATTTTGTTCATTCTTCACCTGCAGAAGAGGCTGTCAAAATCTGAGTTAGCACCTCAACAAACTCTTTTTGCAGGCTTTAGCCAGTGACTTCCACCAATGCTTTGACTTATTTAAAACTTGTTAGCAAATATGTATGTATATTTTTATTTAAATGATTTTAATAGATTAATATAATCCTTAACATAGGTTGTCAATTTCAAATTTAATTGAATTATAAAGTCCAATTTTAAAAAATTAAAAAATCTGAGTTAATTTTTTATTTATCCTAGCCACAGCTGTAGTCAACAATGGCACTGGAACCCTATTCTTATAAAAGAGGATATTTTATTTGAGGAACCATCATTTTATAATTCTTCTCACCCTATTTATGTTTGGTGTGTAATAGCCTGAATTGGTTGTACTTGAGCATACTTCAAAGCCAATCTCTTTTGTCAAGATTATGGGACAGAAAGGAGCACAATAATGGCTGTTGATTGTGAGTGATTCAGAGTAGTGTTTTGGCTTTGATTTTGACATCTGGATGACTTCCTTATTTTCTAGTTCTGAGGGGAGCAGAAGCTGCCACCTCTAATCTGACGTGCTTTTAATTATCTCAGTGGTGCCTAGGGGCCAGGATCAACATTTATGTATTGGTTATAAATAAAATTAAAGTGGATTTGAAGATGCTTCTATTTACTAACTCCCTTGCCCAGCTAATTGTTCATTCCCACGACCTTATGAACTAACTGTCTTGTATCTGCAACATGAAACAACAAAGAAGAACAAAGTGACTGTGGGAGCTCTTGCTGCTTTTCCCGTGTGCAAAACAATTTAAGAAAATGGGCATAGAAGTGGCTGAGGAAAACCTTTTCTTCTTGCCTTCTTCATAGTCCATTCCAACCCAATACATATAGTTAAAAGTAAAACAAGCAAAAAAAAAAAAAAAAGAAAATCAGTAAAACAGCCTATGCTTTCTTCACCACAGACGCTCCTAATTTGAGGAAAACATATATGCACTTTCATACGGTCTCTCCATGCAATGACCACACACAAAGATACAACAAAATTAATATTTGGGGAGAATGGAAGACCGAGGGAATTACAGCATTTTCCATATTAACTTGTCCACATCATACATCTTGTATGTTCTTATTGTAGACCTATAACAGTATAAAATATATTAATCTACACATTTAAAGGGAAACACGAACTGAAAATGCATGGACAGCTAGACTGAATTAACATTAAAGGAACACACTCAACTTAAAAATGCTGAAAGAAATATGGCTATTTTACTTAATATGTTACAAGAAAAACTTAGATATACTTAGTTTAGTTGCACAGATATAAGCTGTGTTCACACTGTTTGCATTTGCATCAGTACAAGACACGTTATATTTCAGTCTATATGTCCTTACAGCACTGAGTTGCATTGTACTGCAGCATAGGTAAGTATTGCAAGATACTATTTGCTGCTTCTAGGCTCATGATAATTCTGGGTAACTTTTATGGTAGATGGTGAGATATCTTCAGGAAGCTGGCAGAATTGTCCCAGAGCTCACTTGGTGGACTGGCATCCACGCCATTTCCAGCATGCTGTCTGGAGGAGGCACTGAGCAATGTTGTGTGCTTGGCCCCTATTGTGCTTTGAAAAATAAATCCTGTTCTATAAGAGCACCTGCTGCAAGTCATTAATGGCAACTGCACAGAGGTGGTGGGAATCTTCAGAAGTCCTTATGGACTCAGAGATGGCATCCACATGGACGTTTTTCTATATTTGTTGGAGAATCACTCCTGGATCAATACAGCAAATGTGGAGTGGTGCGACTGGATAGTTTTGCAGATTTGGGATGACTAGCAGTAGCATCAGGCCTTAATGATGTGGAAAGCACTTTTCTGGAGTCCTGGTCTGAGCAACCCCAAAATGCTCGGATGAAAGCACCCTTCAGTGTGGATAAGTGAGTGGCAACTACTATTTGGAACTCTGCAGTTGCCACTGGTGACTGGGAGCAAGTTCATTACTGGGAAATCCACAGTTTGATTTATGGAGATATGGTAAAGTTTTTCAATATGTGCTGCAGGATCATGTGATCATGGAAGAAAGTGTGTAGGAGATAACTGATGGAAATGAAAATTAGGGTTTCCTAGTTGTGCTGGGGCTCTTGAAGTGACTCCTGTGCTAAATTTGTTGTCCCAGGCCAAAGCCTCAGTTTATCAGGTAAAAGGGGTGCTTCGTTATAATTCTTCTGCTCTTGGTGGATTGCCATCACAGGTTTTCCAAGATTAATTTTGAATGGTCAGGAAAAGTCCATGATGCCAAGATATCCAAAAGTTTAGCTGCGTTTGCAAGATTGCAACAGGGAACTTTTTTTGCCCGATAGTTCTTTAGACATTAATGGGGTGCACGGATCAACTGTTCTGGGTGATCTCTCCTTGTTTGTTTGTTTGTGAACCATATACTAGAAGTCTTAACGGGAGTAAGAACTATTTAACTAATAGCTTTAGTTTTGTATATGGAGAGCCCATTTGACAGGTTGAAAGGCAAGTGAAGATACCGCTCATAGCTTGATGGTAGAAATGTCTCCACTGTCTTATCTCTGCATATTGTGTTTTGCCCAACATTTATGAGCTCAAAGGAGAAGTTACCACTCATGGCTATCTGCCGACTTTGAGCATATAGGAGGAGGGCCTATTGGCAAGGTTGCTGATAGCAGGGGTGCCAGGCCCTGGGACGTTCTGTGCTTGCAGTTTGAGAATCCGTGCATAGATTTAGCTTAACTATGAAATTCACCTTGCTGTTGTACAGTAACGTGAAATTATTTTATTGGGAAATGATTGCCTAGGAAGGAATACTGCAGAGGATGATATAAGTGTTATAGTGGATCACAAATGAAATATGAGTCAACAATGTAATACTGTTGCAGAAAAACCAAAATCATTCTTGGATGTATTGTAAGCATTGGAGTGTTGTAAGCAAGACACACAAAATTTAATGCTTCCACTCTATTCAGCACTGATAAGGCCTCAACAGGAGTATTGTGTCCAGTTCTGGGCACTGCACTTCAGGAAAGATGTAAACTAATAAGAGAAAGTCTAAGGAGAGCAACAAAAATGATGAAGCGTCTCAAAAACATAGTGTAGGAGGACCTATTTTTTTTAATAGGTTTGTTTAGTTTGGCGAAGAGAAGACTGTGAGGGGGATAAAGAAGTCTTCATTACGTAAAAGGTAGTTATAAAGAAGAAGGTGATAAATTGCTCTCCTTAACCATTGAAGACGAGAAGAAGTAGTGGGCTTAAATTGCAACAACAGAGATTTGTTAGACATCAGAAAAAAACTTCCTAACTGTAAGGTTAGTTACTCACTGGAACAAATTGCTTAGGGAGGTTTTGGAATTGTTATCATTGGAGGTTTTTAAGAACAGATTAGATAAACACCTATCAGGGATGGTGTAGATTGGGGATTCTCACCCTTTTTCTTTCTGAGGCCCCCTGAACATGCTATAAAAACTCATGGGCCTATCTGTGGCACTACTGCTATTTTTCTGCATATAAAAGTCAGGGCTGGCGTTAGGGGGTAGCAAGTAGGACAGTTCCCCATGGCCCCTTGTCACAGTGGGCCCTGCGAAGCTAAGCTCTCATGCTTGGGCTTCAGCCCCGGGTGATAGGTCTCAGGGCAGCCTGGGTCAGCATTCTGCCTTGAGCCTCAATGAATCTAATGCTGGCCCTGCTGGCTGGACCCCCTGAAATCTGCTTGCAGCCCCCCAGTGGGCTTCTGATGCCTGGTTGAGAACCACTGACATAATACTTAGTCCTGCCCCAGTAGAGGGGACTGGACTAGATGAACTGTCAAGATCTCTCAGTTCTAGAAACTGCATTTCTATGATTCAGTGGTTCTATACTTATGCCCGTCACCCCAGTCGGGGTATATCTATATCTATATATCTATATCTATATATCTATATCTATATATCTATATCTATATATCTATATCTATATATCTATATATCTATATATCTATATATCTATATATATATAAAAGTCAAATGGTGTATGCGTGTATGTACGTGCACTTACTCCTTCCACACTGTTTGAGCTAGAGACTTGAAATTTGATACAGTTATAGGTCTTAGCGTCCTAATTAGGGTAAGAGTCGAAAAATTTTCAAATCTCACCTCTGACGCCCCCCAGGGGTGAAATTATTTAAAGGCCAATCACATCAGCTGGGCAGCTGCTGTTCTGTGACCTAGTTATGATGTCATAATACCTCCTCCAACGGACCCTGCACTCGCTCAGCTCTCTGCCCCCTCCCCCCTCCAACGGACCCCGCACTCGCTCAGCTCTCTGCCCCCTCCCCCCTCCAACGGACCCGAGCAACGCCGGGTATTTTCGCTAGTTGCTAATATTTCCATGATATAGTATGTATAACTTTGTGCTTTTGGCTAGATTTGCAAATGTATTGATGTAACTGGGTTTTTATTTTTTAACATTGCTTGGACTGTCTGCTTAATAAACCCTAGCTTTCATATTTTGTAAACAAATATAACTTTAGTAATTTAATAATAAGAAAAAATGTTAACAAGGAAAGGATGAGCATATAATACCCAGCCATTCATTCATCCATCATTACCAAAATAGACAGAAGTGCAAAGAATCTAATCCTTAACTGTGTATGTGTAGACATGTTACACAGTTGTTAAGAAGTTGTTTGCTGCTGTCCTGTGGTGTAGATTGGTGGATGGAGGCCCTTGTTTTGAGGGGAAGTGGGTGAAAGGGCCTCCCCAGCACACTGTGTTCTCTATTTGTCAGGAAATGACTGTTCAGGAGGTGAGATGCAGTTTACTTTGGTATTTATGCCCTCAAGCAACTTGGTGTTTCCTCATCAGTTCACCTATCTTGTATTGCATTTTCCTGTCCTTTTCTCTTTGCTGCAGGAACTTTCAAGAATTTCACTCCTTTTGTACGCTACTGGCTTTCTAGGCCTCCGGTATAGGTAAAATAACCACGTCTTCCTTTTTATTCCTCTTCTCCTCCCCCAATCTTCCTTCCCTTTCTTAGTTTACACTGGCAATGCTAAACCGCTGCCATGTCAAGGATTAATGTGCTTTGTGTGGATGTTACGCAGAACCACTCTCACGAGGAGCGTGGCTACCAGCGCTGGTGACTGTCTGCACTAGCGCTTTACAGTGCTGAAACTTGCTGTGTTCAGGTGGTGTTTTTTCACACCCCGAGTGAGAAAGTTTCAGTGCTGTAAATTGCCAGTGTAGACCAGCCCTATTAGGTTAGTAAGTTTCTCAGTGGCTGTCTGAAGTCCTCTTAGCCTGTTGAGGGTAGATGTTATACAAAGGGACAGACCTTGGGTCGTAATTATAGAAAATAAGGTAGCTATGTCAACTTAAAATTCTCAGAAAGGCAATGTCTGATAAACACACAGCGATGGTAAGCAGCTTTTCTCCTTATTTCTGGATTTGGGGATGGTGAGGGATAGGTGGGCCCATTCTATTGGGAAAGGTGAGTATTTAATAATTTATTATGCCATCAAAAGTCCTAACCCTGGAGAATATTTTGAGCACATATTCCCAAAAGGCAATGAAGGCATTGTTCTTGAGGGTAGAGGCAAGCTTGATAGATATGTTGTCTTGCTGGTTAGCTGGATGATCCCAGGTTGCTACTGAAAAGAGGGTTTATTAATTCTACAGGATTTCCTTGCAAATCATCTTTGCTTTGTAATATTCATGGCAAATGAGTGTTCTGTACCAAATGTTCTCGGAAACAATACCAGATGATGTGAGAAAAATTAACTGCTTTTTAACCCTGTGAGACATGAGCTTAAATCTTTTTAGGCTTTGATCCCTATAAATCACTGAATACCTTTTTTTTTTTTTTTAACCTCATGCACTACAATTTCAGTAAGAAAGTACCTTGTATTGTATTGAATACATGCCATTTAGCCAAAGATGCTATTCAATACTGTAAATAACTTTGCTTATAATGCTACACTAGCATGGTGTTTGTTAATGCAAATGGGAAAATGCCATGAAATTACTGTGCTTTGTAGGTGCCGGCTGATACAGTATGATGTAAATGCCTTGGCTCAAGTGCTCATACTTTTATTTTTAATGCTGGGTTTACATTTTTAACGGTGGCATAGTACTTATTTGTATTACTGTAGTGGGTTTAATTTTTTTGCTTGCTGTTTATCAACCCTTTTGTGGCATGTTGTTTGAGAGTGTGTGGATTTTGAGTATTTTGGTAATGAAAAGGAAAGCAATGGCTGGGGAAGTTATCAGAGAAAGAATGACTGATAATGGAGAGAGACAGGGAGGTCAGATATCTGCAAATAGGAAGGTGTAGGATGGCAATTCTCAAACTTAGGCGGTCCTTTTCTCGTCCCTGCAGGCCGCCGCGACCTCTGTGTGTCTGCTGAAATTCCATCGAGCTGAATGCTTCCGGTTTTGGCAGCATTTTGATGAAGTTGCCGAGCGTTTCACAGTGTCTGCTGAAAAGCCACTGAAACCGAAAACTTTCACTTTAGTGGTTTTTTGGGCGCACACTTTGAAGCACGCGGCATGTCTGCTTAAATGCCGCCGAAAGCAAAAGCGATCAGCTCGGCAGCACTTCAGTGGCGCAGGGAGATCATGACCCCTGGGAATCGTCCCACAACCCCCTGGAGGGTTGCGACCCCTGTGGTAAACCCGGAACAGGCAGCTACCAAAGAGGGTGGTGGTAGGAGAGGTAACCACAGGTCAATTGGGCTCAGCTGAGGAGAGGTTGCCAGGGAGGAAGGCAAGATCAGCTGGTACCAATTAAGCCTTGAGAGAGACTAAGTAAATGAAGTCTTTGGAGAAGCTATTTTTAAGTTCATTATAAAAATTCACCTTATGAGTCCGAGGTGGAGCCAGAATCTACCAATGTACATTGCCAAAGAGCCTCCCAGCAGGCCAATAATGTCGCTGAAGATGGTGTGTTTTTTATTTTGAATTTCTTAGAGATGATAAAATAGTCATAAAACTTTATACAATTCTTCGCCTGCCAGAGAGTTGTTAGTGTTTTGCCAGACACCTGGGAACGCTTCAGTTCTGTCAGTTTGACGTTTGGCCTCAGTGACTGAGCAGTTGAAACCTTAAGGATTGAAGGAAGGTGTGTATCACATAGTTGCATTCGGTATTTTGACTTGTTTATATTCATTGTGGGGGAAAAAAGTGGTGCTGTCTCCATGGTTGACTAGTCATGGTATCTCTGTCCCTTTCCCCCAGCCAATGGGAGCTGCGGGGGGCGGTGCTTGCAGCAGACAGCTGGCAGGGTGTCTACATGTGTAACTTCTCCATGGGCCACAGTGGGGAGGTTCTTGGGCTGCAAATGGACTTTGAGACCCTTGATCTAGGCTTTTCTTGGCCCAGTTGCTTCTCCATCTATGGACAGCTATTGTTTGCACCTGGCTAGTTTCTCATTTCTCACATCCCTCCATTAATGCAGGATTTGTGCTCTGGTTCTCTGGCCATTACCAGCTGCAGAGGGCCTTGGTATAAGTACCCCTATAGTACATAAAGAACAGACTAGCTATGTGCTCCACCACCTATTGCTGATGCTGAGAATTCGTCATATTGACATAGCATATGAGAGGGCTTATTTCTGGTTTTGGGATATTGATTGCTTCATCTTCAGAGGTAAAGTTACAGCCATTTAAGTTATTAGTAAGGGTCATTTAAGTTGAGACCACTTACGTGTTCAGAAGAAAACTCTTAATTTCTAAACAAATTTTAAAAATGCAGGGAACAATAGGAATATTGATTAAGAAGACAAATAGACGTGATCATGTTTGCCACCTTTAGATGTTTTTTCTGCTTCTTGTATCACTGAACCTTACTGCATGTTTGAAATTATTTTGTAATCAAATTTTAAAATACCCATAGAAAATATACACACCCTATAAATTACTTATTAAGGATTTTCCAAATAAAAATAATTTTGCCTTTTAATGATGGGCCATTGCTATGAATTCATTTAATCCATCCCACTTTCTCAGTGTGATGCCCAAATATAGTCTGACATGGTAAACATGAGAAACTTAGGCTATGTCTACATTACCGCAGGTGTTGTCTTTCCAAAGTGGTGGGGGATGCTCAACCCTCCCCCCCCCCCCGCCACTCTGCCCTGTCCCCTCTCCACCTCTTCCCCCAAGGTCTCACCCCTAGCCCCTCACCTCTTTCCGCCTCCACTATACGCCACCCCACCTCTTCCTGACCAATTCTTCTCTTCCCCCATGTGCGCCATGTATTCACTCCTCCCTTTCAGCCTCCTGCCCACCGTGGGGAGAGAGGGGAGTAGCTGATCTGCGGGTCTCACCGGCAGGCGGGAGGTGCTGGGAGGGTTGGGGGGAGCTGATGGGAGGGGGCTGCTAGTGAGTGCTCAGCACCCACCATTGTTTTCCCCCATGGGTGCTCCAGCCCGAGAGTACCCATGGAGTTGGTGCCTATGTACACTACAGTTAGATGCCCATGGGTGGCTGGTGCTGGCTTGTGGGGTTTGGGCTATGGGGCTTTTTAATTGTGGTGTAGACGTTTGTGCGTGGGCCTGAGCTCTGGGACCCTCCCACCTTACGGGGTCCTAGAGCCTGGACCCCAGTCTGAGCCCGAATGTCTACATCACAGTTAAACAGCCCCTTAGTCTGAGCCCCATGTGCACGAATCAGCTGGTCTGGACTAGTGTTGGTTTTTAATTGCAGTGTAGACATACCCTTAAACTTCTTTAAGTACAAAGATGAGCTTATTACAGAGAGAGTGAAGTAATTGGCATGCATCCGACGAAGTGGGTATTAGCCCACAAAAGCTTATGCTTCAGTACTTTTAGTTTTAGTCCTTAAGGTGCCACAGGACTCTTTGTCACTTCTGTAATTGCTAGTGTTATAATAGCTAATGTGGTTATGGGTTCCAATCTTTGGTTGAGCCCTGAAAGGTCCTGAGTGACATTATGGGAGTTGACGGTGTTCAGTATCTCATAGGATTGGGCCTCAGCTATATATTTCTTTAGAAGCCCATTTCCTTCTGTTAACACTTCAGATCTCTTTGAATCTGCTTTGGTTTAGTGTGCATTTTTGAATAGCTGAAAAGACTTAGAGCTTGTCTGTATGTACCACAGATCTGTTTTTTCTGTTTTAATTCTATCTGAGTAAGAATGGACTTTGCAAATATCGAGGTTAACTAGTCTAACATGGATGTATTTTACAGTTTGGATTTGATTGTACAATTGTTCTGACGAACTGCAGGGTACCTTTACTAATGTAGTTGGCCTGTGGTTCCAATCTATATTTTTTTAATTTGCTAACTACAAAAATACTTAAGCTTAATAAGAGAATTGAGCTTAGGTTTGTCTGGCTTTATGGTTTAATAAGAACTTGTATGTCTTATTTAACATTGCTAAATTACGTGATATTGTGACGAAGTAGGAATACTGTGTGTGTGTGCCTCGGTTCCCCCATGCATTTCTTGGGCCTCTATGTGGAGGGAAAGGAATGTGTAGCTGATGCAAAGCAAAGCCAAGGTGAAGCTGTAACCTGACCCCAAGTGGGGGAGGGAGGTCAGCTGAACCTGTTGGAGAAAGGTCAGGTGATGCCTCCTAGCTCGGGAAACAGACAAAGGAAAGCACGGATGGGCTGGGGAGGGTGTGGTCAGTCTGGGTCTAGCTGGGAAGGGGAGAGGAGCTATCTGGCTCTCTGGCCCCAAGATGGATCCAGCTGAGGGCTCACGCTCGCTCGATGCATGGTCTGTGTTAGATCAGATCAAAGTCATCGAATAAACCTGGGGGAGAAGCAGGAGCCCAGAATCTGGGTCTCACCTCCTAGCGCCCCAGAAGGGCCTGACGGAGGGGCCCTGTGGAGACTGAGAAGCTCTGAGTTGGATGGTGTTCCTGACATCTCAAATAAACAGTCTATTCTGCTGGCTGGCTGAGAGTCACGTTTGACTATGGATTTGGGGTGCAGAACCCATGGGCTCCCCCAGGACCCCGCCCAGGCGGGCTTGCTGGGGGAAGCACACGGAGGGGCAGAAGGTGCTGAATGCTCCGAGGTCAGACCCAGGAAGGTGGAAGTGGGTACCCCTGAAGCTCCTGGCCTTGGAAACAGGCTGTATACGGAGAAAGGGCCCTCCACCTGGAGGCCGGTCTGGCTTCATAGGGAGCGGTTCCAGACCATCGCCCGGGCGCTCCGTGACAGATATCAATTGATATTCCCTGTTAACATTTGAAAAATACATTTCAAAAATTGATATGTACTATGAAGGGCCTATAGTTGCTGGATTTTTTTTCTTTTACATATTTTTGTAAGGCTTGTCTAGTAGATCATCTGATACAATGACTATTTCATATTAACTGAAGGGAAGTATGTATTTTTGTCAAGTTAGCTTTAAACATTTTTCCGATGTGGTTGAATGAGCTTGAATTTTCTGATTAGAATTGGTGAAGATGGAGGCAATTATTATTCAGAGTTATTAAAATAAAATTATAGCCTAGTTTAATATTTAACAGTTCAGAAGATCACTGTTTTCATTTGTATAATTAACTTTAAAGGGACTGAAAAATTAAGAGCACAGGACCTTTTCAGATGGTTTGCTTCAACACACGGCTTCTGTGGCTTCAGTTATGATCTTTTGTTGAATGTTCTCAAGAGTTTACTGCTTTGCTTCAAATACATAGTGCTTAGAAAATATCCGTTTACTATAATGCTGTACAAACAAGTTTATAAGAGATAGTATGAGCCAGATGTTGTATCTCCAACCTTTAGTCACTATCTTCCAAAACTGTATTGCAACTGATTTCTATATATCTGTGTAAGCTCTTGCAAGACGCCAACTGATTTCTACATATCTGTGTAAACTCTTGCAGTACACCAGGTTGACTTTTTTTTATTATTATTATTATTATTATTTTTTAATTTAGCACAAAACTCTCATTTTAAAATATTCTCCGGTATCCTCCATCAGCACTAAGAGTTTCATTCTCAAAGCAGCATTCCTGAAATTTAGCATTTTGTTTTAGCCATTAGGGATGTCCTTTACCTGCTCAGGAATGGCCTTGTTTCAATTCTCCCCTTCTCCAAAATGTAAAAGTATTTTGAGTGTTAACTATGTGGCAGCCTGAGATCGCATGTACAACTAGTCTTCTGGCTTTTCTCTGTGCTTCTGTTTGTGGTAAATACTGTAGCTATAGTTGATATAAAGTTGTCAGCATTTCCATTATAAAATCTGTTGTTTTTTATTTTATTTTTTTGTTTTGTTTTTTTTTTTGTTTTTTTTAGAAGTTTATAACTTCTAAAAAAATTCTCTGGGCTTGCTATGAATTGACATACAACCTGAGGACAAGAAAAGACTAGCTTAGGGTGCCTTCTATACACATGTAACTTATATTTAAAACAAAATAAAAAGGACAAAAGTAATCTGGCAAGAGAATGGGTATTTTAATGGACAAAAATGACAAATTATCTTTGTAAATTGGCTACTGCATATCATGGTATCTTTTTTCATACAGATTTTAGTTATCCATGCCAGTAAATTTTCCAACTTATTTTTAAATTTACAAAGTCTCATGCAGGAATGACTTCTCTTCTAAATGCATATTTATTTATACAATAGACCCAAGATTTGGAAAACTTTACTTGGATACCTATTGATAGGAAGACTTAAGCCTTCTAATGAGAGTTGGATATAAAAGTGACAGTGGGGAGGCCCCCAAGGGAGGGCCTGAGGAAGTATTGTTTCCACTGCCTTCTCTTGCTGGGACATATACAGTTGTCCCTGGGCCTTATTTGGATGCTCATGTCAATGCTGGATTCCCACTCTGTCACTTTGAGTACAAATGTGATGGCTGCAAGGACTCTAAAAATTAATACTTGCCATTCCAGGCTTGTATTAAATTTCTAAGGTTACAGCTTTTCTCTGACCCTGGGTTGGTAAACCCTGCACCCAAATGCAAAAAAAACACACACACCTTTGGACCCAGGAAGGAGCACATGTAAATTCCTCCCTTTCACCCCTCCCTCTGGGGAAGAGCTGAGAGAAAATAAAAGGAATGAGCTGTTGCTACTGCTAAGAGGTTTGTGCATGATGTTGGATTAGAACACCAGAAATCCAATCCTGTTCTTTAAAAAGTCTTTATTAAAAACAAAAAGGAAAAAAATACATCTGGAATTTAGGCTTTTGCTAGATTTTAAGAGCCATTCCAAAAATTAATCACCCAAAATAGATTGCTTGGGAGTTGAGCTTAAAGGTTGCAAGCAAACAAAAGCACGGGGGTTTAGCACAGACGAGATCCACAAGCCAAAATAAGAAAGAAACCTGTCTAAACATTCCCTATCCAAATAATTTCTTCTAGGTATGGAAGATACTTTTTCACACCTAGTTCAAACCTTACACGCCATTCCTGCCTAGAGCATTGCTGTTTCGTGTCCCTGCAGCTCAGAGAACAGACAAAGGGAAAGTTTCTTTCCCAATTTTAAGAAGTTCTACCTTCCCACTCACTCTTTTGGTCAGGTGCCCATTCCATTTCTTTTACATGTGGCTTGTTAACCCTTTATAGATAAAGCAAGCAGAGAACAGACACCAACTTGGATTTTACAGCTATTTCTCCTACTCTGAATCCTAGGGTAAAGAAGTGGGGACCCTGCATGAAAGAAAAATAAACCCCCAAGCTTATTTTACCAGCTTGGGTTAAAACTTTCCCCCAAAACCCAAACTTCTCCAGTTGGGGCTTGGAAAATGCTTCCACCACCAATTTGAGCCCCTAAAACCATGGGTTAGGGTAAACTGGAACTCCTATTATAACACCCCCCCCAGTCCGCCCCCCTTTTCCTGGGAGAGATTTGAGAGCAAAGGCCACAAACCCTCACTTGCTGTAAGACGTGCCTGATCCAAACCAGGATCAATCCAATTGAAACAAACAGTTTCTTAAAAGAAAAATTTTAATAAAAGGAAAAGTACAGATCCCTTGTACAGAAATCAAAAGAGAATAAACTCCTTGCATCACACAGCCCTCATGGACTCCTTCCCTTGGAATTTCTTCCGCTGCTAGCTAACAGCAAAGTACACCATGGACCAATTATCTAGTGATACAATTCAAAGTTTCAAATCACTTACTGCTGGACCTGGTTTCCTTAGACAATTATAGAAATGTAGAATAGAAACATAAGTATGATTCTTCCCATAGCCAGGGGAACCACAGACAGACTCCTCCACACAAGAGAGAGAGAAAAACGAAACTAAAACCTTTGTCTGCCCGGTTGATTAGCAGCTCCCTTACGTCATCCCCTCTCTTGTTTCAGGTTAACCCTTCACAGGTAAAACAGTAATTCTAAGCTACTTCATACTTATGACAGGTGCCCATTCAGTTTCTTTTACATGTGTGCTTGTTAACCCGGTATAGATAAAGCAAGCAGAGAACAGACACCAAGAGGGATTTTACAGCTAGCTGACTGGCTGGCTGTACATAGGGTGACCAGATGGGAAGGGTGAAATATCAGGACACACTCCACGAGCGCACACTCTGCCCCCCCCCCCCACACACACACACGCAGCATGCTTCTCTGGGAGCCAGGGCAGAGAGAGCTCTCCTGGCCGTTGCCGTGGCCCGCCCACCTACCCCTGAATGCTGTGCTGTCTCTGCCATGGGAGGTGCCGAGGAGGGGGCTCCCTCCCCCCCCATGCCTGCGGGCGCTGGTTGCATGCAGAGAGGATCCACTCTGCGTGCCCTGCATGTTCCCCGGGCCCCGCCTGTCTCTGCCGGCCAGAGGGGGGGGGGGGGGAAGGACGGGACTCTGGGCTGGGCTCTCTGCCGGCAGCTAGCTACTAGCATTCTTTGTCCCGATTTCGGGACTTTACAGATGAGCCCTGCCTGCACAGGGGTCATGCAGGCAGCACATGGCTGCCTGGGGCAGTGGGCGGGGCCGTGCTGCCTGCATGACCCCTGCGCAGGCAGGGCTCATCTGTAAAGTCCTCAAATCGGGACAAATTGCGTCCCGACCAAAGTGTGGTCGGGACGCGGGACGAATGGACAAAAATCGGGACTGTCCCGATGATATCGGGACGTCTGGTCACCCTATCTGTACATAAGGGAGCCCCACCCTCCCTCAGTTATCACAGCTCCAAATTTTGTATCAATCTCTAGTTTATAGATAGGTTATGAACTTGAAACTTTAGTTGCATGTAGCTGATATAGAAGGCATTTTAATCATTTTTCTTCCGTGCTTCCAGAATTGTTTGAAACCCCTGAGCTAGACTCTATTTACCAGTGCCAGTCCTCAAATCCTCCCAGCAGGCCAGTAATGTCCCTCATGCCTCCCAGAATCTATGCCCCAAAACTCTGTCCTGCATCTGCCTGAGGCTCTGGGAGGGAGTTTGGGTGGGTGAGGAGGTCTGGGGTAGGGGATTGGGGTGCAGGCTCTTGGAGTTTGGGTGCAGAAGGGGTGAGAAGTTGGGCTCTAGGAGGGAGTTCGGGTGGGGGAGGGCATCTGAGCTGCAGGCTCTGAGATGAAGTTTGCATGCTGGGTGTAGGCTCTGGGCTGGGGCAGGGGATGGGGGTACATGAAGGGGTGGGGTTGCAGGCTCTGAAAGGGAGTTTGGGGACAGGATGGGGTATGTGTTGGGGCGGTGGGGGTGCAGTCTCTGGAGAGGGTTGGGGGGTGCTCCAAGGCAGGGTGAGCCAGGCAGCCTCTGCATGCTGCTGTCCCCAGGCACCATGCTTGCAGCTTCCCATTCGCTGCAGGGGCACTCGGGGCAGGGGCAGTGCATGTAGGCACAGCCCCGCCACAGGGAGGGGCCGGCAGCTACATGGTGCAAGCATGCAGGAAGCAGCTCAGCTCTGCTGTGCTGCTAGTGACGGGTGGATCTCCGGACAATTTACATCAGGTGGGGGTGGGGAGGACTGCTGGGGGGTGGCAGCCGGGGCCGAGACAGAGACCCGGCCCCAAAATTGCTGGAGCTCCTCCTGCTACATTAGGGAGGTTCTCAGGCTGCAGATGGCCTGCGGGCCGGGACTTTGAGGCCCCTGATGTAGCTGCTATGAAGCAGAAAAGTTTCTCCTAGTCAACTTCCATTTTTGAGGGGGCAACTCCAGTTCTTGCCTCTGCTCATAGATATCCCAACCATCACTAGCAGTATGAAGTTAATATGGTTATTAATAGTTTCCTTGGTATCCTGAAGGTTTAGGAATAGCAAGAGTGAAACTAATCGGTCTTGTTTTTGTTGTTGTTTGTGAGCAACTGCAGTTACTGGATTTGTCTGACTTCAGACACAGGAAGATGGAATTGTTTTAGATGTGGTTCACTTTTAGAAGGTTATCTTTACAAACAAAGGCCTAGAAATCAATTTTTTAAAATGCTAAATTCTGCAGAAATCTCTGGTTTTAGTTGGTTGTGTTTGCCTGACCTGAAAGAGATTCCCACTTGCCTTGAGCGAGTAAAATTTTCAAGACCTACCATAGACTGTAGCTGGTAAACTGTCTAGTACAGATATTTACGTACTGGATTGTACTGACTCTTAAGTATGTGTTGCATTTTATTGTGTCAAACATGAATTAATCTATAATAATGCATAAGTTTTAACTGTTAATGTGTTGAATACCAGTTTTTGCTTGGTATTCAGTGCACGTTACCGTGTGTTGCTTGGTCATTATACAACAATTTATTGCGTAGGTTCTTATTTGTGTGTGCGTGCGTGCAAGAAACTTATTTTAAACAGGTTTATTCTCTGTCTTCACTTAAAGTAGCAACCATGGTTGTGGTGCTTTTTATTTTTTCAAGCAGAGAAGATGCATGGAATCCTTTCTGTTTCCTTGTGCTTCCCTGTCTATAGCTGCCCACTCTCCCTTTGCTGGGACACGGAGTTCCATTTTGCATTTAAAATGGAGATTCAGTCTCTTGTGTGAAAAATACAACATCATCAAATTTACAGCACTCATTCTTGAGTGAAAATTTAAATTTTCTGAGAATTTACAAGTAAATCCATTCTCTGTTCAAATTAATTAAAGGGTGGATAATCATCTGCTTTTTGGAAAATAAAAATTGGATTTTATTTAAATTAGAATTTTTTATTTTGCTGGTCAATTTATTTAAAAAATAAACCTGTTTAAGCTTAAATCTGAAAATAATACAGAATATGTTAAGGCCCACATTTATTACAGTCTCTTAAATAAATAAATAAAAAAGCTGAATCCATGACTGAGCCTCTATCAAAATCTTTGTGTTAAAAGCTGCTTTTTCTATACAAAGAGTGAACCAAGGGATAAAGGGAACTTTTGAGATCATGCTTTAAAAAGATGGCACAGTGGGTCATGTATTGTATTAAGGGCTTAATCTAGTGGCGGGCCCAGGGGCTGTGCTACTAGATACCTTAGACTGACAAAGTTGGTACATGGCCTCAGACTCCAAAAGACACTTTATTTTTTTTTTCTCATCAGGATTATCCATTAAACTTACCTGCGTGGTCTCATACTCCTATTTTATAGCTTTTCCCTACCTGAGCTCTGACTTTCTCAGGGCTGGTCTTCACTACTCGCCGGATCGGCAGGTAGCGATCGATTTTTCTCGCGTCTGGTGAAGACGCGAGAAATCGATCGCTCACGGCGGCCCTGTCGACTCCGAAACTCCAGCTTGCCGGGAGGCGCAAGCTGGAGTCGATGGGGGAACGCGCCACTGACTGCTGCCACTGTGAGGACGGCAGGTAAGTCGTCTGCAGATACGTAAACTTCAGCTATGTGATTCACGTAGCTGAAGTTGCATATCTGCCGTCGATCCCCCCCGGTAGTGAAGACCAGCCCTATGTTCTCAAATTATCTCCACCCACCATGGAAATTTACTCTCCAACTCATGGAAGGCCACTGGTCTGCCCAGTAACTACCAGCCCTTGCTTCTGGATGGTATCTTGAAAGTCTCTGTCGTCTTGCATGAATACACAGAGATATAAACAAACAGGTATGCATTAATATCTCAATGGCTATAAGCAAATAAAATACTGCAGTACTAAAGATATGTGGGTTACATGAGCAGAAGTCTTGTATTGTTAGTGTTTTGTTTTTCTGGGGGTAATGGTTGGGCGTGGCAGGGAAGTTGTATAACAAGGGGAGAAGGAGCAGAGGAGAAGCACTGGTGTCAAATCAGGATATTATGAGAAGAAAGGACAGCATTCTTCAGAGAGCAGCATCTAGATGATTTTAACACCTGGAGATTGGGGGGGGGGGGGAAACCTGCCATGCCTGCAGGTCCTAAAAAGATTCAGGAGGGAATGTTTTCAAGAAAATACTTGTACCTCAAAGTGAAAAGGAACATATGCCAAATGTAAACAGTGCAACAAAGAGACATATGCAAGACTTGGCTGTCAGAATGAAACAACATTATGAAAAATGCTCTTCAGAAGGCAATGACTTTGAAGATGAAGTGCAGAAGTGCATCTCTGAACAGTCTGGGTCAACTGGTTAGTAAAATTATTTTTGCATTATTATGGACTGCCTACTGTGTTTTACTATGATAAATGATAGCTTAGATTGTCATAAAATTGTGTTTTGGGTGGATTACTTATGAATTTCAAAATGTTTATGTTTATAATATATGCTTGTGGAGTACTTATCAATTACTGGTTTTGTTCTTATGGGTGGACTTCTCAGATTTTTTTAAATGAGCAATATGATAAAATATTCTAGGTGAAGCTTTCCTGTTTGAAAGTAAAGTTTTATTAGGCAATTTTATGAATATTAACATTTTAAATGTTCTTTCAATTTGGGATATTGCTGGAGATAAAGGTTTAAATAGATAATCCTTATGATTTATTTATCTATTTCCCTATAATACATGGTTTAGATTAAATTATATCATTTAAACGGTTGTACAAACATCTGCAGTAGGGGGAATCTTTCATTATTTTTTCACTATTTTTGTTTCAGGATCCATCTTAAACATAAGAGGTTATGAATACCCATCATCTGTCAGGTCTACAACTTGAGTTATCTACTGGTACCACCACCACCAACAGCGTTGCAAGTAAGCATGCATCAGACGGTAAACTACCTGTATTCCTTCTCCCCCTTTTCCCCCAGCTCCAAAAAAAGGGGAAAAAAAAGACTTTGCTATCTAGTATGACCATGGATGAGTTTGTAATCAGGACCAGCAAATTCCATCAAAGCTCCATAGATGAAAAGATTGCTTGGTTCATTTATGCAACAAATTCTCCTTTTCATCATCTTCAGAAGAAACACTTCATTGACATGGTTCAATCATTACTACTAGGCTATGTGCCACCCGGAAGAACAGACGTCACTGGAAGATTGGTACAGTGTAACAGAGGGAAATTGAACAGTGTGCAAAAATAATAGACAGGATACTCATTGATCTGAGTCTTGATGGATGGAGCAGTGTGTACACAGCGATCCAGTTGTATGTGATTTTGTGATAACAGAAGATGGGGTTATTTATTTTACAGAAACAATTGGTATGCAGTGTGAGCATTTCCTGATATAATACCTAAAAGAAGTAGCAGTAAAAGCTATAACACTGTGAACAAAAAAAAAAAAAGTGTCAAGTGAATAGTTTGGTCACAGATAATGTTGCAAATGTAGCAAAGATGAGAAGAAATCTAGAAGAAGAAATGAACGCAACCTGCAATTTTTATTATATATGGATAGGGTGCTTGTTTGGTACCTCTTTTAGCCAAAAACTTAATTACAATTCCAGGAAAAAGGATAATGTTGAAATTGCAGAATACTTTGGTAACAACCACTTTGCCTCAGCCTCACTGAAGAGAGCCGGAAGATCCAAATTAATTCTCCCCCAAGATGTACAGTGGAATTCAATGATTGACTTTTGAGCTATTTATTAAGAACTGGCCTATTCTGATGACAATTTGTGAAGAATATCATGACAACATGGAACAATCACACCACAGTAGTTAACATCAGACTAAAGAGAAATGTGGAAAATATCCTGACTATACTGAAACATATTTTCATAGCTTTGGATAAATTGCAGAAAGATTGCTGCTGTATTGTTGAGTCTGTCGCAATTTTGAAGGAACTTCAAGAGACACTGAAGAAAGAAAAGCCCAACAACAAAGTTCTGTTGCAGTCTGTAAAGAAGCAGATGGATCAAGAACTTACCGGTACTCCTTTTCTTGCCAATATTTTCAACCCAGAGTACCAGAGAGATGCTTAACTGCTAAAGATGATGATGGCTTCGGTGACAATTAGATGCCCATCAGTCATGCCAATTGTAATAAATTTCAGGCCTGGCAGTGAACTATGTAAGCAGCACAGGTTTGCTAATGTTACGCCATTAGACTGGTAGACATCATTAGCTAACCACCATGCTAAACCAGCTTTTAACAGCAGTAGCCTCTTTAGCAGGCACAGAGAGAATATTTTTTCATTTGAACAAATTCAAAGTTGGAAAATCTATTGGGAGTTGAAAAAGCTGGAAAACTTGGTTTTTTTTCCTCATCCAGTCTATGAATAAAAATGAGGGAGGAGGGAATGAAATCTGTTATTTTTTTTTAAAAAAAAACCTGAAGGACAGCCTAAGTAATTTAGAGACTGTTTTCTCATTTTCAGGAGACTTGGGCAAGTAGGAACTTACGCTGCCATTACTTTTACATGATGTATTTGAAATGTTTCCCAGTCTACTCTGAAATAATCAGTTTAATTCAATGAGTACAATTAATCTCTCTCTTTAATAAATCATTTAGTTATAATTGTGAAACATATTTTGATAAGTTTATGTATCCAAATCATGGTTATTTTGTTTAATAAAAAAAATATATATTTTGCATTTTTGTCTTTAATTAAATTCCAGTTATCATCCTAATGCTCTTGAAACAAATAATGAGAAAAGTTAATTATTCATTTTCTAATGTACTAAAAATGTACAGTTAGTAAGAATTTGAAAATATTTGTTATAATTGCTACATATATGTAATGTTGTGTACTCTTCTAGGTTACAAAAAGCTGTACCAAATATAGTATAAAGATTCTTCTTATTTGTAAGTCAACATTATTTAATGGTTATATCATCCAAAGAGAGTGCATCTTTTTAAAGAAAATATCTGAAGTACAAAAGATAATTTAAATTGAGCCTCTCTACTTCATAATTTTAAATTGCCTTGATTTAAATTAATTCACCTGTTAATCTTTTTCTTTGTCCCAGTTATCTAATAGAAGTACTTCAATTTCACATAATGATAATTTTAATAGTACTGCTCTCTAAACTAATATATTAACTGCAATTTAAAGTCCAGATTCACCAGTGAGCTTTGGGAGCTTTGTACTGCTCTATCATGTCAGCGTGAGGGGGGAATATATTAAAAGAATCCAGTATTTTAAAAATTAGTTTAGGTTAGTCAGTGACCACAAACGTTAAAATGCCTTAATCCTAATCCTATAGTTATTTCATTGTCTAGGTACACTGCAAGAAGGACAGGAGACACTTGTTCTGGATTTTAATCAGGCTGCAACTTTATTATATAATAGTCTGTGACTACCCGGCAGATAATTTGTACAGTTCAGACAAATCCATGCTTATTCAAATCAGTTTTCTGGAGTTTCCACCAGCCCTCCCTTTGTTTCTATCCAGGTCCACCAATTGACCCATGGCTTGGGCCTTATCCACTACCCTCGTAAGAGGGTTAAGGTGGGCTATGAGAACGGGGAAGGGGTTGGCTCCCTGCCGTACCAACCAGAGGAGTCCTCAATCCCCTTCCCCGTTCTGTTCCTTTATCCGGTACCTCCTTTTAAATCCTTTACCAGGCCATTTAGCTGGTCACTGGCTGCTTTCCCTAAGGAATACTTGTTCTGGACATCCACCCAATCTTACAAAATACATTATGACATATGGCCTACCCAGGGCCAGCTCTGTTTTTTTGTCACCCCAAGCAAAAAAAAAGAAAGCGGGGAGGGGGGGACCGCTCTAACTGCCGGAAAAAAAAAAAAAGAAAGGAAAAGGCGGCCGAATTGTGCTCCTCAAGATTAGCCGCAATGCCGCGCTTAAGCATATGATGCCCCAGGCATGTGCTTCCTCAGCAGGTGCCTGGAGCCAGCCCAGGGCCTACCACCTTCTCTTCTCACCAGAAAAAGTCCTCTCACACCTGCTGTGCAAAAGGTGAAAAAACCCTCACTCCACCAAAGCCAATTCAGGTAGATACTTGAGAGAGGACCATAGGGAAGTTTCTGTTTGAGCTCACTTTTAGCACTTTAGACTATTTGTTTTTAAATTGTGAGGCATTCCCCCCTGGGCAGGGGGCAGCAAGGTTATCGGGCAGGCCTGTGGCCATCCAAGTGTCCATTTCAAAGCAGGACAGGACCCATCCTTTACCAGAGGTGGGAAAGGAGATGGGGAGAGCGTGGACCCTTCCAACCCTCCCCAGGCAGCTGCCTGCTGCTCTCCTGACCATGATTTCTGGGGACTCCTTGAGTGTTCTTCCTGATGCTGCCCTGGCCTGGATGCCCACTGGTCAATAGCCCTGTGTATTTTTAAACTCTCTAGAGCCTGTGAGAGGCTCTGGCTGTGGGGAGGGAAGGCAAGGACCCCCTGTCCATTCCATGCCACTCTGCCATGGGCTCCTTTGGGGGTGGAGCCAACCGAATTCTGCCATCATTGTGCTCCTCTTGGTGAGTCACTTTCTGCCTTAGATGGGAGTGGGTTAGCGGGGGTGGGTGGGGGGAAGGAGGGGCTGTTATGAGACGCCAGTATAGAAGGGGAAGTGTGGGAAGTTCTGCTTCAGGCTGCTTTTGGAGGATCCTTTGATAGAAATGATATTGGCTGGTGCTTCAGCCTGCTGTTTCTACTGTAAATATACTCACAATAAATGTACTGGTTATTGTATTAACTACCGATCAAGCATCTTGGAAGGGATGTGTGTGAAATGCACATTAATCAATTAACTCATTTATAGAGTCATTGTCATTTTTGTGGAAATTTACCATGCTTCCTGTTTGTTCTGCCAGTATATGCTTAACAGGAACCGAGGCTGGAACATTATTTTTACATGTGATCAGACAATGCTGCCAAATCTGCTAAGGGGGAAGGTGGTGTCGTGTCGTGACTACAGCTTGTGGTCCATCCCTGCACTGGCTGCTTTATGGAGTAGAGCTCTCTAGTGATATCCTGAACATGCTAGGGAATGGAATCTCTGACTCACCACATTTACCCCACCAGAATCATAACGTGTCTCCATCCTCAACTGCTCAAGAATCATGAGAATTTTGTAAAAATGGATTCTTCTTGCTTTCCGATTTTGCATTTTTAGTGTACGTGCTTGTCACATTTTCACGCTCTTCTCCATAACCAGGAGGGCTAAAAAACTTTTTTAAATTAAACTTGATTCCAGGAGCTAGTGTTTCAGGAAAACTAAACATTGTGGGACTCATGATAAAATCATGAGTTGGCAACACTACTAATATCTTCCTACTTTTTCCTACTATTTATAGGAAATTTCAATCCATTATTCTGCAAACATACACACACTAGTTCTGGACTTTCTCTCTGCTATCATGATACAACAATTTTCAGGGATGTCAAGGAGAAAGTCCTGCACTGAGTCTTTGATTCAAGGGGAATCCAATTAGCTGCAGAACCTCAGATCCGGTTAAGGTGAGGATATACAGTGGAGTCGCATCATAGGAGCATTTAACGTGCACTAATTGAACTATACATGCTCCTCCAAAAAAAAAAAAAATTGTACTTGCTGAGCGGGGCTGGGGCTGGTATCCCAGACTGGCATCAGGCTGAGTGGCTCAGCCCGCTGCCGTCCTGGGATTCCATTCATCCAGGCCAGCTGGAGGCTGAACAGGGCTGGTGGTTGGGACCCCAGACCGGCAGCGGGTGAGATACTCTGCCTGTTGCTGGTCTGGGGTTCTGTCTGCCAGCTCCTGCCGGCCAGGATCCTGGCCGCTGGCCCCGCTCAGCCTGCCGCTGGCCTACGGTCCTGTTCACTTAGCTGGCAGCAGGCTGAGCGCGGACAGCAGTGGGGTGAGCAGCTCAGTCCTCTGCCGATCTGGGGTCCCGGCTGCCAGCCCTGCTCAGCCCACTGAAGGCCTTGGGTCCCATTCACTTAGCTGGCAGGAGGCTGAGCGGAGCCGGCGTTAGACTATACTCGACTCCACGCAGTTTTGATCTGACGCAGGGACCTTCGAACCTAACCCCCGCATAAGATGTGACTTCACTGTATATGTCAATTGGAGTTAGGAAAAGAATGGCTAGAGCCAGGCTGAGCCATATTACTTTCCTTAAACTATGTTCATTCTGTGTTTTACCCCACCCCTCCCACTGGTATTTCTCTCATCCTACATCCTTTTACTCAAGTTTATTTTTGATGATGATATGAAAATGAGCCTTACCTCTTTTACCTAGTTGGAATCAGTTCCCTCTGAGTATTGATTGGAACTAAGGTTTGAGTTGATGATGACTGACCTATGTGCTGACTACTTCATAATTCTCTCCTAAACTAGTGTATTCTGAGGTGGCATTCTGTAATTCTTTATCAGCCTGGTCCATCTGTAGCTGTGTATTGCCGGTGTGAACAGATTATAATGGACCAAATTGTTTTACTAATCTTTTTAGTTTAGTAATAGAAAAGATCTCTTGTCCTCTCAATTTCCTGCTTATATTGTAGATCGTATACTGGAATCCCTTCTCCAGGACAGCAAAATTGTGCTACAATGAGATCTTACTGGGTGATTGTGGTTTTTTGTTCTTGTTTTTTTTCCAGTTTGATGGTAGGGATTTTGGAAAGTATCCAGGACTCTGAGTTACATAAAAAGCTTGGGATACTTTCTGGCCCCTTGGTAAGCTGGAAAATTAGTTCAGCAAGATTTCTTTCAAGCTTTGCAGTCTGTATAAATAAGAATTGTTGAATTTTCAGGGCTGGCGTAAGCACTAGGCGACCTAGGCTGTTGCCTAGCGTGGCACGATTTGCGGGGTGGCTTTTAGCCACCCTCAGCAGCATTTCGGCGGCTGCTCCTCCGAGAATGGGCACCAGCGGCGCTCTGCAACTTTTTGGCGGCCATGGCCAGTTTGCCGCTTCGTCCACCAGTGGCGTTTCGGCGGCAGCTCTACATGTTTGTGGAGTTATGGGGGATAGTGCTCTCTGAGATTAGAGCAGCCATTTTCAAACTGGTTTGCACAGAGCTGGGCTGGTCAGGAGGTGCTTGCTGTCCTTTTTTTCTAGCTGCAAGTTTCCTTAAGACAGTAGAAAATTAAATATTTCACTAATAATTCTTTTCCAGCCTGATAGGATTACTTGAAAGGGCTAATGTTTGTTTTAGCTGGTCCTGGCTGCTTTAGAAAAGCAGCTCCTGGAGTATGGAGATAACTATAGATCCGCCTCCATGCAAACTCCTTGTTGCTGCTTCCTACTGGAAGTCATGGTCCCTCTCCAGCTGTGGTATGGCCTGGGGTAGTGGTTGATTAGGAAATATAAGGTGTTAATATTAGAAAAGTTAAGGTTAATATTGTATTGACTGTGGTACCGTTGCTGTTAAACAATTCATGTCTACAGTTTTTTGTTATGGCAGAATAGCCCCTGGCTAAGGCACAGTGCTAGTATTTGGGAGATCAGGTTGACTTCCTAATTTGACCACAAAATTCCTGTGTGACACTGAACAAGTCACTCACTCTGTGCTTTAATTCACAGTCTGTAAAAAGAAAGTAATACTTCTCTAACTCTGAGGTGCTGAGGATAAATTCACTAAGATTTATGATGTACTCGGGTATTGTAGTGGTGGAGAATTGCTGATGTTTATAACAAGGTATTGCTAAAATTTTCCTTTAAAATAGATGTTTGTCTGCTTCTTGGGCTTGTGCCACTTATTCTGAAAATACAAATATGCCTATTGTGGTTCTAGGTGGAAGCTAAATCAGAACTCTTTGAAGAAAAACAGGTTAGATAGATCCTTAACCAAAGTCAGGAAAAATAGATAGGGTGCCTATTATATTTGGGAAAATATGTGGTGAATGCTTGTTTTTCTGAATCCTATCTACCAATAATCTGTTTCTTTTGCAGAACCATATGATAACTTGAGGGAGATTCTCCAAAATGTGGCCAAATTACAAGGTGTTTCAAATATGAGAAAACTGGGTCACTTGAATAATTTTACTAAGGTAAGAACTTAACTGGTACAGCTTGTTTAGTGATCATCTCTTTTAATGATTATTTTATTTGTACTATGCAAGTTGTTTAAGAGCCTCACAATAGTCCCTGCTGTGAACAGTTTACCATTCAGAATTAAGATGTGACACTATGGCGAGAGAGAACAAACAAGATCATGCATTAGTTCACTTACCTCTTGATGGCTGAATTTTTGTTTTTAATTCACTCCTGGGTTTTGTGACAGAAGTGAGTTTTAGTGGAGATTTGAATGACGTGAGCAAAGCTGGGATAGGTTTGAGAGGGGAATGGAGTTATATAGAAAAAGGAATGGAGATAGAGGAAGTGTTACCAGAGATCTGGGGAAAGTGAAAGGAGACCTATTTAGATATAGGTAGAAATGTACCTTTTAATGTAATACACAGGCAGAATACATAGAGCAATGGATTGCTAGTAGAGCAGTTCAGAGAGAAGAGTTGTGGCTTAGTCTTAACAGGAGGCAAGAAATATTTCAAAAGCAGAATTTGGGTAGACTAGAATGGAGAGGATTTAGGTAAGAGGCCTTTTTTTCCTACTTCTATTTACTGTTGATTCACAGTTGTATGGTTTATACTGTAGTTTTGTCACTTCAGTCCAGGTGACTGGTGCTCAAACACCAAAATAGTGAGCGGTATATAAATACCTTGATAGTATAATAGGTCCTGATTTTGTATGGAAAACGACCAATTTAAATGTTTTTATGAATGTAATTAACATCTATTTTGATCAAGCTAATTCCTTCCAGTTACATTGATTCCATACTTACTCACTGTACTTCAAAACTCCTATTTTAAATCCGTGATTATAAGGAGCTTGAAAATATAGTCTCCTCACTAAAAGTTTCAGTGAATGTTATTGGGGAAGGAAAAAGCTGACTGAAATTTCATTCAGAAATCTTTGATGGAAAGGATGAGACAGGTAACTTCTTAGTTGTTTACATTAAATACTAAAAAACTCTGGTGAAAGGAAATGAATAGGAATTATGACGCATTTGTATTTCACATTATGTATATTTGAGTTATATCTGCTATCTGTAGTGACTAAAATACTTATTCCTGTCACTGTAAAACCAGCACAGCTAAAAAAATGATCTGGATTCTATTACTGCATGTACATCCACTAACTTTTATTAAGTTCCAACCAGGGAGTGCACAAGGGGGACATGCCGGGGCACAGTTTCCGCATATCAGCCTGGGCACAGAACTCCGCTGGGGTGAGGAGAGCGAACTGCTTGGCCCAGGGACTGTGGAGAGAGGAAAGGAGGAACAGCCAGCTCCATCAGCCCTTGGGCCGTTGTGAGGGGAAAAGGGAGAGCCAGCTCCACCTTCCATAGCAGGGAGAGCCATTGCCTCAGCGCCGGTCCAGGGCAGGAGATGACAGCTCCTCAGGTCCGTGCGGGAGGGAGGGAGAACCAGCTCCATTGGCCTGTGACTGGGAGAGGCAGCTCTCATGGGTGCAGGAGTGGGTGGGGGTGGGGGAAGGAAAAACAGTTCTGGTCAAAGGGACACCAAAAGTGCCCCTCCAAAAGCAACCAGTTTTTTATACCTGTGCATGCCGTTGATTCCAGCTACAGTGCAGGTTGTCAAATCTGCTTCATTCGCACGCAGAGCGGTTAGGCTACATAGATGACAACAGACTCCTTGAAACCTGTCCAGAAGCTAATCTGAAGTCTTTAAAACATGCATCCTTGAAGTAGAAACTTGAATTGAGTTCCTCTGAGTGCCTGAGCTATGCATCAGTGCTGTCTGTGTTGATGCAGTCAAGTAAATCAGCTTCACCCAAGGTTCCCTTCACTACAGCAAGAGCTCTTCATACAACAAATGAAGTTACATCCACCATTGTACTAAGCATGGAAGGTGCTAAATGAGAGCTGGTCGTCCTCAGTACTACTGATAAATCTCTCTCTTCCAGACCATTTCTGAACCTCTTGACACCCGCTTCATTCAGGCTTAGCCTTTATAGAAAATGTGGAGAGTCTGCAGTGTGTACTGAGATTTTTGCCCCTTTGGATAATTCTTGACCATTCTTGTCCAGACTTCCTTTTCAGAAATCTGTCCTGAACCAGCTGTTCCATCCAGAGCTCCTTATCATGACACACACATCAAAAGTTCTTCTTCTTTTCAAATACTTTTGAAACCCCTCTGGCACTGGTGAGGCCACATCCAGTTTTGGTCCCACCACTACAAAGGGATGTGGACAGATTGGAGAGAGTCCAATGGAGGGCAACAAAAATGATTAGGGGGCTGGGACACATGACTTATGAGGAGAGACTGAGGGAACTGGGGTTATTTAATCCGCAGAAGAGTGAAGGGGGATTTGATGGCAGCCTTTAGTTACCTGAAGCAGGATTCCAAAGAGGATGGAGCTAGGCTGTTCTCAGTGGAACAGAACAGTGGAGACAGAACAAGGAGCAATGGTCTCAAGTTGCAGTGTGGGAGGTCTAGGTCGAATATTGGGAAACACTATTTCACTAGTAGGGTGGTGAAGCACTGGAATGGGTTACCTTTGAGGTTTTTAAGGCCCAGCTTGACAATGCCTTAGCTGGGATGATTTAGTTGGTGATGGTCCTGCTTTGAATAGGGGATTGGACTAGATGACCTCCTGAGGTTTCTTCCAACCGCAATATTCTATAATTCTTTGACTGAAGGCAAGGCCCCAACCACATGTCTAAATGAAAAATAAATTTAACCTTTTTTCTTCTCCCATCTCATTAAAAATGTTAGTAATGCACACCCTGATAAGAACAGTAGTAATGGATCCAGTGTCTCTTAGAAAAAAACAAAGATCTTTACTTTAAATTTTTTCAAGTATCTAAAAAGTGGGACTTGTGACCAGTCCTGATCTTTCAAATATAAATCCATAATATGAGCACTATAGAAACGCGTAATAAGAAACGGTCTACCTGGTATGCTCACAATCTACATGGACAAGACAAAGAGTGGGAGGGGGACACAGAGACATGGAGGGGTGAGATGACTTGCCCAAGGTCACCCAGCAAGGTTAGTGGCCAGGAACAGGATCAAATCTCATGAGTCTTGAGTGCAGTGCACTGTCCACTGGACCAATTGTCATTAATATTGTACTATTAACTGCCTTAATGTATTCCTTATGACATAACATCATTTTTTGTAAATGCTTGATGTATAATACCTAGATGTCTGAGCATCATGGAGTCTTTTGCGCACACATGGGAGCATGGCCATTTCATATTTAATATTTTAAAGTATGCATAGAGCTTTCCAGGCAGGTAAGAAACCTTACCTCAGTTTTATAGGCTTATTTTAAATTTTGTTTAACTTTATCATTAAAATGAGATTTCCTGTAAAGATACTAATGATTCTGAAACTCATCAGGATATAGCTTGGGTTTCTTTAGATCTATTATCTTTGCATCCGAATTCCCATGCCAACTGTGGTTCTTGAATTGCAGTTGAGGACCAATACTTTGTAGCCATGTAGTGCAGTCTCTTTCCTGTGCTTTGATACTGTGATTACTAAACCTACCAGTAATTATGGTCTCAAAATATATTATCTGTGCAACCGAAGACACTATCATCCACAGGTCTGGAGGACAGAGGCAGTTTCCTTCCACCTTGTTCAGGATTCTGTGAAAATCTAGTGGCTGGGAAGATTAGGAAGGACTGATTAGTGGCAGAACTGTGAGTAGACCAATGTCTAACACGGTTTTAACAAACAGATCTTTTTTCCCCTTGACAAATATATATATGCAATATGTAGCTCTTTGCAGAGTATATTGTATATTTATTGAAAACATATAATTATGTTGAATAAAACTAGAAACAATGTCTTGAAACTTTGAAATAAGATGATATACTTGGGGTTAGATACTCCAGTTTTCAGTGTCTTACAAAAGATTAAAGTTTTTTAAGTGATTATAGAATTCCAACCCACTGCAAATAGTCTAAATATTTCTGCTTTTGTGTAAGTTTGGTATTCCTAACAGTTACTTGCTTTTACAAAGTGCATACATTTTCTCTTCAAAAAGCAGCTTTGATTTGTCTGTTTTTTCATTTTTCGTAGATATGAGTGTATATGTGGAATATTTTGAAGAAATAGTTTACTGCTAAGGTGAATTTATAGAGCCCCACACTTGATACTGTTACTCAGCTCTGTCAGTCATATGCTGCAGACAAGCCAAGAATTTAGAACCCTAGGCAGAGCCTCAGTTATGTGACCCTAGGAAACATACTGACCCAGATTCCAACTGCTAGTTTCTTACTTGTAGGCAGTGTTATTGTAGCCATGTTGGTTCCAGGTTATGTAGAGATACTAGATGTTGTACTCTTGAATTCATTATGCTTTCCTATCTTCTGTTTATTTTTCATTTTTCTTTAGTAAGGAAAACTGAAGGAGTAAATGTGGTACATTTTAGATGTACAGTAGAAATGATTTTCTGTTTTAATACTTCGTTATCTCTTCCTGGTGACTTCTGGTCATATTTACCATTTTATGTTCAAAGAGTCAGTGAATAGGAATAGATGAGGCTTACCTTTATTTCCAAAACAGAGAATCAATATTTTGTTCTGTTTGCTTCTGTTTATATATTCCTTTTACACTTTCCTTGTGAATGCCATCAAACAGTTACTTTTGGGCTAAATTTCCCTTCTGTTCAGCTGTATTTTGGAAAGAGAGAAGTACATATAACTAATTGAATATGAACTCTCTATGAAGCAATGGTGGAATTTGATACAAGTAGAGAGTCAGGATTTAAATGGGTTTTTAATTTAAGCATTTATTTCAGATTCAATTGGATTCTTTATTTAAGTAACTAATGTAAATGGAACTGGTCCCACCATCTTGTCTTCCCTCTGTTTGTTTTCCCTAAATTATGTCCTGTGCTCTAGAATGTATTACATTTAACATTCAACATATCTCCAAAAAGATAGATACTACATGTTTTATGCATATGACCTTAAGCCAAGAATGTAGAAACCTAGTCTAAATACAACCGTTTGTTTCAGTAATTACTAGTTAGTAGTAAGTAGTAGTAATTAGATCAGTAATTGCTGATCCAGTAACTGCTTCTAAGTTTTCCTTTAGAGTCTAGATACCTGTTCTTTTATTCAAAAGCAGACTGCCAGATTTGGGAAGTCTCTTTGCTTTGTAGAAAAATTGGAACATTTTTAAATGAGTCCAGAGTGCTTTTGGACTCCTAAATTAATTTCCCCCCCCCCTCGGGGGGAGGAGGAGGGGGGAGTAGAGGAGTGATTCTTTAGATCAAAGTGTGTCTAAACTGAAGAGCATATTGTCTTGTATCATTGCACAGCTTTCGAGTTAAAAAGTTCCTTCTACTCTAGGATCTATCTATGGACTTACCCATAAGAGACTTTTTTGTTTCCTTCAGCTTATAGCCATCATTCTTCCTCATAATGATTCTACATTAAGAATATATTTGCTGTTGGTTAAAGGCAGTCCATGAAGCAGAAGCAAGTGAGCTTGATTTTCCTAAGCTAGTTTGATACTTCTATACTAAGGAAAGAAGATGTAGTTTCAAAAGTAAATATAATTTGGAATCCATTACTGAGGAGTTTATACAAAGTAACTTTTCCAAAGGAGCTTAAACGTTATTTTAAATTATGAAACTTTGTGCATGTTTCAGAAATAAATCTAATGTAAATATATACTTGGCACACTGTACAGAAATGCAGCCAATTCATATAATCGGCATAGCACAAAATAAAGCTGTCTTTAGAATGACCTGAAAAGCTATCTATTGCATTATTTATCTTTGGGAGAGTAGTGGATGACTCCTCAGGGATGATAAATTGTTGATCAAGAAGAGGTTTGGCCATGCAGTGAAACGTATGGCACTTTTAAAAATTGTATAACTATACTCCTGGGGGAATTTTGTGCCATGGCACAATGCAGAATTTTTTCAGAAATTAACGTGCACATAGAATTTCCTTTCCCCCACAGAAATGGGCTTCAGTGCTGCTAGCTGCTGCTAGGGGGCCACTGGACCCAGTAGAGCCCAGCTCACACATAGAAGACACTATGGGGGAGGAGGAGGGGAGGAAGAGGGTGTTGAGCAGCTCCCCCCCCCCAATTAAAAACACCTTTTAATATATTTAACACCATTATTAATACAGGAGTTAAAGTGAAGTTTGGGGTGGAGGCTGACAACTCACGACTCCTTAGGTAATAACCTCTCAACCCCCTAACGGGTCCTGATCTCCAGTTTGAGAATCCCCAGGCTAGAGGGTTCCTGGCAACTGCAGTTCCCAGCATGCCCTGATGGAAGGAGAGGGTGGCATGCAGGAAACTCGATGCAAGCCTGGGACCAAGCATCAGGCTGTTTCTTCCCCTGTATCTCTGGGGAGGAGAGTGGATGTCTGGGCCAGGGGCCCCTCCGCTGGGCTCTGGGGAAGAGGGGGTTTAGGTGTATTGGCTGGGGGAGCCCCGCAGCTTGGCTTAGGGAGGGGAGAAAAGGGGCAGAGAAATAGGAACCGAGTTGTCATAGGGGTTTCTTTAACTCTACTCCTGGGGTAATTTTGTGTGTCTATTGTTACAGGCATATTTGCTGATAGGTATTTTTGAAATAAATTACCAAAATAATTGAAACTGGCGTGATTATGTAATGTTATTTTGACAAATAAAATTTACAGAATATTAAAATATTGTGTGCAGAGTTTTTAGGCAGAGTATGTCCCCAGGAGTAATAAATACTTGTGGATTATACTATGAAAGGTCATGTTATCCTCATGAGGATTCCAAATGGATCTAACAAAGCACACAAAAAAAGTATTTACATGCGTAATTCTGTAGCCAATATATGTTTTCATGTTCTTCTTCAGAGGAGATCCTTATTTCTTTAGGCAACTGAGAATTCATAGATTCATAAAGTTTAAGGTCAGAAGGGAACCATTATATCCTCTAGTGTGGCCTCTATTTCCCAGGCCTTACATTTCACGGAGTTACCCTGTATTGAGCCCCGTATCTTGAGTTTGTCTAAAACATTTTATTCCAGGAAGGCATTCAGTCTTGATTTTAAGACATCCAAGAGATTTGGAATCTAACAGTTCTATTTGTGGTTTGTTCTAATAATTAATTCCCCTCACAGTTAAGCAAATGTGACAAATTTCTAATTTGATTGGCTGGACGCTAAAGCCATGTGTAAGTGTGCAGGGCAATCAGTCATTTGATCCATAGTGTGTCAATATTATAAAATTATTGGTAACTCCAGTGTTAGTTTACCACGAGTACTGTTGAGAAGACAACTGAATTTTTGAAAACATTTTGAATAAAATAGTTTAACTCTTCTAGGGAAAACAATTAAATCAATCCATTTTGAAGTTTAGCCCCGAAAGGATTTTTTGTATGCGTTTAGCATTTTTTAACTAAACCAAGACAGTTACTTGCAAATAAAACTACACTCACTCACTCAGCATTACCATGGTGCTTTGAACCAGGGGCAGCTATACGATTTTTGCCGCCCCAAGCGCGGCAGTCAGGTGGCCTTTGGCAGCACGCCTGTGGGAGGTCCGCTAGTCCCTCAGATTCGGCAGTGTTTCTGCCGTCTGCCAGTCCTGTGGCTGTGGCCTAATCGCTGCCGAAATGCTGCCGAATCCAGGGGAGCGACATCCCCGCTGAAGGTTGCCTGACTGCTGCCCTGAAAGCAACAGTCAGGCTTCCCACCACGGTTTACCGCTCCAGGCACGCACTTGCTGCGCTGGTACCTGGAGCCGCCCCTGCTTTGAAGCCAGAATTCTATTGAAATTTAAAAATTAAACAGGGAAAAAAATCCTGTTTGGCATAAGTCTTCATTATAAATCGTGTCCACCAAAACTAATAGTTTTCTCTGACAGGGCAGCGAGCCTTGTGGATGGGGGGGAAAGTGATAGATGTGGTATATCTTGACTATAATAAGTCTTTTTGATACTGTCTTGCATGATCTCATAAACAAATAAGGGAAATACAACCTAGATGAAGCTACTGTTAGGCGGGTGCATAAATGGTTGGAAAAGTTGTGGTTCACAAGTCAGGCTGGAGGGGCATATCAAGTGGGGTCCTGCAGGGATCAGTTGTGGATCCAATTCTGTTCAATATCTTAATGATTTAGATAATGGCAAAGAGAGTACACTTATAAAGTTTGCAGACAGTACCAAGCTCTGAAAGGTTTCAAGTACTTTGAAGTTTAGGATTAAAATTCAAAATTATCTGGACAACTTTGGAGAAATGGCCTGAAATAAATAGGATGAAATTCAATAAGGGCAAATGCAAAGTACTATGCTTAGGGAGGAACAATCAGTTGCACACATACAATATGGGAAATCACTGCCCAGCAAGGAGTACTGTGGAAAAGGATGTAGGGGTCCTAGTGGGTCATAAGCTAAATGAGAATCAACAGTCTGACGTTGCAAAAAAGCGAACGTTACTCTGGGATGTATTAGCGGGAGTGTTACACGCAAGAAGTGATTCTTCCGCTCTTCTCTGCACTGATTAGGCATCTGGTAACATATTGTGTCCAGTTCTGGGAACCACATTTCAGGAAAGATTTGGAGAAAGTCCAAAGAGCAATAAAAATGAATTATTAAAGGTCTAAAAAACATGATTGGTTTTTTTTTTAATGTGGAGAAGAGAAGAGGGAGCAGGGACAGAATAGTTTTCAAGTACTTAAAGGATTGTTATAAGAAGCAGGGAGAAAAATTGTTCTTAACTTCTGAGGATAGGGTAAGAAGCAGTGGACTTAAATTGCATTAACGGGTGTTTAGGTTGAACATTAGGAAAAGCTTCCTGTCAGGGTGGTTAAGCACTGGAATAAATTGTCTAGGAACGTTGTGGACTCTCTGTCATTGGAGATTTTTAAGAGCAGGATAGGCAAACACCTGTCTGGGATGGTCTAGATAATAACTTAGTCGTGCCTTGAGTGCAGGGGACTGGATTAGATGACCCCTTGAGGTACCTTCCAGTTCTGTGATTATAGCAGATCTCCAGTCATATAAGGTTAACATCAACTTTCTGTTTTAAAGCTTAGACTCTTCTAAGTGCTCTGAAATTCTGCTTCTCAGAATATCTTGAAATGTGTTATGCAGGATAGGATTGGTAGTCCCCATTTGGTGTCATTTTGCCAAGGGATTTATGAGCTAAAGCCCCCTGGAGGGGGGGGGGGGAACTATTCTTAAGATTGATGCATTCTGCCAACACCCTTCTCCTGTCCCCAGCCAAAATTGTCTGTCACTGGACTACCCAAACTATATATTACACCCTTTGGGGGAGCCAGTTTGACAAAAGAAGGAAATTCACTGACATATTTGATTACCAATGGACAACATTAACTCTGTTATCTCATGCCCTTCCAGAAAGTTAGGTTCAGCAAATCTTAAAGGCTGAAAACCATGAAATAGAGTCAAAGTACTGTTCCACAGAATCTTAACTCTGCTCTGTTTGAAAGATGCCCCAGTATGCCCATAACACACATACTAGCACTCTGCCTTTGCACTGTACTGAACAGGAGCTACCTCCACCTGCTCTGCGCTCAAGCACTTAGCCCTATTTAGGAAAAAAATAACCCACATCTGTTTAAATTTTACAGACCCTTCACCGTATCCACACAATACCACTTATCCCTAAATTTCACACACTTTTCACTAAGCCCATAGACCACACTCATATTCTAACTAACATTTGGCAAGCCCTATTGCAAGCCCTGTGCTACTAATGCAACCTATGCAACACAGTGCTGAAAGGAGGCATACTAGATCTCTGAAAGTACCCATGCACCTCTTTCCTTTAATCGCGCACAGTGGTGAGGTGGGGGTTGGAGTCGTATCCCCCTATCATTGTATATAACAATCAGAACTCAGTCGAGTTGCTCCATCTAATTTCTGCATCATTCAACACAGCTACACCTTACCCAGGGAGTACAGCTAAAGTGCATGCAGATTACTCCTAGGAGCTCAAGGAAGTCAAAGTTAAGGTTGCATTGGCCTTTACCTCAATTCTGTATTTTTTGTTTTAGAAGTTTTGAGTTTTGCTGAACTTGACTTTGTGGAGGTACACGAGATACCACCAGGCAACCTAAACTTTGTTCTAACTGATGTTTTTGTTTGACTTTGTCTACACTATGCACCTTTTAGCATCATGGCTGTGCCTCTAAACGGTGCACAGTGTAGCTGCTGTTTGTCAGCAGGAGAGAGCTCTCCCACCAACAAACTTTTACTTCCAACTAAAGGCAGTAGCTTTGGTCGTCAGGATAGCACTGCTTTTCATCGGAATTTTTTTTGGCGGGTGTGGATTTGGGGGTGCGGATTTTTTTTCATACCCCTGAATAGCAATTTTATCATTAAGTTTCCAGTGTGCACAAAACCTTAGTGATAAAGAGTTTACAGATATTCCAGTGCGCATCATGTATTTTCATTGTCAACCATTTTTCTTCATAATGCTGCTGCTCCGCTTTCCCAGCTTCACATCACCACTTCTCTCAAACATCTCTACTCCACACCCAAGCCAACCTTGTTCCCTTCTACAGTTTTGTCAGGCTATCCTTCTAACTGCAGGCTATTGATAAAGATGTTTTATTGTCCTAGATTCCTTTCTTCTCTGAGAGCTGGTCTATGCTAGGAATTTACTTCGGTATAGCTACATCTCTCAGGGGTGTGACAAACCCAATACCCTGAGAGACATAGGGTATGTCTTCACTACAGCAGTAGTTCGATTTCCTTTATGTCGATGTTGTGAACGCGACGGTATACAGTCGATGTTGTGTGTCTTCACTAGGCACAGCTACGCACAGTACGTCGACAGTGTCTGTCCGCAAAACTTTTGCAAGCGTCGACATGACGAGCGTTGCACTGTGGGTACCTATCCCACAGTTCCCTGATCCCCCAGCAGGCACCATTTCGAGTGCTGCACTATGGGTAGGCATTTCCAAATTTCGCGCCCTTTTTCCGCGCCGCCCACCCCCATTCCGAGCGGTGCACTGTAGGTAGGCATCCCATAATTCGCGCCCTTTCTCCGCCGTGCTAACGCCATAGCATTGCAAGCATGGAGCCCGCTGACACCACGGCTGCAGTAATGGCTGTTGTGAGGACCTTGATCACGGTTGCTGAGTCCCTGCTGCACCGTCTGCAGAGGAGGAATGCGATCCGGGGAGAACTGCGCTTTCCGGAACCCGACGACAGTGAGGAGGAGATGGACAAGGACAGCGGGGACGACAGGGACACTGCCGTGCACAGCGGGGACGACAGGGACACTGACGTGCACAGCGGGGACGACATGGACACTGCCGTTTTTGCAAGTAGGGCGACTGACAATCTGTCAAGAATGGTGGCAATGGGGCAGGCTCATGCCATCGAACGCCGATTCTGGGCCAGGGAAACAAGCACGGACTGGTGGGACCGCATAGTGCTGCGGGTCTGGGATGACTCCCAGTGGCTCAGAAACTTCCGCATGCGAAAGGGCACCTTCATGGAACTTTGTGACTTGCTGTCCCCTGCCCTCCAGCGCAGGAATACCAAAATGAGAGCGGCCCTTACAGTGGAGAAGCGAGTGGCGATAGCCCTCTGGAAGCTTGCAACGCCAGACAGCTACCGGTCAGTGGCGAATCAGTTTGGGGTGGGTAGGTCTACAGTGGGCTTTGCTGTGATGCAAGTAAGCAGGGCAATCGTCGAGCGGCTGCTACACCGGGTTATAAACCTCGGAAACCTGCAAGCCACAATAGATGGCTTTGCCGCAATGGGATTCCCTAACTGTGGTGGGGCTATAGATGGGACTCATATCCCTATCCTGGCACCGGACCACGAGGCCGCCGAGTACAGAAACCGGAAGGGATATTACTCAATGGTCATGCAAGCAGTGGTTGACCACAAGGGACGTTTCACCGATCTCTACGTCGGGTGGCCGGGAAAGCTTCATGACGCTCGAGTGTTCAGGAACTCTAGGGTTTTTAGGCAGCTGCAGCAAGGCACTTTCTTCCCCGACCAGAAAATTTCCGTGGGGGGGGTCAAAATGCCGATCGTGATCATTGGGGACCCAGCCTACCCCCTAATGCCCTGGCTTATGAAGCCCTACACAGGAGCCCTGGACAGGGGTCAGGAGCTGTTCAACTACAGGCTGAGCAAGTGCAGAATGGCCGTGGAGTGTGCATTTGGCCGCTTGAAGGGGAGATGGCGTTCCTTACTCATTCGCTCAGACATCCGCGAGAGAAATATCCCCATTGTTATAGCTGCTTGCTCTGTGCTCCACAATATCTGTGAGAGCAAGGGGGAAACGTTTATGGCGGGCTGGGAGGCAGAGGCAAATTTACTTTCTGCTACTTATGAGCAGCCACACAGCAGGGAAAGTAAAAGAGCCCACCGTGAGGCCCTGCGCCTCAGGGACGCCTTGAAAGACAGTTTTATGAGTGGTCGAGATGGCGTTTGAGAATCTGCTCCCTTGCTGTGCTCTAAGCCTGCTGCCCTTGTACCCTCTTTCCCTCCCCCCTCCCCATGCTTTCCCTCCCCCATCCCCATGCTTGCAGAGGAAATAAAATCACTGTTTGAAAAATCATGGTTCCTTTATTGGTTCATCGGAAATACAAATACAGGGGATCACTGTCCTGGTATCCTGGAGGGAAACCGGCAGTCGCAGTGGGGGAGGAGCGGGCAAAGGAGGGGGGGAGAAGGGGGGAGAGGAGGGGTGGGCAAGACACAGCAGCTTTTAAAAGTTTTCTGAGAAAGTCAGCCTGCTGCTGCTGCTGCTTCTGCTGGCTTGTGGGGTGGAGTGGAGCGGCCCACGGGCCTTGCCCCCCCGTGTTCTCACCCCGCGTCTGGGTGGGGAATCTATGGGAGTTGGGGAGGGGGGGAGGTGGTTACACAGGGGCTGCAGAGGTGGTCTTTGGGCATGCTGCAGCTCCACCAGAGATCGCAGCATGTCGCTCTGGTCCTCCATTATGCGGAGGAAAGCATCCATGCGTCTTTCCTCACGTTCTACCCTCTTTTCTGCAGCGGCTTCCCTCTTTTCTGCAGCGGCTCTCCTTTCCTCTCTCTCTCGATTCCTTTCCTCTCTGTCTCGTTCCCTTGCCTGTATCATTTTTTCCCTCCAGTCCGTCTGGCGGGCTGCCTCAGCGCGCGAGTTCTCCAGGAGTTCAGTGAACATCTCATCGCGCGTTCGCGTTTTCTTTTTACGCTTTCTTTTCTGCGGTGCAGGGCGGGAGTTCATCTGTTGTTGTTCATCTGTGGGCAAGTGTGTGGGAAAAGAAAGTTTGAAAGTTATGAGACAGATACATTCAAGGTTAGGAGGCAGATGCAGCCTCGGACGGTACACAATGGGAGTACTATGCCATTTGCAACCTCAGTATTCAGAGGCCTGATATGATTTCTGTACAAGGTCATGTTCTACACCTAAAAGGAGAGGAGAGCTCACAGAAAAGTCAGAGCATCTCAGACACATATGCGTGCCTCAGCCCAAGACGGCTTCTGAAATCACCGTGCAGCCGGCCATGGTAAGTTAAAAGTGGCGCCTGCATACTGTAGAGCAACCCCACCCCCTTCCCCCCACCGCGTGGCTGGCTCCCACTGAAACCGCAAACTGCAAAGCAAATGCCAAAAAATCTCTCGCTAAGGGCTAAGGTCTTTTTGGGGCTCTTCAGACCGCGGGCAGACGGCTTGGATTCCCTGCCAGCTAACGCTACGGGCCGGGTGGGGGGGGGGGGGGGGTTGGGTCCGCGTTGGCTGTGAAGCTAAAGCAACGGCGTGCACACTGCTCGGATTCCCTGCCTGCTAACGCTACGGGCTGGGGGGGGGGGGGGGGGCGGCGGTCAGCGTTCGTGGGGGGGGGCGGGTTCGGTTCGTCGGTCCTCAGCAGAAAAGAGTACTTTGCAGCTGGGACTCTTTATCTCCCGACTAATTGCAGTCCGTATCTCAAACAGGCAACCCTGAATGACATCACTTTGCTGAGAATTTCTCGGAGAGATAGGGAGCGCATGCTCCTTGAGTCCATGCAAAGTCCTGGTCCATACGCCGCAATGCTAGCCTGCTCAATGATACCAGACAACCTACTACTTTCGTGGCGTGGGTTGGTGTCCTATCACGGGGGACCAGATAAGGCAGCTCTCCCCAGAAATCTGCTGCGCTGGATTCATCGCTACCTCCTGGATAGCTTCCTTGAAATGTCCGCGGAGGACTTATGGTCAATCCCGGAGTATATTGACAAACTCTTTGAGTAGAAATTGACCAGCAATGAAAGCACGCTAAGTCCTTAGGGCAAGTTACTCATTAATAAATGCTTCCTTTACAAAATCACGCGTCATGTAATCACTTAAAAAAGAAACACTTACCCCCCTGGGAGGCTTGGGAGGGTACTGGCTCCAGGGTGACAAACAGCTCCTGGCTCTCTGGGTACAAGGGTTCTCCGCTGGGCTCCTGCTGCTCCGTGAGATTTTCTTCTTCATGCTCGTCCTCCTCGGAATCAGTCTCCTCCCTGACGATGATCCCATCGGTGGAGTCCACGCACACCGGCGCGATGGTGGTGGGGGCGCCCCCCATTATGGCATTTAGTTCATTGTAGAACCTGCATGTCCGTGGCGCGCCCCCTGATCGCCCGTTTGCCTCCTTGGCTTTCTGGAAAGATTGCCGCAGCTCCTTAATTTTCACGCGGCACTGTGTGGTGTCCCTGTTGTGGCCCCTTTCCAGCATGGCCTTGGAGACTCTTCCGTAGGTGTTGGCATTCCGTTTGTTGTTTCGTAGTTCCAACATCACGGATTCCTCTCCCCAGATAGCGATGAGATCCAGCACCTCACGAGTGGACCATGCTGGAGCTCTTCTCCTCTGGCTGGTTTCCAGGGTAGATGAGCTCATCATGGATTCCTGTGATGCTGAGCTCTGCATGGCGGCTAGTGCTGATTGCTCTGAATGGCGACTGATCAGTTCAGGTGAGCTGGCCACGCTGACCAAACAGGAAATGGCATTCAAATGTTCCCGGGTCTTATCTACCTGGCCAGAGCAGCGAGTTCAGAGTGCAGTGCAGAGCGGTCACAGTGGAGCAGTAGTGAGGCAGTCCAGAGCGGTCAGAATGGAGCATTGTGGGACAGCCTCTGGAGGCTATTAATGTCGGGTTCCGTCTTCACTAGCCCACGGTCGAGCTTGGAACGTCGAGATTAGCCTTATGCCACTGGTTAGGCTGGAGTGCCAAGATCGATCTTTAAGGCCCTTTACATCGACGTTAAGGGCATGTATGTGAAGACAGGTACACGTTTACTTCGACCTAACGTCGTTAACATCGATTTAAAGTGGTAGTGAAGACATGCCCTTAGTGTACCAACTTAGCCCCAGTGCAGACAGCACTATGTTGACAGAAGAATTCTTATCAGCCTAGCTACTCACTGTCAAGACTTGTCTACGCTACCAAGTTTTGTTAACAAAATTTATGTTAACACCCAAAAGTCGACAAAACAAAAATTGTCAAAGGGTGTTCATACTTTCTCCCTCTGTCGACAGATCATGTCCACACTGGGGACACCATTATCGACAGGGTGAGCAATGCATCCCACAGTGCAGTGTTTGCTGCTCATATTGGGATTCTCTCCAAGTTCTCCCACAGCCCTCTGCTGCCGAGAACAGCATCATGAGTAGCTCTGTGAGCTGTCTGTGCTGAGGAATCTCAAAGCAGCACAACAATCTGTCCCTTACCCGCTTCAGCAGCAGTCTTTCTGCAGCTGTGTTAATAGTGCATGGCAGAATAGGAGTATTCCAATGATTTGCTCTTTCTTTGTTCCCCAAACGGAGTAGCACACAGATACTTTCTAGGGCTTTGAAAGGGAGGGGTGCATTCCTACAGAGAAGCAGAGATCAAAATACTGAGCAGAGCAGGCAGGGCAGGCATTGTGGGATACTGACAGAAGCAGTTATGTCGACAAAAAAGTCAGCAGTGTGTACACTAGCTCTTTGTTGACAATAAAAGGAGGGGAAAAGACAAAAGTCTCACGCATGGGTGGAAGTTTTTTGTCGCCGACGCTGGATGTTTTCTGCAGAAAAAGTCCCATTGTTGTGTGTACGCTTTTGCTGTTTTGTTACCAAAAGGCAGTTTTTGGTGACAAAACTTGCCAGTATAGACAAGCCCCCAGAGAAGTGGATTACCTATGCCGATGGCAGAATTCCTCCCATTGCCAATAGGTTGTGTCTGCTCTACACTGAAGTGGTACAGCTGCGCTGTTGTAGCATTTTAAGTGTAGACATACCATAAAAGTTGGAAAAAGTTTTGAGGGGAGGGGCTAGGAGACGCAAGCTATGGTTGTTGCGCACATTTGTCTGCAACGCTACCCATCCCCCAATATTAGTGGCAATGGCATCACAAGGAGGGTAAAATGGGAAAGGAAAAGCTTAGACCTATAGGCAGATTTCACTTAAAATGTATCCTCCAAATCCTCAAAATTTCTCACTTGCACAACTTCACTCTGACCTTTATATTTCTTTCTTGATAAATAAGTCGTAGATTTTTCTGCCACAAGCATGTTTCTTAATCTTGTTAATGACCGAGAAGATTTTACATCTCTATTTTTTGAGGAATTAAGAGATGTATGAGCTGTTGGTGGTTGTATGCTGGTATTGAAAAGGAGTTTGTTATGGACCTAAGGAGTCTGAGTGTGTTTGAGTATTATGATGTTTCGGAGTTAAGATATTAGATTGATCATTCTAGATTTGATTGTTTGTAAGTTGGATAGGTGATTTTCTTAGTGAGTGATTTGATAGGAAATAGAAGTGTAAATCAAAGTTTTTTTTTAAATAAACCTCTGTCTCTTAGAGTTTTTAGAATATCATGTGAAAGATTTATTTTTGCTGTTCATTATACTCTTAAGCTTGAAAGGGGGCAAGAAACCTCACAGTAGGTTCACAAGAACTGTTTTTTATAATTTTTATAACTTAGGCTTCTATAAATGGCTTCTGAATTATATACTTGGAATCCAGTAGATATTTTCCTCTGGATTACAATTGCAAAAGAAGAACAAATGCTGGTATATAAACCACTTGTCATTTCCTTCCCAAATACCATTGGCGTGGGGAGAAACCCAAGCAAATTCATAAAGTTTAACATGAAAGTTTCAATATTAACCAGAAAGAAGTCAGGAAACTTGAGGATCTTAGTGTGACCACATAAATGAATGAAAGATGGGTGAGTCCTCTTTAGATTTGATAATAGTTAAGGCTAAGATTATTTCATGGATATTTTTAGTAAAAGTCATGGACTGATCACGAACCATAAAGAAAAATTCACAGAAGCCCATGACATGTCCCTGACTTTTTAGTAAAAATATCCATGATAAAAAAGGAAATGGGCTAGGCAGCTGGCAGGGTGGCTGGGAGCTCCAGGGCCCCTGGTCACCTGTGAGGGCTCAGAGCTCCAGAGTCACCCAACCCCCATGATGGGAAGTTGCAGGGTCTACCTACCCCCTCCCCGACGGTGGAGAGCTGCAGGGATCCCCCTTCCGCCACTGCAGTGGGGAGCTGTTCAGGATCCTCCCCCATGGCAGCCAGGGGCTTGCGGGGGTCCCCATGTTGCTGCTGCAGCCAGGGGCTCCAGGGTACCTCTGCTGCCCATGGAGGCTCAGAGCCTGCTGCTTCAGACATTAGGGTATCTCACAGCTCCCTGCTGCTGCGGGAGGCAACAGGATCCTGCAACTCTCAGCCGCTGGGGCTGAAGTCATGGAGGTGTTTGGAAGTCACGGATTCCGTGACTTCCGCAACCTCCATGACAAAATTATAGCCTTAATAATGTGAAAGCAAGCAATGTTCGTTCAGAGGCCCAACAGTATATAAGCATTCATGTTTTTGTGGGTTACTAGTCCAGCAGCATTAGGTAAAATTCAGTACGTCATGAAAAAATAAATGTAACATTCAGAATTATCCTATTTATATGTACGTTTTCTGTGGTAACATTTGCTGATGTGAATGATTGAAATGTCATTATTTACTGAGGACGATATCCTAAAAGTTAAAAGCTCCTTTTAAGGTGAGGGCAGAGGGAACTGGTGATGTGATCTCTCAAGTATGTGCATGTCACACAACCGTGCCTACATTCTGACATCACTTTAGTTGATAAAGTAATGAGTATAGCTACTCCAGACCAACAAAATCCAAAAGGATTTTGTTTGAAAATTCCTAGAATGTAAATACATCCTTTTTTTAAAAAAAGTATGATGTATTTTTTGCAATTAAATTCTCTTCAAAAGCCATTCCTTTTTAAAGAAAATAAATCTGAAGCTAACACATTTGAATCGCTAGAAATCATAACATCAGACATGAGTTCTGGCAGCAAAAGTCCAAATTAATGTATCTGACTTCAGCATGAACAAAGATCCCTTGGTTCAGTTTTACCAACTGTAGGTTTAGTAAAAGTGGGGTAATATTTCTGCCAAATCTAAGAATTTTATTTTACTTTTTAAAAAGATTTACATGCTGCAGTTCAGTATATTTGTCCAATAGCTATTTAGAATATTTGCTCTGACTTTTTTCAGATTGCTTATAAGTGTTACAAGTTCAGTCCTCTTGAAACTGAGTTTGCAGGTGTGAAGGATGAAGAATAGTTTTGCAGGCTCTATGAATTTTTGCTATTATAATTAAAATGCTTGTTAAGACCGGAAGATATTGTGACGGGCAACTACTAGAAGGCGCAGTTACGCTTCTAAGTCAACTCCAGGAGAGTGCATAATAGTGGTATTATCTGAGAATGACCTTGCTGTTATCTGTGTTACCAGTTCCCAGCTGCATGAGTGTTTACCCTGTCTGTGTGAGAATGAATGCATGGGAAACCAAATGGGGAAACTAAGGCAGGACTGCGTAGCCAACAAGTGCTGACCAATCAGTTTGTTGCTTGCTATTAATGAGATGAGTATGTATGAGATGCAAATGAGCATGGGTATATCTGTGCTGACACCTCTTTGGGTTAGGCTTCCTCCTTGGGCTTCTACATCGCCCGGGCGTATCAGTCATCTTGTATTGCGGCCGTGCTGGCAGATAAGACCCCCCAGCACGAAATGCCGCCCCCTCCAATAAACTCACCACTTTCCAACTAGCCACCTGTGTGAGGCCTCGTTTCTCCCAGCAACGAGATAAGCCCCCTGCAACAATGCTACTAATAGGTGTGATAATTTTTTTACATAAGATCACATGATGGTGGCAAAAATCAAACTGACTTTTTAATGAAGCTGTTCATTAGGCTTGTGTAACAGAAAAGACGCTTCATTTTTCTTGGTTTATGCATTTCTCCTGTTCTGATTATAATTACTGTTAATTTTGGGTACCAACTGTGGAATTTTGTAAAGATGACATGCTCCTTGTACTAAGAATGCTGTGAACTAGTTCAGATGCAAATTATATATGCTGTGCCAGTAGGAGTTGGATGTGTTAAAGTCGAGCAGTGAACATCACTTTAGGCTTAACAGAAGTGTGTTTGCAGGAGGGACTTTAATGTGGAGAGGACTGATTGCACAAGGAGAACAGTTACAGGCTTTGGGGTGAAAAGGGAAGAAGATGCATGGATTAGGTTAATGGACAGAGTGAGAAATAGGAGCAGAAATGACTTTGACTGCAACACTTTGTTCTGAAAGAGAATGAGAAGAGATGATAGGGAAATTGTGGGGGTTCTTCTTGGTGAAATGTTCTCAAAGCTGTTTTCCCCTTCCCTTCCATATTAATGACTTCCAATTTACTAGAAATTTTGCCTCTTCCTGCTGGATGATAATCAAGTCACAGTGGTCCATATATTTGTTGAAATTCATGATAGCAAGGGCAGAATGGGGAAGCGTAAGGCAGAACCTTCAGTTCATTAAGTACATAGGAACCTGACAGCTCAACCGGATGGGCTGTGCCTTTGGTCCTTACATTGGCTTCTAGTCTGCTGCCATTGCATTTTCAAGTTATTGTGTTAACACTTGCTTTCATCATTGACTGACTGCGTGACCCACCATGACAGCTACATTACTTTGGAACAAGGTGGTTCAGAAAGCTTATGATACAACATGAAAGAGCCTGCAGTGACTTTCTGTTAAAGAGATTTAACTATGTAACAAACTTTCAGGGTATGGTTAGACTGGTGCTTTGCAGCGCTAAAACCCTCCAGTAGCGCTATAATTCTCTTACTGTACACACTTCAAAGAGAGATTTTGCGCATTACTCACTGTTTAAAGCGCAAGTATTAAACCTCCTTTTCCAGAGGCAGAAGGCTTTTAGCGCTAGTGCTGTAGCGTAAAGTTGGGAATGTGGACACTCTTACATGCCTCCGAGCCATGTAAAGCCATCAGCAAGCCATTTAAGGCCATCAGCAAGCCATTAAAGACAATCAACATGCCATGTAAGGCAAATGACGTGAGTTGTTGTTTTGTAGAGGGCGTGAAAAAAGCGGAAGTAGCTTTGCAGTTTCTCTCTAACAACTCACACAGCAAATAACCAGTGAAAATGCTTGCGGACGGAGCTTTTTGTCTTAAATACAGAGCCTGTCAGCTTTCGCTATGGAAAACTCACTGACAGCCTGATATTCTCTCCCTGCGAACAACTTCCCAGTTCCCCCTCACCCCCATCCTTTGCAAAGCACTTTGCACCCAGCTGAATGCTGGGATACCTGCCCTATCCCGCTACTGTCACTGCCGCCAGAAGCGCTACAAATGTATCCATTCTTTAGCGCTACAGGGTTTCAATATGCACAGGCTCTAGTGCGATACCTATTGCGTTACATTGGGAAGCGCTACAAAAAAATGCGCTATAATCTCTAGTCTAGCCATACCCTCAGAGTAGACTAGTTCAAATCTAGATTCTGTGGCCATCTTTAGAGCATGTTACAATGCCTTTCATTATTATTTAATTCTTTGTTGTTTTGTAAGCATCTCATTAATGTATTGCTTTTCATTACAGTTAATAGACTGTATTCAATTTATATAGGCTGTGGACTTGCTGTGGTTTTGCTATTTTGAGCTGCTGTTTCTAAGTCATGCTTCTATGGTGCTAGGATTGCTATGACTCATCCTAGTAAGATGAACAACTCATGGGTGACAGTAAGCACGAAAAGATCTTCATTGAAATATGAAGGTTAAAAAACCACTATGTGGCCTAGCATAACATTTTTGTGCTAATATTAAATTAACAATTCCAGGAATCTGTTCTGTTTTCCTTTTTGATTTGCTGTTGTATTGAAATATGTGAATTTCAGAACTGAATTATGGCCAGTAAATAAGAAAAAGTGTATTAATGTTAAAACTTAAAAGTAATTCTCTTGGTATCTTTGAATGAATTCCAGGAATTTAAAAGCTATACTAGCCATTTCCATTTTAGTAAACTACAAGAATACCTAAACCAAATATTGGAATGTATGGGACAGTTTTGTATTCTGCTATTATTTGAACTTATAGATATATAAAATGAAGTGCATTTTGATTGATAAATGTGAAGGTCAAAAGGCCTTGTGATTGGTGTATCTGTTCTTAAAAAGAGTTTAGCATTCTGTACAAATAGATTGATGTGCTTAAGGCATATGAAGATGAAATGAGAAGAATTTGGCAAATTAATAGATTGTAGATTTTCTCTAAAACTTACTGTAATTAAGAGGGTTTCATTTCAGATTAGTTTGCAGCCTCTTCTCCATTTTACATAATAGGAGTACAGATGTACAAAAGTTACCGGATACTTTTTATATTTATAGATATATGGTCTTTAATACTGAGAATCTTGGTGAACCATCTGCCCCAGCTATTTGTCGTTTTGTGGAGCACCTCCCTCCTCATTTATCATTCCATAACATGTGTGGCAACTATAATGATTGCTTGCATGAAAAAGTAATATTAGAAAGCTAATGTATTTTTAACTGATTTTTATACAATTTAGCATCAGAAAACATAGAGGAATCACAACCACATGATCAGCAAGTACTTCATGGATCACCAGTGTTCTGTGGACCATAACTGGAGAACAGCTGTGTTAATTTATGAAGGACTAAATTTCTACAGACTTACTTTATGGGCTTTTGAAATATGTAAACTAGCGTTAGTGAAAGGTGCCAAATTAAGAAGACTTGTAATTTTCAGCCCTCTGAGTATGTCTACACTGTGTGTGTTTAAAAAAAAAATGTGAAGCAGAGTTTCAGAGCCTGGGTCAACTTTGGGCTTGCAGGGCTCACACCATGGGGCTTAATATAGCAGTACTGAGTCATATATTTTTAAGGCCAGAAGGGACCATAATGATTCTAGTCTGACCTGATTATAGTCTGCACATAGCAGGCTACAGAACCTCACCCACCCACAGCCTAAACAGTTCCATAGTGTGAGCCCGGCAAAGCCAGGTCAGCTGACATGGGTTTTGAGATGCTCTTCTGTGTGGCTTTGTTTTTATTTTGGAAGTTTAGATGTATCCTAAGAGATTCAGCAGTGGCTTCCATCAGTTTCAGCTCCCAAGGCCAGAAGGGACCCTTTTGACCCATTCATGAAGAGACAGAACCATCAGTAGAGGGTAAAATGATAGCTTATTCCCCAAACCTACGTGGTCTTTGGTCTTGGTGAAACTGACAGCAAGAATGCTTGTTGTGCAGAGGCATTTATGGGTACTTGCATTTATAATCTTTACTGATTTTTACATTTTATTGTAACTTGTATTAGTGAAGTTCACGAAGTGTTAGTGATAGAGAAATGTTTATTAGACTCAAATCCCTCTCAACAGAAATGATTTTGTATTTGAACAAGAGTAGTTCTGAAGTGAAAAATCTAAAGGTTTATCCATTTTATTATTGGAAATTTTGCAGCGTGGTGTTTCCCTCCAGATCACTCCTTCCTTAACATTCCAACTTGGAGGAGAGGGGAAAGTTTTGAAGGGGGAGAAGAAGAGTGAACATAAAGATAATATTTTAAAATTTGCTTTGCATAACATACCAATTAAATTATTCCAGATATGAACTTCATTCTTCATTTAAGTAATTTGGGATGGCATTGTAAAGACACTTGTACTCTTATTTTGTTGAAGACAATGTTCTGCAAGATTTGAGTTTCCAGTGTTGTCATTGTATTTGTTTTACACTGTGAACAGTATCTTTTAATGAACCAGATTAGAAACATTTACAAATGGCTTATTTGTTGAGTAATGATGATATGCTCAAAAACAGTCTTACGTTTTATGGAAAGTGAACAAAACACTTGTAAAATCAAATACCTTAATTTTTTTCTCTTTCACATATGCGATCCATCTTACCACCTCCTCCTCTTAAGTCGTCTTTTTTTTACATTAAGATCTTTACCTTGCCTTCCTTATAGCGAGGCATAATTTTTAATATTGCTATTTGTAACAGTGCCAGTCACTTTCAGGACAAATAAAAAGACCAAGACCTTGCACTGAATTTCTTAAAATCTGATTTTTAAGACATGACAGAAAATGGTAGGACGGGGATGAAGAGAGGAAGGGCGAAGGTTTCATCAGTAAGATCATTGTGGCTATGAGTTCCAAAATCAGTTCTGGTATGGTAGACCTTTTATTCCATAGATGCTCAGTTAGTATAGTGTGGTCCAATCCACATTGGGCCAGAAAATTTAAATCACCTTGATATTATGTTGTTTCGGTTGATTATATAGGTATTGTGTTCTACTTTTTTAGTAAATTTTGTTCTTGTTTCTAGACCAGTGGTGGGCAACTTGCGGGCCACACGAGTGTTCACACTGATAGTGTTTACATTGACTGTCCGCAGGCATAGCCGCCCACAGCTCTCAGTGGCTGTGGTTTGCCATTCCCGGCCAATAGAAGCTGTGAGAAGCTGTCTGTGGATGGTCAATGTAAACACTGTCTCGAGGCCCACCAGTGGATTACCCTGTTGTGCCACAGGTTGCTCACCACTGTTCTAGACCATTGTTTTAATTTCTCCTCTCCTCCATTTCTTTCCCCTCCATAATACAGTCGTGTTGTGGAAATGAAGTAACTAGAGTAATGAAAGTAGAAAAATAGTGAGAGGAGGAGATATATGGTGACGTCAAAGATGAAAGGATAAAAATGAAGCAAAATGTAGCCATTCTAGATCAAGTTTTTACTAACCGGTCTGCTCCAGTCAACTCCTTTAGTTGGAGTTGAACGTACAACTGTATTTTTTCTCACAATATAGAAAATAATCATTAAGCAAGGTGTACTTGCATCTAATTACATGTATTTGTGAAGTGGTTTTAAATTTAAATGACCTCAACATTGAAAGGACTAAGAGTCACAACATAAAATCTAGAAGGGCCACACTTTTTGCAGAAAGTATACCTAAAAGATCATTTTAAATCTAGCCTATTGTCAGCAAAAAAAATAATTTTTTTTTTAGAATCCTATCTAACTGATTTGTGCTCCACTGATGACAGGAGTCTGGGTGACAGAGGTAGGGAGAATACAGAACAAGCATTAAATGTTTTGGCTTAGTACATTGAACAGGGAGTATATTGGATACTAAACTGTAAATATTACATTTTGTTATGAATTTGTTATTATTGATGGTACTAAACACACACTGAATACTGAGCCATAAATATAGTAAAAATCTTAGGCAAATATTAAAGGTCACTATTTTTGAGGTCGGTATACCCCTTTCCTGTTGAGTTTCTCATTGTGAGGAGTTTTGGTGTGTGTCAGTATGTTGATTCTGATTTAGATTTTATCAGCCTCTGATGTCAGAACAGAGGGGGCATATGCAAAGTCTATTCTGTTTCAACCAGTGTTACTTACTGAGGTTCTGGAAGTGCTTGGAAAAATGTTGAGCTCCAGTCTGAGTTGGATTTATATTGTACTTGAATAGTCTAATTGTATCATGAGGTGGTGAGGCCATTATTAGAGGAGTTTTGTTAGTGGAAAGGCAAAGTCCGCATCTTTTAAAAGGGATTGTCAGGTCCCACTCAAGAAGCCAAAACTACATGTTGAGCTTTTTACCCATTCTCTTATTTTCAGTCTTCCTTCTTTAGGGAAGATTATGGAGAAGTAACACTGGCACTTTCTAGATCTTTTTCTTGACATCTCTGTCTGGTTTTAGGCCCAGATGGGTATGGTAACTGTACTTATCAATCTGTTGCTGGAACGTCATAGATAAAACCAAGCCATTCAAAAGCGGACTCTAATTACAGATTGTCTCCCTTTTTGGGTACTCAGCTTGATACGGGGGCCTCATTCGCTATTGATTGTGAAGAGCTATGGGAGTTCAGCATCTCTGAATATCAAGCCAAAGATATACATTGGACACCCAAAAATCAATAGCTGCTTCTGAAAATTTTGGTCCGAAAGTCTGTGCTACTGTTACAAAAAGTGGAAATGGACAGTCTGTTTCTCTTTGCTTAAAGAACCCTCTGAGTGCAGATCTTTAAAAGAAAATGCGTTGACTGTAGTCCAGTTCAGCCGTCTTCAGGCTTCTTAACCAGTCACCCAACTACTGATCAGTGTTTCAAGAAGGGGGGAGGGATAGCTCAGTGATTTGAGCATTGGCCTGCTAAACCCAGGGTTGTGAGTTCAATCCTTGAGGGGGCCATTTAGGGATCTAGGGCAAAAAATCTGTCAGGGGACAGTACTCGATCCTGTTAGTGTAGGCAGGGGACTGGACTCAATGACCTTCAAGGTCTTTCCAGTTCTAGGAGATTGGTATATCTCCATTTATATAAGACCTGGGAAACAGCTCTAGAAGTAGTGCTTGTACAACTGAGTAGTCCAATAATTGACTGGGAGGTGATTCTGTTGACTCTCACGCTTTTTCTGTACAGCTTTGCAAAAGGGCTGGGTATGTCTACTGTTAAATTAATGAAATATGTATTATAAAAGTAATGGCTGAGATTTTTAAAGCACTCTGAGAATCTGAGGTTGATACATCATCTGTTAATTTTCATGGAAGAAGTGCTAAATTCTCTAGATTGCTTTGCAAATCTTAGGCAATATTTGTAAGCGTTAATGCTTTAAAAATCTGATTTATTCTTTATCAAACATGAGTATTTTATTTTGCTTTCAGCTTCTTTGTAATACTGGCCACTCTGAAGAAAAATTAGGTTTTACCTATGATGACATCATAATATGGTAAGTATTCTGTAAATTATTTCTGAGCAATATTTGGACACTTTTTAAACAATATACATTTAAAGTAGCTGTTTTAAATGAAATGAAAGAAAATAACCCTAACTAACTTTAAAACCCAATTCAGGTATTTTAAAGGTCTTATTTTTAATGTTTTCATATTCCATAACACACGACGTACAATCATACAAGTATAAAACAGTTTTATGTTAATAGGAAAGAGAAACTCAGCAAATAATAAACTAGAACAACATTCCTAGGTAAGGCACAGAACTCATGCTGCATTAATAATGAATGTAAAGTAAAATAAGATTATTTTGAAATGTAGCTCTTGTAAAGGCTTGCAGAAACTCTTGGGGTGGAATTTTGGCCCCACTAAAGTCAATGGCAAAACTTCCTTTTTATATAAATGGGGCCAGCATTTCACCTGTAAGTTTCTATAATAGTTTACTATATTCCCTGAAGAGAGACTTACAGTTTTTTGCAGTTTCATCCTCTTGGCCACTAAGGCAACTTGTGGTATAAATTTTCTAAAGGACTCTGTCTCAATATTATCACCATTTCCTAGATTAAAAATATTTGTTTATATTTATTAAATCCCTACCTTTCTGCATGGACACTGCTAACTTGCAGTGGATTCAGCCTGGGTAGCAGAAACAACAAAAATGAGTCTGGCTCTTCCAGTCAACCTAATTGTTTTGCCATTCAGTGTAGGTGAACTTCTGATATTGAGAGCTCAGTGGGTGCAATAAAAAATAAAATGAAATCAGAAAACATTGCCTTAAATTTTGTGGGGATTTTGTTCAGTTTCTTTCAGAAAAACTGACCATGTTGCAACTCTCGTTTCAAATGATGTTGAGTTTTCTCAGATGGAACTGAATGCTTCAGTCAGTGCTACTGAGTACCTTTCTGTTAATACTCCTGTTTGTTGTGAACTATAACACTTTCATTGTCCTCTTTGAGTATATTATAATTCATGTCATATTGTTTGCTAGCTTTGTGATGTGGAGACTGTAATGTCCAAATCAAATTTTAATATAGGTCTCAAGTGGTGCATGTCTAATGCATTTTGTTACACAGTTCCAAGTTAGGAAATCCTTTAGTGCAGGACATGGATAAGGAAGAATAAAAATGTTTAGATATAAAATTCACACCCAGGAGACTCGTAAAAAAAAATCTATAAGCCCTCTCTAAGAAGAATGACAATATTTTCTGAAAATCCATAGGCAGATGTGTCAATGAGGATGATCCTTTTCATGGAAAGATACTTTGCATGAGAGTCTGTCTTTAAAAAGGCATTGAAATAATCTATTGATACCTTCATGCATTTATATATGCAGTTTATTCTGCTATAGCAATGATCAGATGTGTGTATATAGAAGATGACTAAATCTTCAGAGATAAGCAGTCAGCCTTGGTTGTGTCATTTGTGATCTTTTGAAAATGTCATTGTAGAATAAAGAATTTTTATATAGAAATGTTCATTTTTAAAGCAATGCTTCAGTGCTTAATGCTGAAGAAGCCAATATTGTTGAGGCTGATCTTTTAAAAAGAAGAATAAATAATTGGTAGTCTTTTTTTTTTTTTTCCCTTTCTGCCTAGATCCTTAAGTGTGTGGTGTTGCTATTTTCTTCCTTGATGTCTTGTATTTAACTATGGGGGTAAAAATGTCAAAAGTGACTATATTCAATTTTTAAAAAATTACTTGGAAACTTAAGTTTAATTGAAAATCAGTAGGAGTGGAGACTAAGTAAGTCACTTCTTAAAATGACTCCTACATCATTTAGGACTTAACCTAAATGACTTAGGACTCAGACTTAACATTTTCAAAAATACCTATCAGTGTGCTTAAAGTGTTCAGATAGAAGCCTGTTGTTTAAATGACTTGCTTTTTATTTTCAATTTATTTTAAAGAATACACTTATTTTGCTGGAGACAGGAAGTATTTTACAAAAATGTTTGTGCGTTCTGAAGGTGTAAATGGCTTGAACCACGCGGCTTTTAAGAGTTAGTCATATAAATTGCTAATTTAACCTATAATTACAATGGAATATTTAAGCAAACGAAAGACCACTTGTATATTTGCTAGATTTTTATCCAAGAATAAATGCAATTGTTAGAATTTGTTTTTTGGTCTTGTTTGCTAGTCCATGTTCTTGATTATAGCTTCTTCTAGCCAACAGATGGAGACAGTACATTGACAGATTTTGACATCATTCCCTGCATAGAAGGATCTTGATAGCTCACAGAGCTCAGTTGTTTTTTCTCCAACAGATGGGGTCTCAGTGCCATTGACAGGTGAAAGAAAGTCCTAAACAAAAGAGAGAATGCAGTACTTTTAGGCCTCAGAAGTCTTTGTGGTTCTTAGCCCTGTCCCGGAGTAGCTGCCAGTCTGTGGACTCTATCGCACGTGCAGTGATTTAGTCCTTGCAAGCGTATAGCGTAACTGACTCCTTGAAAAATTCCATGAAGCGCCAGGCTTTCACACACAAAGCAGATCCCTACATAGGGTTCATGCCCCTCCTCTACCCAAGCTCAAGGACTAGGAAGTAAAAAAGGTATACAGGAATGTCATCTCACTTTGGGGTAGTCAGAGTGGCTAGGGTAAGCCTAAGAGGGAAAATGAGTGTCCTCCAAGATCAAATATCTTCTCTCTTCCTGATACTCTTCCCCCCCCCCCCCCCAATGGGGACTAGTGCTATTTTAAGATTGGTGACTTGAACTCCTTCAGATATTCTGTTTGTAAGAGGCAGTCACTAGAACAAAAATCCTCTTCAGGAAGGAGAGATTCACAGTGATGAGGGCAACTTGGAAATGTCTGATTTTTTGTTTTCCCTTCATAGTTAGAGGGAAAATTCAAGATATAGGAATAGCCCTACTGCCTCAGACCCTTACATTAGGTCTCTCTGACCTCAATCATTCTTTTTCTTCTTTGAACTCCCTTCTAGTTCTGCAATGTCCTTTTCGAGATGGGGAGGACCAGTACTATACATAATATTCTAGATGAGATTGCACTATTGATTTATATAAAAGTATTATAATATTTTTGTATTAATCACCATCCTATTCCTTATGCATCCTAACAGCTTTTTGGCTTTTTTTAATCACAGCTGCACATTGTGGAGCTTCCAGATGGCCCTTCCATGAGCTGATCAGTTAATTTAGAATCTTGTAATAAATATGAGTAGTATAACTTTTTCCCATCCCAGTGCATTACTTTACATTTATCGATATTTATTGATTTCTTATGCCATCATATTGCCCATTCACCTAGCATGTTTGTTTCTCTGAAGTTCCTCGTCGTCTCTTCTGATCCTGTTTAACCCCTTTTTCTTTCCAGATTTTTCTACCTCATCTCCCTTTCCAGATCACAATAAATGTATCATACACCATAGATCCTACTAGGGATCCTTCGGGGACCATGCTGTTCATCTTTTACCATGATGAAAATGGACTATTTACATCAGGGGTCTCAAACTCAAATGACCACGAGGGCCACATGAGGACTAGTGCACTGGCCCGAGGGCCGCACCACTGACACACACACACCCTCGCTGCCCCGGCTGTGCCCCCACTCCACCCCTTCCATGAGGACTAGTGCACTGGCCCGAGGGCCGCACCACTGACACACACACACCCTCGCTGCCCCGGCTCCGCCCCCACTCCACCCCTTCCATGAGGACTAGTGCACTGGCCCGAGGGCCGCACCACTGACACACACACACCCTCGCTGCCCCGGCTCCGCCCCCACTCCACCCCTTCCAAGAGGTCCCACCCCTGCCCCACCTCCTCCTCTGAGTACGCAGCTCCCCATTCCCTCCTGGAAAGCGCTAGGCACCACCAACAGCTGTTTGGCAAACAAAGCAAGAGCAATCTAGGAAGTCCAGAGCTAGAAACACGCGCGGCCCAGCCAGACAGCAGAGAAGCCTCCTCTTCTGGCCCCTCCATCCTGCAAACTGCTATGGGGGGGAGGGGGGGCGCTAGGAAGCTTGGCGGGCCGCAGGGAAGGGCTTTGCGGGCCGCATGTGGCCCCCGGGCCGCATGTTTGAGACCCCTGATTTACATAGTAGACAAAGAATAAGATTAGTTTGCGATCCATGACAATACTTTTCCTCTCACCCCATGGCTATTTAGCTTCTTTAATAGCCTCTTTTGAAGGACTTTATCAGAGATCTCTTGGATGTCATATTATGTCAGTTGGTCCTCCTTTATCCACCTCTTTATTGATATGTCCAAAGAATTCTAAGAGATTAGTGAGACACAATTTTCCAGTGCAAACTGTGCTGGTTACATTCTGTCATATGATCTTACAGGAGTTTTGTTTCCAGGTGCATATATAAAGCTCACTACTCTGTAATTACTTGTATAACTCTTAGAAGCTTTTTTAAACTATACTTACAGCATTTCTATCTTCGAATTTTCTTGGATAGTGGCTGTTTTTAATTATAGCATATTTTTATTTGCAGCTCAGCTGCTTCATAAGTTCCTTCAGAACTTTTGATAATACCATTTGGATCTGATCTAAGTCATGTCAGCATACAGTCGCTGCAGGTATTACATTGCTTGTATGTGTCCACACTACACTGGTCAGAAGTGCATGTTCTCACCAGCAGTGCTTGTATTGATTGTATTGTCAGTGTGGGGCATTATGGGGCGGCTCCTAAAGGCAGTAGTAAAGTCTGTTTGAATAGCCTCTCAAACCTTGCCACTTAGTTGTTTTGATTTATTTCTTGTCTTTCGGGGTCACTTTTTGTTTAGCAATATGCATGTCTTCTCAGGGTACGTCTCTACTACCCTCAGGATTGGTGGGTAGTGTTTGATATATCAGGGATCGATTTATCACATCTCATCTAGACACGATAAATCGATCCCTGAACGCGCTCCCCATCGACTCTGGAATTCCATCTCAGCCAGAGGAGGAAGTGGAGTCGACGGAGGTGCGGCAGCGGTTGACTTGCCACCGTGAGTATGGCCAGGTAAGTCAACCTAAGATGCTTCGACTTCAACTACACTATTCACGTAGCTGAAGTTGCATATCTTAGGTTGACTCCTGCCGCGCTGCCCCCCATCCCCCATGTAGCCCAGGTCTAAGACTGTTTTTTGTTTTTTTTTATTATTAATCTCCCTTTCTAAAGTTTAGTGTCATTGTTACTTTTGGTAGCCTAACTCCCCCTTGAGCCTTAACTCTAAATATAAAGTGGTCATCATTGTCAATTCTTGAATTAGCTTGTGTGTGTAATTTAAGATTAAGTCAAGAATATTTTCTCGTGAGCTCTAGAACTAGCTGTTCCAAGAGCCCGTCACTTGAAGTATTAAAAATAGTTTTTCTAAACTTTGTCCTTTTTATGTAATTCAAAAAGGATATGTTCTTCTTAATTATAAAAGTAGCCCCTACTTTATATTCAGAGAGGAAACATCCAGTATTTTTAATACCAGGGAATTCTAGTCTCTTGAGCTAGTACAAGGTTTTAAAAGCTTTGTTTGTGCGCCCTCATGCCAGAAATATAGTTGACAGTCAGGGTGATGCTCCTGGTGAGAAATGTAGACCCTCTGTCTTAAAGGAAAATAGGTGTCCTAACTGAAAACCCTTGATTGATGTGTCTTGAGTCGCCAAACAAACTACTCCTTGGCACCTTTAAGGACCACAGAAGAGGAAAATAAAGACTCTACAGTATTGAAAAGGGCTGTTGAGTAATCTGGATCCAGGTGACACAGCCAACATTCATGAGAGCATGATCCGTGTTGTAAAGATTCCCTGTTCCTTACTCAACACCAATTCATGTACCACTCCTGCATTTTCTCCTTTTTAGAGGAAGAATATATCTTAGCCACCCACTCAGCTAGGAGAGGAAAAACCTTGTGTGGCCCTGTCTTGTAAGGAGACATATTTGACTTTTATCACCGAGAAGTGGCAATTCTTAGACTATTTCCTTAATGATGAAACTCTTAATACTGAAGGTGATATATCACCTGAATTTGGGTACAGATTTGCTGTTTTTATGCTTTAAGTTTAAGAATAGCAAAGAAACGAGGTCCTAGCATCTAAATCTTACGAAAGTTAATCTTCAAAAAGGTGTAACAGGCTTTTGGAATAGCTGCTTATCGTGCACAAGCACCTCACAAGGAAAGAGAAGGAGTAAAATATATATATAATGCATCAGTATTCTTAAGTGGATAATGTTTTAGGTAGGGAAATTGTCTACAGTGCTGGTAAGACTTTTTTTCTTCAGTCTACCTGACTAGAAAGCTATCTACATTATGAGCTGCATCATTACTAGTGATATGTAAGCAGCCACCCAGATTACATATTTTCCCTTGTTTACTTTCTCTAAGTACTTCAAATTAATTCAGGAAGTAGCCACTATGTGACTTAGTGAGTAGTGCAAGCAATCAGGCACTACTCCTTCCTTATTCTATGCAGCACACTGCTTTGAAGTTCCATATATATGAACTGACAGGGTCTACTGAAGAATATTTTCAGTTCAGAACACCTTCTTTCAAGACCAATATGATCTCCTTTTGGTTTGTTTCCCCCAAATAGCAAGTCATACATGAGAGGATCAAAGTGTCAGTTCTCTGATATATTTCACTTAGCAAATAATATTATGTGACCTACTGTCAAAGATTCATCTTAAGTCTGGGAGCCTTCAAACCTCTGTGTATGAGGGGAGTGACAGAACCAAAAATCTCAATGTACTGTCTACCTCTGCTGGGTGGGAGGTTCTTTTACTCAAGTGACTGGACTGGTATAGATATCAAAGGAAGAAAATTAATGAGGTAAGGAAAATTTCCCTTTAAATTTAAACTTCTTTTCATTTGAGTAAACAATGTCTATCCTTCAAATGGGGAGCTCTATTACTTGCTGTGTAATTTTTTTCCACTTATTTTTTCCATTGTAGTTTGCGATTAGCTTTACTGAATGAAGCAAAAGAAGTGCGAGCAGCAGGTTTGCGAGCTCTTCGCTATCTCATCCGAGACTCCAGTATTTTACAAAAGGTGCTAAAATTGAAAGTGGATTACTTGATAGCTAGGTAATTTCCCTAGATTACTATGTTACAATAACTTGTTTAATTTTCTCATCTTTGATTAATTGTTGGGTGTGTGTGGAAATGACTATCTTAATATTCTCTGTAAATGCTGATTCTTGGTATTCTAAGAGATTTTTTATTTTGGGAAACTTCCTTTAAAAAATAAATTATACAAGAATGACAACCAACTCAAAAGAAATACAAATCCAAAGAAAATGCTATCGTGAAAAGATACCATGAGGAAACAAAAGTGTATGTGTGTGGGGAAATAAACTGATTTTTAGAGACAAGTTTAATCTGATCCCGAACTCTTAATTAACCACAATTATATGACAGGACTGCAAGTAAGTAGTAAGATTGTTGGGATACCTTAACTATATTTCCATACCTTAACATATTTGGATTTCTTTACAGTTTAACTGTAACTCTGAATTTCCATGTTTGTTTTGGGGATAGTTACTCTCCTAATGCCGTTTAATATAGTTTGTTTTGCCTGGAAGTATGAGATTGAGGTTGATGATATAGTATATATATAAATATGTTATTGGTACTCCCCTGAAATGACTAGCAGCTTTTCAGGCATCTCAAAACTACTATTAAGACCCTTTATCTCACCACAGCTTTATATAAATACAGGTATATAAGAAAATTGCTTCATCTATAATAAAGGTTATTATTGAAGGGAAAACACAAACTAAAGTACTGTAACCAGTCATGATCCATGTACTCTCTGAAAGCTAGAATTTCAGGACAATCAGTTCTGTTATAGTATTCATTCAATCTCTTAAATAGTAGCACCAAGGTGTTAATACTTAGAGTATTCCTATATATCCCCCTATTCCTATATACAAACCACATTTTTTAAATTTAACTTTTGTTTTATTTTAGGTGCATTGACATACAGCAGAGTAATGAAGTAGAGAGAACACAGGCACTTCGATTAGTGAGAAAGGTAAAAATTTAACTGTGTGCTATTCTCATGTTGGCTACATCAGTAGCCAAACCAGTAAGTCATATTGGCTCCAGAACTCTCTCATCAACAGTCCATCTTTGGACAGCCTCTGGTTCCCTATCTCCCTTTAAGTTGGCAACAGACTTGTTTGCTGAAAAGCAGTTGCCATGGCTGCTCTCTCTAAAGAAAAAAGGAAGGTACTAGATGAGACATGACTTGATTTTTCATCTTTTGCCATTGGCAACCTTCCCTTAAGTGAGGAGAGGGAGTCCCACTGAGTACATCTATTTTGAATAGGGTTTGGGCAGGAACTTTGACTCTCTTGATATCACCCTAAAGAGGCCCAGCCCTCTTCAGAGGGTAAGAGAGCCTGGGAATAACCATGCAAGTCTGATTTGCTGGTTTAGGTCTTCCTGTGTTACGTTTCTAGATGGACAGTCATAGATAGAAGAGCTTGAGTGTCTGCCCTGTAAGGAAGATGGCCACCTTCTTTAGACTCCTCTGACACTAAGGATTATTCCACAGCTTTATTAGGTACCTTTCTCAGGGCTGCAAGAGGACCTAATTAATCTAAGGTAGTTACTATGCTGGTCAGTCCTGCCCTCAAATGCATGAGATTTGTAGGGCTGTAGCTAGCACCTATAATTCCTTCCAGAGTACTTGACACTTGTAGGCTAGTCACAGATCATGAGGTCTTTATTCTGGCATACGGTACTCTGCCTTTGACTGGACCTGAATGTTCTGCATTCAGCTCCTATTCCTCGAGGCATCATCAACATCACAGAAACAGAACAAAAGTTTACCTAAAGATTCAGTTGAGGTTTGGAGCGGTTCCAAAGGGTGGTTTCCACAGGAACATTGAGTTCAGAATGACTGCTTTTCCTGTATTTATGTAGTTGCTTTAAAATATCTGTAACACCAAAATTTAGAGTCCATTTTAAGAAAACCTTTGTTGTTGATCACATGTATCTCAGTTGTGGCATTCATAGCTCTTGCACACAAGCCTTATATTCTTGAATAAAACAGCTTTGTCTCAAAGAATGAGGGGAAAAAAGCAAACATTCCTTAGGGTAATAGTGACTTTTTCGTTCACTGGATTCTCTGATATGGACAAAACTCACAATTCAGTTAATGGAGACCTTCTGTAAATAGAATCAGAGAGGTAGCCGTGTTAGTCTGGAATAGCAGAGGTAACAAAGTCCTGTGGCACCTTAAAGACTAACTATAAAGTTTTGAAGCATAAGCTTTCGTGGGCTAATACCCACTTCGTCGGATGCAAGCAGTGGATCCGACGAAGTGGGTATTAGACCACGAAAGCTTATGCTTCAAAACTTTAGAGTTAGTCTTTAAGGTGCCACAGGACTTTGTTATTTCTGTAAATAAAGACTTTCTGTATCTAGATACGTACAATCTGGCTTCAGATCAATTCATGGAATTAACACTATTAATAGTGCTGATAGTCTCTTGTTGATGGGTGGAGGGCAAGCATATAACAAAGCTGTCAGCAAGTTCATGCAGTATTTGATGAAGATCAGGACACAGATGAAGGACAGCTAGTTGAAGATGAAATTCAATAAGATGGATGCATAGGAAATGTCTCCTTTTGTTGAAGATACACAACCTCAATTAGTCAATTCAGTCCCTACTTGGAATTCCACTGGATTCCTCTGTGATGCTATGCCCTCATATAGCAACATCGATGAGCGATGTTTCCTAACATCTCTGGCTGACAAAGATACTATGTCCTGGGAGGAAAATGTCCTGACCTCAATAATACACACAGTGGGCACATATCTGGCTGGACTACAGCAGTGCAGTATACCTGGGCATGAAGACGTCAGCCAGTAGGAAACTCCAGCTAGTAAAGAATACTGTAACACATCTCCTTGGCAGCATATGATATATCAGACTGTCCTCTGTGAAGTACAGTAGCATCCTATAGTGAAATTCAATGTCTGTTCTTCTGTTCAAGGTATTTAATATTTGGGTCCAGGATACCTAAAAGCTTTTCTAAAGCTCCCAGACAAGGACCATAGCTATGCTTCTTCACTATGAAGTTGTTTGTTGCATTGGTAAATCTTGTTTGTGTAAGAAGTCTTGCTCTCTCTGGAGTCACAGGCACTGGAATGGGTTCCCTCTGGATCTCAGAACCACCAAAGAATTCACCATTTTCTGCTCCAAGTTCGAGGTGCACTTCTTCAGCCTTGCCTTCAGTAAAAATAAAAAAATCATATTATAGATATAAAATAAAACTTCAAAATTTAAAATATAGGAAGGGAGAACCACATGTATGACCGTAATTGTGTTGCTTTATGAGCTTCTGGAAGGTATTCAGATCTCAGTGATGGGATTGGTATAATATTTAGAATAGGAGATGGAAAGAAAAACATCTTAATTGTGGACCATTATAAACTTTCCTTTTTATCTTGGCTTTTAGCTTCATGGATGGCCTTGGCACAAGCATTCTTTTTCTCTTGTGCCTGTATCCTTTTAGAGGGAATTCATGCTAGATACTTGCCATCTCCAAACAGATCTGGAAGCCAGTTCCCCACTGGGAACTTTGAAACTCTCTTGTAGAACATGTCTTCAGTGTTTGGTGCAGAGCCGCTCTGTAAAACACTTCTCCATATCTAAAGGAATCCTGGATCATTCAAAAAGGAGACTGTTCTATTTCAGACCTTACAGACAGAGGTCAAGATGAGGTAATTTGAATTTAACCCTTACTCTTTAAAGGAGAGATGCTTTTTTTAAGACTCCACATTTGGCTTTCTTTTTGACGATGTCTCCTGGCTGTCTCCAAGAAGCTCTCATTTACCTATTACTGATCTTTCAGAGGCCTACATTTATGTAATCTGCATTAAAATAAATGCAGAGTTCAGCTGACATTTATTGTAATAAAACATTAGGAATTGATTATTTAACAGAAGAGCTTTTCCTTCCCATATTCTAAAAACAGAAAGAAACCTGAGAAGCAAAGCAGCCTTAATTTTAAGCGATTGTGTTTGCACTCTCCCAACAAGATAAATGAGTGTAATAACATCCTGTCAGTTCAAGACCAAGAGGGGATATTTTGTAAAAATGATTAGTTTTGCCCACTATTGCTAATTAATTCTTGTTGTTTTTGTACCATTCTAGTAAATGAAAGGCTCAGTATGTATGTGGGTGGGTGAGGAATTTGGGGTTTTTCTCTAAAGTCCGGTCTTAAAGAGCTTCCTGTTTTGTGGGTAAGAGCATCACGGTATGACAAGCAGTAGTTTCTTAAAAACATCTTACAAAAAGAAACTTGTTTTGTTTGTTTAAATCTGTCTATGTAACATTAGCAACTTCTCATTTAATAATGACCTGCAAAGGAAGCAAATGAGGCTTGTTCGCTGTTTTGTTGCTTTATGTGCAATATAAAGGCCTGAGATGTGTGTAAATCAAATAAAAGTGGAGAAAAGGGGTTCTGTTTACCTTTTTAAAATTCAGAAATATCAAGAATTCCAACCCTGGTCTGTATGGGGTTTTGAGGGAAGAATTGTTGGAAGTTCCCGGATGTATATTTGGAGCATTTTATGTTTAAAGATGGTGTATCTTTATAGAACTGGTTCACCACATAACTCATCTGTTTGATATGACAGAATCTTGGGAACACATTACACTGTATTTACATATAAGCTCCTCAAAGAAGAGAAAAAACATGTACTGTGTCCCAGGGAGATAAGCTATCTTGAGGCAAAACCAGGACTCTGTTTGGGGCTATTCTTCAGATGAAATTCTCAGACTAATAGATGTCTCATACAATTGTATAAAAATTGAACAGTTTCATGATCTATCTGATATTCAGCAGAGGAAATTTCACACCTAAGGTTCTCTGTGGAAGATAATTTCCTCCTCTCCCTGTAAATTCCAACTCATGTAAATAGAGCCCAGATATTACATTGAGAGGCACCATAGAAAATACATGTAGTAATAACAAATGTGCTAACTTTTTGCCTGATTTAGTAGTGCAGACAAACAAGATGCTGTTCTCTATAAGAATATACTATTAGTGTTTGTGCTGTTTATTGAATGTATCAAAGTGATAGTTTCATTTAATGTCAAAGAACATTGCAAAACTGGGGGAACCTCAAGAGCAGGAGGCAAAATGAAACAGAGCCTGTAGAGCTCCCTGTAGAATACTTTATATGTACTTAATTCAGAAGAGTATGCCAAGGAAGTAACATCAACTGAACAGAACTGTGCTGAGATTGTCTAAATTGTATTGCTAACTGGTTTTGTTTTTTTAATCTTAGCATTTCACTTAAATGTGATGGCTAGACAGTCATTTGAGATTCTCTTGTTACTTTATAGAGAAGTGCAGTAATGTATGCCCTTCTGTAATAAGGGGCAGTTTTGGAAATATTATTTATGCAGGGTATTACCACGACACTAATTTAATCATGAATTTCTTTATTAAATTGAAAGGCCAAATGGTATTTACAATTGCTATAAACATGTCTAACAGCCTAAAAATAAGTCAGTTACTATACCCAGTAAGTAATGAAGTATTCATAAGCATGTGCTCAGTTTGCTTACAAATAAGCCAGACCTAGCGATGACCATCCTCTTCTGGCATGCCCGAGTATGATCAGGTAGGGCCTGACAAAGAACCTTCAAATGCATAGCTCTTTTTATACACTTCATCTAACTTGTTAGCTTAAAACCATGTGGGTTTTACTACATTTAAGCATTTCTGATTTTTTTTATTTTGTAACATTTTGTACAACTAATACATTTGACAAAATCAAAGTAAGTTACCACAGTCACATTGGTAACTGCCAAAGCTTTGAATGGCCATCTTCACCATGGATGTAATCCCATTTTGTATGTGTTCCCACCAGGAAGGACTAGTTAACTACCAAATTTCCTGTTCCTGCCAATTTACAATTTCAAGTACCAAGCTCAAGGGTGGAATAGGATGCCTAAACTCCTATTTCAAGTGTTCTACTGTAATTTGACTTAGCCTGTAATTCAGTTACAATACAAAAAATGGGCATGAGACATAAGGTCTTTCCATTTATCCCCATAGTGAACTTTGGTGTGGAAACAAAACATTGGCCAATCAGAACAACAATCTTTGGATCCATACAAAAAGCAATGAGTCACCATGCAATGTTTATCATTCCCAGCATAAGTGGCGTATACTTCACCAGTTCCCCAGCATCTCAACCATACTGTGAAGTTTGGAGATTGCTCCCCAAGAGAGAACCCACATGCTATCAATACTGTAAAACGTTATACCTGCACATATGGGTGTCCCCTAGTTGCAAGCAACAGGACAAGTCCAGGGCTTTCCAGACCCTGTTGTTATCTTGCCACAGTATTTGAGGAGAACAGACTTCTCAAACCTTATAGGCCTTCAGTGTCTTCTAGTACTCCTAGTGTCTTCTAGTACTGATATTTTAACAATGGTTTACTGATCTGGTATTTTCCAGTTACTGGTATGAATAGTGTGAATGGTGTAAAACAACAACAAAAACACACACATACACCCAAGGGGTAAAAAAACAACTACAACAAAACCTCTTAAGGGCCCAATAGCATGGGGGTTAATTTTGGAAAGGAGATAGGACTCTTTATCCCAATTAGTATGATCTTTGCCATAACAAGTTTTCAATTTCTGTGTTGATAAGGAGGGCAGTTTACAATGTTGTATATGAATGAGAGTGACTTTGATTTTGTTTAGTGCATAACCTCCATACACAGGATCTGTTATGGTTCTGGCTATTGCCCTGCTTTGATGATCCTCACTGTTTTGGTTGATTATTTCACTTTCTTTATAAATGTACTGTATTGTACGTATTATATACCAGGGGTAAGCCAACCTGTGGCACGTGTGCCAAAGGCGGCACATAAGGTGATTTTCAGTGGCACTCACTGGCCGGGTCATGGTCCGCATTGGGGAGCTCTGCATTTTTATGTAATTTTAAATGAAGCTTCTTAAACATTTAAAAAACTGTATTTACTTTACATACAATATTAGTTTAGTTATATATTATAGACTTCTAGAAAGAGACCTTCTAAAAACGATCAAATGGATTACTGGCACACAAAACCTTCTATTAGAGTGAATAAATGAAGTCTCAGCACACCACTTCTGAAGGGTTGCTGATCCATTATATACATTCAGAAGTTCTTGATTAACAAGTTCTTTGCTCATTCATTGGGCTTAGTATGGCCGCAGCCAGCTTGTGTTGGAATGCTCAGTCATGTTCCCACCTGGTCTTAATGTCCACCAGGTCCAGGTTTTAGATTGATGCTCCGGCTGTAAACCACCCTGCTAAATCGCTAGCAGATAGGGCTCTGTCAGCATCTCTCTTGAACTGATTCGGGTGCCTTTACCTCTGCATTTCTATCAACAAAGTCTTTACAGTAGTCCTTTATCATTTGTCATACAATTGGCCAAACTCTGGTGAACATAAGTGCAGTGAAGTGAAGCTGAACAGCATAGGTACATGTGTAAATTGAATATCATTTGTACAGCGCTTCTTTAAGAGATTATAATATCAATCCATTACTGGGTTCTACATCCGCCTTGGGGCATTCTTCTTTTTTTTCATTTATTTCAATTCATTTACCCTAAATGAAATGCCACCCTTATTTCTACTGTCCTTTAATTTTCAAAAGGGTACATATTGATGATACCTTATTTGAGTAAAATTTACAGGAAACACAAAACATGTATAATGCCCCTCAGGTCTAACATTCACATATGAAAAATTCAAGGCACTGTGCCAGATAAACTTCAGCACTGGCTTTTTTGTTTATCTTGTAGAGGCCTCCTCATCTCGGAGCTGGAAATTGTTTTTTAACAAGGTTAACTGTACCGGCACTCTGTCTCCTACTTGCCGATCTACATTTTGGGCTTGTCAATTACAGCATGTCCTCATTTTTGGCATGATTCTTCTGTGCACTAGACACACAAATTATAATTTTTCCCCCGCCTGTCTTATCCATTGGTTTGTGACCAACCTTCTTCATTAGGGTTGGCACAGGAACTTTGAACAAATGTTCTGGGAGTCTCATTTCTCTGCCTGTTATAGCAGTAAAAGGAGACACACCGGTTTTATTTTGGATTCCCATTAAAGTCAGAAGAGTCATAGGCAATTTTTTTCATCCCGGTCTTTGCCTGAGTCACACCATCTTCTTTAGCATTGTTCTAAGTGTTCTGTTTGTACTACTTTCCACCAAGCCAGAAGTGTGTGGCTGAAAAGTAATGTGAAATTTTTGCTCTATTCCCAGCATAATGCAAGCATTTTACATCACTTTCCCTCTGAATGTTGTTCCCTGGTCTCTGTCTCTGGAGCATTCCCCACCTTGAAAAGACATGCTTTACTAATAGTTTTACTGTAACAGGAGCAGATGGCTTCTCCAGTAAGCAAGGCTTCTATCCATTTAGTAAAGACATCAACAATTAGAAGTAGATATTAGTTTGCTGCCTCTTGTGCACAATAACTCCCCAGCATGGTTAATCTGCAGTCTTTCCCAAGGAATCCTGAGGTGCTTTACCTGAATAAATCCACATTTTGTTTTCCCTTGTGAATTGCTTTTAGCACCAAATAACACAGTTGTTAACATGATTTGTTACTATCTTGTCTTTATAATGAGACCACTTTAATCTGTCACTGATAATAGGCATCAGTGTTTTGATGGGCCCCCAATGGTACATCATGCACAGATCTTAACGTTGCCCTTTTAAGGGGCTGTGGAAGAATTCAGACCAGGTAAGGTAAATCATCCCCTTCAGTGAGCAACCAATTTTCCTCACAAGGATCAATTTACCATTTAACTGGTTTAACTCCCCATGTAATACTTTTTGTTTAAGAGCCGATACTTCTGGATCAGATTCTTGTAATGTTATTAAATCAATGTATTCTGCTTGTGCTGAAGTGGTAACACCACGGACTGGATAATCATGAGTGAGATCTATAATGGAGCTCCCCTAGCAGCAGCTTCATCCACCCTGTTGTTTTTCTTGCTCTCTTCCCCATGTCTGGAATGAGCTTTTACCTTAAGCACACATACCACTGAGTTACCCAGTTTATGTCCTCTTCCCATACACAGGACAAAAGGGCTTAATAGTGTAAAGGCTTTTGATCTGTACTGCAAAATAATTCATACTTACCAAAGGAGATCTGTTGTCAAAGCATCACAGATGCACTGAGAGTTGGAAAGTGTTATACCTCCCGGTGCTTGTCCTTTATTACAAAGTGGTGATGCCTCTGCTACAGCAACCACTTCAGCATACTGGATTGATTGTGTACTACACCTATTCTGCACATGTTCAACCTAAACTAAAGGCACCCAAACCACACATCTTATGACTGGTGTCCCCTTTTTGGTGATAGGATGACCCATCAACATATATTGTCAGACCCTCAGGATGAAGCCATTCAGAATTTAAATTATGTATTGCACATGGGATAAAATGGTTAGAGAGCCACTTTTCTAGGATACTTGGGTGGAGTACCACAATTAACAGACTCACAGGCAGAGATGAGGGTTGTTTAAGTTGACAGACTTGAATTTGGTGCTCTTCCAACAGCTAGGATCACTATCTCAACCCTAGGACTAGTCTGGTAAAATGAGAGATGGTATAGTGTGAAAAGCTACTTTATACTTATAACAGATACTTTAAAGGAATATGGGAATAACAGAGTCCTATGGCACCTTAAAGACTAACTAACTAAAGGAATATGAGCATTGTACAGTTTTTTTGTGTGTCCCAATTCCATCAGATATCTTAAATGTGTCAAAGCTCATCAAACAGTTGATAAATGTTTTTCGCATTGGGTATACTACCTTCCAGCACCATTCACTATCCGGAAGCATAAGCAATTCTCTGTCATGATAGTCCTGAATTAACACAGCTGAAATGGCTGTGTTCCTGTTTGCGACAACCCAAAAGATTTTGTATAACTTGGAGTGCTAAGAACTGGAGCTTATTTTAAAGTCTCCTTTAACTTAGATGCTGTGGTGGGAAGACGTCCATTTCCATTCTACCGTTTTCTGCAGGAGCTGGTGGAGGTGCAGCATTTGCTGTGTAGTGAGGGAAGAAATCCTGACAAAATCCTGTCCTGCCCAGTGGGATTCCAGCACTGTTTATGTGCTAGGGAAGGGCAGCTCCAAAATCATTTCAATCACTTTCAAAGTTATTCTTTTCCACTTACAAAACATCACTATATAGATTATTTTTTTTTTTGCTCCCTAATAATGCTTACTTCACAGTTAATCATGACTTTTATAGTTTAACTAGCATAAGTGCCCGGCGCTGCTCGGGTCAGTCGGAGGTGGGGAGGTGGCAGACAGCTGACACCCCCTGACCAACCCCAACACCCACCCCTCACCCCTCACCCACCCCGACACTTCCCACCCCCCCAAGCAAACCCAACACCCCCACCTCACTTACCGTCCCACCAAACCTAACTCAGATCCGTCGCAGGCGGGGAGGGGGCCCAGAGCCGAGGGATTCCGGGGACCTTCGCAGGTGGGGGGCAGCACAGAGCTGATGGATTCTGGGGTTCCGTTTGGAGGGGGGAGGGGCAGAGAACTGAGGGATCTCCGGGGTTCCGTTGGGAGGGGGGAAGGGCAGTGACCTGAGTGATCTCCGGGGTTCCGTTGGAGGAGGGAGGGGCAGTGAGCTGAGTGATCTCCGGGGTTCCGTTGGAGGAGGGAGGGGCAGAGAGCTGAGGGATCTCCGGGGTTCCGATGGGAGGGGGGAGGGGCAGTGAGCTGAGTGATCTCCGGGGTTCTGTTGGAGGAGGGAGGGGCAGTGAGCTGAGTGATCTCCGGGGTTCCGTTGGAGGAGGGAGGGGCAGTGAGCGGAGTGATCTCCGGGGTTCCGTTGGGGAGGTGGGAGGGGCAGTGAGCTGAGTGATCTCCGGGGTTCCGTTGGAGGAGGGAGGGGCAGTGAGCTGAGTGATCTCCGGGGTTCCATTGGGAGGAGGGAGGGGCAGAGAACTGAGGGATCTCCGGGGTTCCGTTGGAGGAGGGAGGGGTGAGCTAAGCGAGTGAGGTGTCTGTTGGAGGGGGGTATTATGACATCATCACCACCTAACCGCCCAGCCGATGTGATTGGCCCTGAAAGACTTTCACCCCTGGGGGGCGTCAGAGGTGAGATCCGAACATTTTTCGACCCTTACCAGCATCTAGACCCCAAGACCCCTCACTGTACCAAATTTCAAGTGTCTGGCTCAAACGGTGCGGGAGGACTTCGCAGTCATACGTACATACATACATACATACATACATACACCACTTGACTTTTATATATATAGATTTCCACTTTTTATTTGCTATTGCATTATATTAGCCATATCAATTTTCACATGAAGTTTAACTGTTTTTGTGCTTAAAGATTTCCATGTACACTTATCAAAGTGACTGATTACTCAGAGCCATCTTAAGAGTCGGTCTTCCTAACATTGCTTCCCTTGTGCACCCCCCCCCCCCTTGCTGTTTCTTAAGAGTTGCACTGTCTTTAGTTTTTCATTCTTTTCCTGCAGTGTTTTTAACTGCAGTTTTATTATTTAAAAAGGATCTCTCCCCATTATCCTGTTTGGCAAAACATCTCTATTCACTTTTCAACTTTGAATGAAAGAGTTGGATACTTATCTATACCTGCCCTTGGACACTTCCACTGCTTGCATCCGACGAAGTGGGTATTAGCCCACGAAAGCTTATGCTTCATTACTTTAGTTAGTCTTTAAGGTACCACAGGACTCTTTGTTACCTCTGCTATTCCAGACTAACATGGCTACCTCTCTGATTCCTGAGAGTTGGATAGATGATTAGTGGAATTTTTTTAAAAGCCAATTTCATACATTTTGCATTTTCTTTTTAGATCAGTTTTTTTTTTTAATTATGAGGTCCGTTGTTGTACTGTAAACAGTTTATTATGAAAGACCAAATAAATACTTTAAATTGCTCAGTTTATCCGTGCCAACTGAGCCTCTGAACCTCCTTTCCTAAAATGGTTACCTTTGCAAATTGCAATTTATGAGTAGATGATATGTTTAGGTTGCTCACATTTCTAAACTGCAGTTTATATTTACACTTTGGATACATTTTCATGGGCAAGATAACTTTTTGGACCTGGGCTCTAATTGCCAAATCCTAGTAATGTTTTGTTTTACTGCCATTTTACTCCCTTATTTTCCTCAGTGTCTCAGATATCTGCAACTTTAGTAAGCTGATTTACATTTACATTTTTCTTTTTCTGACCGGCAGTATTTCTGTTCTAATTTACTAAGCGTTGTTTCCCCCCCCCCTTTTTTTTACAGTCTGTTTAAGCTGATCAGCACCCCTTGTGTTGCTCTTAATATTCTTTCTTCACAACTGTACATAGGTTATGTCCCAATTTGTATACTTGGAAGTAGTCAATGCATATAGAAATCCCTATTTCCTTTTCAGTGATTTTTTTGACTAAATCCATAGTCAAATGATATTGTGTCTCTGCATGCAGCAGTCATTTACAATTGACTATTTATAGACCATTCCTTTGTAAAAGAGCCCATTTTCCTTCAGAGCATCTGCAAAGGCTACTAGAGCGAAAGTTTAGTGGCAGTAGTCTCACCACTTGACCAACCCTTTGCGTGATTTGACTACCAGGTTTCCATTGTGTGTGACTGTACTAGAACCATAAGTTAGTTTCATTATTAAAGCAACCTTTTAACACTTCAACATCTTCATTAACAGTTCTGTTTTCATTGTTAACACTTCTGCAAACCTCAACTGTTTAGTTCCCTCCAAAATTTGCAGCATTAATTTGTGCAGAAGCTACTTTTTTAACTCATGAGTGTGTCTCCTTAAAAATCATTTGTTTATCTCCCAAAATGACACATTCATCAGCTGATTTCTCTTGGCAGCTCTGAGTTTTTCTGTGCTTTTTGCACTCATTCTTCAAGGTGGTGCACTTTGACTGCAAAGACTAGCTTGATCTGCACTATATAGTTAGGTCAGTGTAAGGCAGCTTATGTTGCCCTCAGTGTCTGTCTACACTACAGTCTTCCTCCACAAAAAGCGTAGGGCGTATGTCATTGTAGTTAGGGTGACACAGTGTCCATGTAGACACTGTGTGTTACTTAACATTGGCTATAGACTAAAATTCTTTTCATTTTCATGGCTCCATTCTGCACCTGGCTCACCGCTTGGGCTGTCACCCTTGGGTGGGTGGGAGGCTCCAACTAGAGCCCAGCTACCCCCTGGGCTCCTGGATACCTGTTCTCAGTGGCTCCTGTCCAGACTCCCCACTCACGGCAGGGAGCCATTCTTCCCTCCGATTTCCCGCTCCCAGCCAGGCTGCTGCCTGGGCTCCCTGCTCCAAACGCAGCTGACAGGTGCTGAGGGCCAAGCCTCCCAGTTCCCCACAGAGCTCTCAGAGGACAGCTGCTCTGAAAGGAGACCATAGCAGCATGAAATTGAACCTGGGTGTGGCTCTCAGCTGGGGCTGTCACCCTGGAGTGGATGGAGGGGCTCTGTCTTGAGCCCCGCATGGCTGTCATTTTTCCACAATGCCCCACTTCAATCACTGGGAGCACTTCTGGTAGGGATATGCTCCATCAGCAGAAGGAGGGTAGTGTGGACACCATCAGCTGATTTAGGTCAACCTAAATTAAATCAACCTAATTTTGAAGTGTAGACACGTGCAATCCTGGTAACACAGCTGCCATTAGGGATCATGAACTTTTGTGGGTTAAGACCCACTATTGTTTAGGAAGGCAGTACTAATATTGGTGTCCCCTAGTCTTATTCTTTAAAATTTTAGTGGTATTCAATAGACCTCTACCGTGCTTTTCCAAGAAGCTTTCCCCATAGGTATCCAAGGTACTTTCCATTTCTCTTTTGCTAGTGATTTTTACTTTAGGAGAGAAATTATAATGACGCCAGAGGATAAGTCACTATGCTGTCCCCTGGAGTTCTAGAGCAGCTGACATTAATGTTGGTGGAAGTCCCTTCATGGTTGCCAGAATGTTGGAATTATTTATGATGGTATTACCACAACACTGATTTAACCATAAATTACTTTATTAAATTCAAAGGACAAATGATATTTATACAATTGCTGTAAACATATCTGCCTGAAAACAAGCAGTCACTATATCCTATAGTATACAGTAACAAAGTATTTATAAGCATCTGAGCAGTACACTTACAAACTGGCCACATCGAAGGACGATCATCTCATTCAGACATGTCCTAGCATGATCAGGTAGAGTCTGACGAAGAACCTTCAAATTCATAGCTCTCTTTATATACTTCAGCTAGCTTTTGCAAAAACTCAGTTTGAAACATTTCATCCTTGCTACTTTTCTTCTTCCAAGTCCTTCCTTTCTCCACAGCCCTTTTGCTTGCCAGTGGGAGGGTTTAACCTTGTTTCTTTTAAGACAGTTTTCCTTTGTCTTATTTCTGCAGTTTTTCATGTTGTCAGTTAGTTTTGAACCGTGCATCTTTCCCATACTGTAAGCAATATTGCTTATTCTCATGACCACCTTTTACTTGCTGATTGAGGCCTTTACTGTACTTGCCACAAACCATAAAACATATTTTCTTAGCTTATGTTTGCCTAATTTTAACTATCCCTACTTGCCATGTAGTACTATATATTTATTTAAAAAGCGCTGTGTACTTATGTAGTATGTTAGATCTAAAGTTTGTGACACAGCCCCACAGATTATATAGCAGAGGTGAATTGTGTTGCAGCGTTTGGGAGAACAGCTTCATTAAAGCAGGATTTAAGAGTTTCACATGGCAGCCACCTCATCTAACCCCAGGAGTACTGTAGTCCCTTTTGCTGCTGACTGCTCTTTCTACTCCAGTCTGCAACACAGATCCCTTCTCTGGGCCTTAGTAGCTCCACAAAATGGGAGACCCATTCCTGCATTTCAGCAACTGAGTAGCTGTCAAGTGGCTGTCATGCAGAGCTCCTAAGCCCTGAAGGAATGAAGTAGCTTGAAATGCCTTGTCTATACTAGTGTTTTGTCAACGCAAGTTAAGCCGACACACATCTTGGCAAACACCCTAAATGTAGTGAGTTCAGCCTGAGTATGGAGATGGGGGTTGGGTGCTCAAGATGGAGCAAAGGGTATAGGTGTTTTTTAAGAGGATCGCTGCAGGAGATTAGGACCAAAATTGTAAATTCTGTTCACCATTTTACACAGCAGGGGTCATTGAAGCCAATCTCTCACTCCTGGGGGTAAACCAGGATGAAAAGGGGCATCTCCTGCATGTATGCGGTGTCAGATCCAGTCCCTAATCTGCTCGCCTTTGTGCCATTTTGGTCCCTGCAGAAGTGATTGCTGAATGGTGTGGAGAAAGTGGAGGAAGGAAACTTTGGCAGAGGATTGGCACGTACCTCAAGGGAGGTTCCCCTGAAATCTCTGTAGGATTCCCATGAAATCTTGGTGTGCCACACTATTCTGCTGTACTACTTAGCTGCAGAAGGAAATGTGGAACACACCCAAACACGTGTAGTCTTGTACGTTTCTATCCCTTCACGCACTTCTTGAATATACAGAGCAAAGGACAGCTTTACTCCTATAACCGAGGAGCATCAACTCAAAAAGATCACTTACCAGAGCTCTCCTCTCCTGCATCATGTGCACCAGAGACAGACTGCTGTGACTGGCTAGACCCCGCTGGTGTGGAAAAGAGGTCTTAACTTGCTGCGCCACCATACAACCCTAATGTGTGCTACACATCCTCCTCCTTATCCACGACTTAGTCTTCAGGGTGAGTCCACTGTCCGCCACCTCCAGCCCTATTTGAAGTATCCCCAGGGCTCTTGGTGATGGGAGTGGGATTGCCACCAAGGATGGCATCCAGCTCCTTATAGAAGCATCAGGTATTCAGCACAGCACCAGAGAGACGGTTTGCATCCCTTGTATTCCTGCCTCAGCTCCTTTGTCTTCACACAGCACTGATGCGTGTCCCATACATAATCCATATCTAACAAGCCATGAGAAATCTGATGATCGGTATCGAAGTTCCTATAGCTAGAGCGGAGCTAGGACTGAGCAGCCTGTTCTCCCCACAGTGCCAGCCGATCCAGCAACTCTGGTGTGCTCAAAGCAGAAGTGCGTTTGCTGCATAGCGCCACCATGATCAGCTTAGAAGATGCGATGTGAGCTGGCCACAACCAGCAAACAGGAAGTGGAATTTCAGTAATTTAAAGGAGGAGGGTGGATGCCTGTGTACCTGGTGCAGGACAGCAGAGTTTGAACTACTGCCCAAAGCTATCAGGATGGGCATTGTGAGACACCTCCTAGAGGCTATTTAGAGCAATATAATCAACCATGGTGCCTACACTACTGACACTTGGTTTATTTAACTTTGCCAGAAAAACCTCTACGCCTCTTGTCAAAGTGATTTTATTTTGTTGGCAAAGCAGGAGCATTTTGTCGGTAGAAGGAGCATTACAATTTGTACACCTCCACGGTTTTGTCGATGAAACCTGACTTGTTGACAAAAAGTCTAGTGTAGATACTGCAGTCCATACCCCCCTCTCTCTGTCAGTAGAATTAACAGAGGCTCCTGCAGAAGTTCTGCATAGGCTAGTAATCACTCTTTCCCTTGCTGCTTTACCATTTGGACCAATCTCCCCTTCCATTCTTTTTAATGCCCATGTGCAGAAATTAATATACAGACGAAGGAATAAGAAAAGCAAAATGGTCAGCCAAGAAGCTCAAGAGCAGAAGCAGTAGTTTAGAGGATTTGTGGTATAAGTTGGTAATAGAAGGGGCTATATATTTGGCTACATCATACTACACACAGGATTCTGGATGTGGGTGTGCATGTGACAACCTAGAAATTGCTCATCTTTTTAAAAAAAATTTTTTGTTTTGGCAGATGATCACTGTGAATGCTTCCTTGTTCCCTAGCTCTATTACTAATTCCTTGATAGCAGTTGGAAATGATGGCCTTCAGGAGAGAGACAGAATGGTTCGAGCTTGTATTGCTATTATCTGTGAACTAGGTGAGAATGTTGAAACAATTAAATTAATTACAAAGCATCACTTCATCAAATCTTTAAAACAGGCCTGCACAACATGCGGCCTGGGGGCCACATGCGGCCCGCACGGGCTCACTGTGCGGCCCGCGGGGGACGAGTAGGGGTGGGGCAAGACAAGAGGGGGGTTAGGAGGAAGCGGATTTGGGCGGGACAAGGGCGGGGCTTTTTGGCCCGCAGCTGGGTATTTTGCAGTAATATGGCCCTCGCTGCTTTCCGAGTTGTGCAGGCCTGCTTTAAAGGATCCTTTCTTTTGTAGGTTTTTATTAAAGCGCTCTTCCCCCCCCTAATAATAATAGATGGCAATATTTCAGAGAAAAGTATTTAAGTTGGACATGTCTTTTTAATGTGTTAATCCCCACATTTATTACTCATGTTAATATGCATTTCAGTATGATATTAAACTGTAACATTTAATTTGTATGAAAAGATATAAAATTGGAAATAGAAATCCGCTAACAACAAAAAATAAGTTTTTTCACAGAGATCAGTTTAGACAGTGTGACCTATATTGCATCCACCATGCTTTTTAGAATTAGTATAGAACAGTTTCATTGAGATCATTGCATGCTAACATCAACTAATGGAAAATAAGTGTAACTGCTGTTTTAAAATCTAAAATTTAAATATTGAAAAAATAGTACGGTTTCTATCTTTGCTACATATACAACATTTATACTGCAATGCAAATCCATTCTGTTCCAAAACCAATATGCTATAGTGAAGTATACGTGTATTCTTGAATATGTGCTCAGAAGCAAGCATATTCAACTTAAGGGTCACTGTGTAGTGACTCTTGCCAGTATTTACATTGATTAAATATTGCAATATGTCAGCAGCTGATGGGGGTATTATCAACATAACTTGACTTCATTAAAAGCTTTTTATGACCACCACCACTTGATAGCATTCACAGGAAAAAAATTATAAACAAATCTTTGATAAATTAATTAAAATATGAGTTGTACTCCTGATTTCTAGCTGCACGTTTATAAGTAATGCCATTGCATATTTTGATATTAGCCATAGTGAGCAAGATTCAAAGAGGGTTCAGAGGTTTATGTGGATAAGAATATCCAGGGTTTAAATAGTTAATTCTGATAAAAAGAGAATTAGACTCTCGATTATCCAGGATTGGATTAACCAGGATGTCAAAAAAAAATAAATTGCGCAACTCATAGGACCGGCTCTGGCGTTGCTGCCGCCCCAAGCACACACAAAAAAACCTCCACCAGGGTGCAGGGCAGCCAGAGAACCAACACCCCCTCCCCTCGGCACAGGGTGGCTGTTGAACCAACCCCCTCTCCCCATATTTCCTATGGATGGTTAGTATCCGGGATTTTATTAACCAGAATTAATTTTTTCTCTATCATCCTGGATAATCGAGAGTCTACTGTATTGGAAGGGGGCTAAAACATTTTGCTTCAGGATTTAATCCAATCTCTAACTATTAGGCATTAGGCTGAAATCTTCATGGGCAATCCATTACCCCCCCCCCCCCCCCCCCCGGCCTATTGTTTCTTACACTTTCCTCTGAAGCATCTGTTGGGTGGTCACTGTTGGGGACAAGGTACTGGACTAGATGGATCAAGGTTCTAATCCAGTATGGCAGTTAGTTATTGGAGGCACTTACATTTTTTTCCTTTAGTTTGAGTTGTTAAACGGACATGTTTTTCTCCTATTTTAGCACTTCAAAATCCAGAAGTTGTAGCTCTTCGGGGTGGACTAAGTACCATCTTGAAAAACGTGATTGATTGTCAATTAAGCCGAATAAATGAGGCTCTCATAACTACAGTTTTGCACCTTCTTAATCATCCAAAGACTCGACAGTATGTGCGAGCAGATGTTGAATTAGAGGTAGTAATTTCATTTTCTTTTACAGTCTTAAATATGTTATTCAATTATTTTTATTTACTTTGAAATCCTGAAGAGTGGATAACTGTCACATGCAAGAAGCAGTACCATTTCAAAATAAGAAAAAAATGGAAGCGCACCATAGTAGCTGGCCTAACTTATTGTATAGTAATTGAGGGCTTCACTTTGAGAAAGGGCTTGTCTCAAACCTGTAATCAGTTGTTCTAGCTTCTAGGAAAAGAGCTGTTTGCTCTGTGTATGAGAGAGATAAATTAATTTTTTGAATTTACTTTACAACTTCAAAATATGTGCTAGTACACATTACTACATGAGCCTTCTGGTTTGGCTCTAAGGCCAAGGAGAGGAATATATCTAGCTGTACAAGAATAAATTGGTAAATCAGATGCTGATTTGTGTCATGAATGTTAATAGAATTGAACATCAGTGAGTTTCGAAATGAGAATTAGGCAGATACTTCGTGCTCATGGGTATAGCTGTTTATTCTGGCTTGTGTGTCCTTTTTGTGAACACAGTGTAGAATTTACTGCAACACTCACTAGTAAGTGAAATCTGACTCTGACAAGTGGGGAAACGGTGCCATTTAGGCTGCTAATGTCTTTCTTCCTGAAGATGGGGAGGGGTAAAAGTTTGTTTGGGTTATTTTGCTACTAATTAGTGACATGAATAATTAAATCATAGTATTTTACTTTTCACTTCAAATTTTATTCTGTACTATATACTATAAGTGTCCATGTTTAAGTGAAACACGTTATTTTAAAAACTTTAAATGGATAATTAAAAGCAAAAATATGCATAAATTGAAGACTTGAGAGGTGGAGGAGGGGAAGGAACAAAGATCTTTAATTTGTCAGGAGGATATACTTACGTATGTGTTTCTGTCTGTTTAGCGAATTTTAGCTCCATACACAGACTTTCACTACAGGCACAATCCGGACACAGCAGAAGGACAGCTGAAGTAAGTACTAGCAGTATTTCTTGTGTCACAGGTTATGGTAAAGTTGCAGTATTATAACTGAACATTTTTTTCCATTCTAAGAGATTTAAATATACTATAGTTCACAAATATAGAAGAATAAAGATTTATGCTAACGTAGGTAAAATTAGAAGTGTAAACTGTAGCTTGTTGACTTAGAAATTAAACACTAAAAACTAAATGGGCTATAAATGTAGTTCTCTTTAAATTATCAAAAGCATGAATTGGAAATGGAGATATAAACCTTGGGATGTAAAGTAGAAAGTTTTGGTGTCAAGGAACATTGGACCCCTTTTGTGTCATTTCAGTAGTAGGCGAACCAGTCTTCAAGATGATAGTCCAACTTTGTTAGTCCAGGAGGGTATTCTATTGACAACAAAAGGGAAGGAGCTAAACATAGTGCTAATGTTCAAGCATATAACCCTTAATGAAGGGGAAAAAAGAGAAAAAAATTAATTGCCTGTATTCTCAATGCTAGAAAACTTTTGTTCATTTCTCAAGCTAAGTGCTCATTCATCAGAAGAAACTGGCATTACTGAAACCTAGTAGAAATCACATGAATAGACTGTTAAAATTTCTGCAAATACTCCCAGTTTAGGAAGGATGGAGTTGGCAGAATTGGTATTCTAAACCAGGTAATGGTATCTTTGATGTAAATTAATTGACAAACCCAGAAGCACAGGACCTGGAATGTTCTTAGATCATTTTCTAACCAATAAAGCAAAGAGAGGGGTATTAGTAGAGGTCTATTTTAGACTGTCACTAGTGAAAATACCTGGCGTTGCTCGGGTCAGTCGGAGGTGGGGAGGGGGCAGACAGCTGAATGGGGGCAGAGAGCAAACCCGACACCCCCACCTCACTCCCCCGACCAAACCCGACACCCCCACCTCACTTACCCCTCGACCAACCTCGACTCACATTTTCACCCCCCCACCCAAACCCAACACCCCCACGTCTCCCCCCTACCAACCCCAACACCCCCAGACCAACACCCACACCTCACCCCCCGTAGACCAAACCTGACACACCCACCTCACCTTCCCCCCCAACCAAACCCGACACCCCTACCTACCACCACAAACAAACCCAACGCCCACACCTCACTTACCCCCCCGACCCCCCTCCCGACCCCCTCGACCCCCCTCCCGACCCCCCTCCCGACCCCCTCGACCAACCCCGACCCCCCTCCCAACCCCCCCTCCCAAACCCAACACCCCCTGACCAACCCCAACCCCCACACCTCACCCCTCACCCACCCAGACACCTTCCCACCCCCCCCGACCAAACCCGACACCCCCACCTCACTTACCGTCTGACCCAACCCAACTCGGGTCCGTCGCAGGTGGGGAGGGGGCACAGAGCTGAGGGATTCCGGGGTCCTTCGCAGGTGGGGAGGGGACACAGAGCTGAGGGAACCCGGGGTTCCGTTGGGAGGGGGGAGGGGCAGAGAGCTGAGGGAATCCGGGGTTCTGTTGGGAGGGGGGAGGGGCAGAGAGCTGAGGGATTCCGGGGTTCCGTTGGAGGAGGGAGGGGCAGAGAGCTGAGCGAGTGCGGTGTCTGTTGGAGGGGGTATTATGACATCAGAACTATGTCACGGAGAACAGCGGCTTCCCAGCTGATGTGATTGGCCTTTAAAGACTTTCACCCCTGGGGGGCGTCAGGGGTGAGATTTGAAAAATTTTCGACCCTTACGACCATTAGGACCCCAAGACCTCTAACTGTACCAAATTTCAAGTCTCTAGCTCAAACTGTGTGGAAGGAGTAAGCTTACGTACATACATACATACACCGTTTGACTTTTATATATATAGATAGATATCAGACTAGAAAACAGGAGAAAACCATTCCATAAGCCTTGATCTATATATTATAGACTGAAGAAAACTTCATTATCCTGTAGGTTTTGAATGTCTATAACATTTACTATTACAATAACTTTTCTTGGCTTGATGTTCAAAAATGACAAGCTGCATCCTTCTGAAAATCTTATCCCAACTGAAAAAAAAATCTGCTATCCAAACACTTATAAAGTTATGTGACTTCTTTATAAAATTATTGTGGGATTTTATTTGTATATGATGGTAGTGGTCTAAATTAAAATTTACATCTTCTCAGAAATAATTTTTTCAACAGAAAAGGCATAAATGTTTTATTTTAGGGCAGGGGTCGGCAACCTTTCAGAAGTGATGTGCCAGGTCTTCATTTATTCAGTCAAATTTAAGGCTTTGTGTGCCAGTCCGGAAGGGGCAGGGCTTCGGGGGGAAGGGAAGGGCTGGGCTGGCCCCTTGCCAGCCGGGGTCCCACCGCCTGCCCCACTCAGCTCCCGTTGAGCGATTAGCCCACCACCGCTCTGGGGTTTCCCCTGCAGGCACCTCTCAGCCTGCTGTCAGCCTGGGTTCCCTACACCCAGGCTAGCAGTGGGAGCTGAGTGGGGCAGGCAGCGGGACCCTGGCTGGCAAGGGGCCAGCAGGGGAAACCCAAAAGCGACAGCGGGCTGAGCCCTCCGTTGCATGCCAGCGGAAATCGGCTCGCGTGCCACCTTTGGCATGTGTGCCGTAGGTTGCCGACCCCTGTCTTAGGGGTTGTTGCCCATCACAGTAATATCAAAGTTCATTGTTAACTATAGTAAATAATTTATGAAGACACCTCTGTATGAATCACTTTTTAAATATTTTAAAATCTTGATCTTTTATTCCCTCTACTATCTTTAAAATTAAAAAATTTTGTTTATAATTGGCTTTTTTAATTTTAGATTAGAGAAGTATTCCATAGCTAGCAAGGTAACTCACTAGGGAGATTGGGTTCTTTAATTTTTCAAGAAAAAAGTCATGGAATTAAAACACTGATCTATATAATCTTTATATTATAAATACAGAACCTGAATTTTTTACCTTGAGTCCCATTCCCCATCAAAAAGTCTGTAATAGTTGTACTCTTGTTTGAAGTCAGTAGTAAATAAAGTACCACTCTAGGTTTAACAGTAATGTAATGGTAGTATATTTGTCTGGCATTTGTTGTTTTTATAACAGAGAGGACAGAGAAGCACGCTTCCTAGCTAGCAAAATGGGAATAGTGGCAGCATTTCGATCATGGGCAGGTAAGTGGTTTGGTTTTTTTCTTCCTCTCCTGCCTCCCACCCCTATCCACAACCCCCCATTTGTGTGTAGAGTGGCTCATTTAAGTACAGAATCCTGTTCCTATGAGTCTACTTTGTATGTCTTTTGTTTTCCTCAGTACCTTGTCTGAAATTATATTAATGTGTTTTGATGTGTCAAATCACTGGGGTTCCACTATGTGGTATGCTCTGATTGTCATTCCTGACCAAGCGATGCAACTCTTGTTGCTAATTTGTGAATTCCGTATCAGATATCTATTTACTTTAGCTGTGTTTCCGGATATTCGGTGGATGGGGATGGGGATTGCCATAGTCTAAAGTTTATCTACACCGGAGATCTTCCCTACTCGCTAACCAGTGCAAATAACCCTGCTGTTTGGATTGAGCTCAGTGGTTTGAGCATTGGCCTGCTAAACCCAGGGTTGTGAGTTCAATCCTTGAGGGGGCCATTTAGAGATATGGGGCAAAAATGGGATTGGTCCTGTTTTGACCATGGGGTTGGACTATATGACCTCCAGAGGTCCCTTCCAACTCTGAGATTCTATGATTCTAACTCTGTCATTGATACCTCCTCAATTGGGACCCTCCGTACCATGCAAACCAAAGCACCACACATTATTGACGCCTATTTTGTTACGCTTTAAATCTATGGTACGCTCTACTTCTGTTGCCAAGTATGCTACCACAGCACCAATCCTCCACTTGAAACCAAGGAATTTAGATACCCAAAAGACTTATCAGTGGTAGATGAGCAAGAATCTTCACTGCTCATGGGTACTGAATGCCTCTCAGTCCTGAGACCCTGGTCTCTGGACTACTCTTGCTCTCTGGTACTTCCAGGCTCTCCACCCTTTTCTTCTGGTGCCCTCATACCCATTGGGAGATTCAAGGAGGTGAAGGAGACCTCTATTCAGTCTCTTCCATGTCACTACAGGGTTCTCAGACCCATCCATACCAGTTCTTTGACACCCATCAGGAAGACCTTTGGAAGACCCAACACTGGATGCCACTCCTTCTCCTATATGGGCCCCTGCAATGGCCATGTTGGGATTCTTGGGCCGCATACTGACAGCAATTTGCCAAACTATCCGCTCCAATGAATTGGGAGGCTAGAGATGCTCCATCCTCTCCTCCTTAACTGGGATCCCAGCACAAGGAGACGTTTGAGGAAAAGGAGGTTAGGGCAGATAACGAAGCCATCCCTCAAACTCCTAACTCATCTTCTCCACCTGATGTGATCGTGCCTCCACTGCCATCTGTGACCAATGATTTCCAGCAGGTTCAAGATCTTATAAAGGGGGTATCTAATGATCTTCAAATGCCACTTGAGGAGATCAGTGATTTGCAGCACTAATTGCTTGACGTTTTACAATCGGCAGCACCCACTGGAGTTATGTTACTCTTTAAAGAGGCACTCCTGGACCCAGCAAAAACTGTATTGTGGAAAGGAGAAGAGAAATCAGAGAAACAAGTACAAAAATAAAGTTTGACAACCCCATTTTCTTTGCCTTGTGTTGCCTTTTCTTCATTTAAAATTAATTTACAGCTAAAGCTCAGGCTTATTGCTTGCAAACAAATTAAAATTTTTGTGTACAGGATGCAGAGCAATCAGGATTACATTTTAATTTAATAATTACACAATTATCACAGTCAATACAAGGAGTTGCATAGGAACCATAATTATTGAGAAATAACTAGTGAATATGCAAAGCACACATGACCTGTTGCTGGGGATTGCATAACTAGAGGGAAAACTGCAGTTATGATTTAGTAATTGTGCATAATCCTATGAGACCATTGTTCAGTTATTATTTTTAATAGTATTTCAACAGTGTGTGTTAAAGCATTTGTTGCTTTGATTGAGACACTAATTATGTATTTTGTGTTTTCTAGGTATTATCAGTTTATGCAAGCCTGGCAACTCTGGGATCCAGTCTCTTATTGGGGTACTTTGTATACCAAATATGGAAATACGGGTAGGCAATAAATCAGATAATTACAGAGGGAATAGTATTCTAAAACTGTGCACTTCTAGGACATACCTTGTGTGTGCTGCTTGTGTATTTTTAACACTTAATTTTAACATTAATGGTAGGAAGATTGGTCGAATGATTAGGTTGCTAGTTTAGGACCTGAAAGAGCTAGATTCAAGTCCGCCACAGATTTTCTGTGTGATCTTGGATAGATAATTTAGCCTCTCTGTATCTCAGTTCCCCTTCTGTAAAATGAAGATACTAGCAGGGCTCTGCTTCACAAGGGTGTTGTTGGGATAAGTATATGAAAGATCATGTGGCAGTCATATACTACAGTAAATGGGTAGTAAATCCTTATAAAGAGACTTGGAAGAAGTAGATTATTTCTAAATGTCAGTAAACAGATTTTTACTGTGTGCACACACACCATCCCAAAATATTATATCAATGTTAAAATTTACAGACAGGCAAAGTAAGAAAAATGCTGCTTGAAAATGTATTAGAGTTTAATTTAAGGATGTTTACTTTCTATATTTTGACATGTGATGTTGACAATGTGTGTTGAGTTAAAAAGCGTTAACTTTTTGAATCTCAATGTTAGTCATTAATAATTCAGACCTCCCATGATTTCCCACAACTGAAAATTAGTTTATGAAAGAAAAAAAATCTTAAAACCCCAAATTTGTGCAGTGGTGAAAATTTAAATCAGTAAAGATCTAAAACAAGCTCAAAAATAAACAATAATATCCGTTGAAATTTTAAAATATAAAAATTGAATTCTGTCAACTTTTCTTTAAAATACCTAAGAGATCTAGATATGGTAACTAGAAGAGTACATACGTTTTATTTGCACTGCACTGCTATATGTTACTCCTATGTATATCAAGACTCCATTATATGGACTTACACTGTGATTAATTGGAGCTGAAAAGAACTTTCTTTCTGAGATTGAGACAATTTTTGCTGCAGGAATTGTCCACGATCCTGGCCAGAATGAGAGAGAAGCCAAAGTGCAATAGCCTCCAGCGAAAGTTTTTTTGTTTTTTGTTAATGCAGTTAATCACTCATGTCTCTTTCTGTGAAGTAGGAAAAAACACATGTAGTTGGAGACTATCCTTTATTTACAGAGAGATGAACTAGTAGATCTAATAAGTGTTTTTCATATTTAACTTTCTTCATTTTATTAGTTTGTCAACACAGAAGTATTTTGTCTTTAATACATTATATTACATTAACTTGTATTTATTTGTGTATCATTTAGTGGCTATATTTTGGACACACTGCAAGGCTTGTACATTGCTTGCTAATTAAGAATGAAGTGGCAAGTCATTAATTCCCCCCTTTTGTCATTTAAATAGCATTGTAGTGTCTTTTTGTATTGTTTTGTATAATGTAATATAACAGTTAAGACAGTAATTTTCTACTCGTGTTAGCCACATTTTCATATAGCTAGAATCATTTTTTTAAAAACATCTTGAGATGGATACCACATGACTCACCTTGAAGTTTTCTATGAGAAAGATGGCTGCCTAATCCTAGACCACCTGTCACTCCATATATTAATTTAATTATTACCTTTTTAGCAAATTTGACTAAGTTTCTGTCATAAAAGTCTAAACTCCCTGGAGAAACTTCCAGTGGGAAAAAATGAGGCAACCAAAGACCTAATCCTGAATCACCTAAAGAGCCGAGGGAGAAAGGCCACAGCAGAACCTACCTCAAGATATCGTGGCACTGAAGGAATTCCTCAGGACCAAGTGGATTCAATCTCAAAAGCTATTCGTGACCTCTCTCAAGAAGTATGTGATGTAAAATCGAGAATGGATTAGTTGGAAAATAAGCCACAATAGGCTGCCATTGAAACAGGTAAAATTGAAGAAGAAACTGCCTGCTTAAAACAAATTGGAAGAAAAACAGAATTACTTGGAAAACGGATCTCAAAGAAACAACCTTCACATCTTGGATATTGCTGAAGGTCTAGAGCAGAGATTGGCTACCTTGGCATGCGGCCCCGCAGGGTAAGCAACCTTAGTGGGTCTTGCTGGTTTGTTTACCTGCCGCGTCCGCAGATTCAACCGATCACGGCTCCCACTAGCCACCGTTCGATGCTCCCGTCCAATATAGAACCATGTACTCAAGGAATTCTAAGAACAGAAGCACATCTATTTTAATTTATACAGTGTTGGTCTGATCCTGAGGGAAGATGATCCTCCTTGAAGGATGATTCTTGTTTTGACTCAAAAAAAGTTAATTCTAGGAAGCCTTTACAATCCAAGTGGAGGTCATTCTAAATTTTTCAAAGACTCTGCCAACATCTTTTGTATTATAAAATATATTCTTGTACTTAAGGGAGGCAATTAAAATACTACACTAGAAAAACATTTGGACAAATCCAATTACATAAGACTCCGCTTGAAAACATAATAGACCAACCCTGATGATATATTTTTAATAAAATTCATTAATTAATGTGGAGACTGAGACGCCAAGAAGCATGGCTATCCCTATTTCTGTAGAGTACATTAATCTTACTCCCAGAATTGACTTCTTTTCTATCTGATTCTAGTATGCTTAGAAGTAGCTATTGATGATATGCTAATTTTGCATCATATGCCAATTATATTCACCATCGATACTGGTTGCACTTCATTGAAATCTTCTAGCTGGGAAGCTGAACACTCTGCTACTAAAAGATGCAAAAATGTGTTGCATAGTTATTCAGTCAACTCTAGCTTCATATGAGAAAATAAGGACTCTGTTGCGTGAAATGCTGTTTTTTTGAGAAGCTCTGAAAGTTATTGCAAGGGGTGGATGCTAAAGTATACCACCCAAAAGGAGAAAGACTCAAGTCACTAGACTCTGGCCAAGGAAATAGATGATTTGGAGAGAATGCACAAGACTGACCCAAATAGTGAAAAACTCCTATGTTGCCTAATCAGCTCCAAATATAGATCTAATAAATGCTTATCCAGCCAAATTGAAATTACACTTGACAAGGCAAAACAATGATATTATGAATGGGGAAGATAAAGGAGGTAAACCACTTGCCAGAAAACTTAAGATGGAACTATTCTGTAACAATATTTCTTCTGTATTATAAGGAGATGGGAGTGTCCTCTTTTGAACTAATAGATATAAATAATCACTTAAAGCAATTCTGTCAAGCTTTCATATAAATCACGTTGAAGACTTGCCTTTTAATACCCTCACGTCAGAACAAATGTTGTTTATTCACAAAGATTTCTCAACACGAGATTAAATATGCTGTAAAAAAAATAATTCTGGCAAGGCCCCAGGAATGGGTGATATTCTGGAAGATTTCTACAAAACACTTTGTAATCAGTTATTTTTATTCTTTCAAAGGTCTTCACTGGAATGGTCCAAAAAGAAGCCATGTCTCATGAAATGACAACTGCTTTATGTATTTTAATACTGACAAAGGTCAAAGACATTTGCAACTGTCAGCTCTGCCCATATCGCTGTCGAATACAGATTGCAAAATAATTGTAAAATTTTTTGCTACATAACTGAACACCATCATCCCACTAGGCTGGCTGCATTAAAGGGAGATTGGTGCTAGTAAGACAAAAATTACTTGATGCAGCAAGCTCACATGTCAGAAATTTCCTCTATAGCTTTATCTTTAGATTCTGAGAAGGTCTTTGACAGGGTTGAATGGATTTATCCAAGGGCTGTTCTTTTTTAAAAAAAATAAAATTGTATTGGTCCAGTACTGCTGAACTGGATTAGTGTATTCTACAACCCTCCTTCATCAACTAATGGATTTTTTTCTCCAGGATTTCAACTAGAAAATAAGACAACAGAGTTGTCCTCTGTCATCTCTCTTTTTTTAATCTCTCTTGAAACACTGTTGTGTACTTTATCAGTTCTCAGCCATTGAAGATATGAACTGGGAAGAACAAAATCAGTTTATATGCTGATGACATTTTTGTATTTTTGAAGAATCCATCCTCATCTGTGCCATAATTGATGTAGTTGATATTTTTGGAGAGATCTCTGGTTTTCTCATTAATTGGAATGAACCACAAGCAAATGGGTATATCCAAAAGATTAGACCCTTCTCAGTTTGAGTATTCTCAATTTCAAATATACAGAGAAATCATTGAAGTGTTATGATTTGTCCTAATCTTCTGAAAATTTTCTGTAAGTATGCACTATATATTTAAACAAACTTCCAAGGTTGTAGCGAGATGGTGTCTTCTCCTGTCATTTTTACTAGGGAGAACAGAAGTAGCCAAAATGAATGTGTTCATAGGATTGACTTAGCTTCTTGCCTTTCAAAATCTTTCCCATGCCCTTGTTTAAATAAAAATTGGTGTATTAGGCAGTTTATATGGAATGGAAAAAATTGCCTTGCAGGGGTCACAAGACCCTGAAATCCTGGGCAACTGGAGGTATTGGATTGCCAGCATTCCAAATATGTTCACATAGAGTGGTGGCTCTGTATATGTATGAGCTTGGTTTGAAATTTAAAAAAAAGGCTTAGCTTATGCCATTCGGAGTCTATCCATACCCTTAAGGGAAAATCCAAACTTTGTTTCTACATGGGGCATACTGCAATACGTTACAACATCCAATCTTACTTATTCTCTGTATCACTATAGGATAACCTGCACCTCAGGATCAGGGCCAACTCCATACTTAAGACCATTTGGATAGAAAAAAGATTAACAAAAATTGAAGATGATCAACAGATTTCCTATTACACGTGTAACAAATACCAGCCTCTGCTGTGTCTCAGTTCCTTCTTTCAGTGACTATGCTCAACGATTTATACACTGATAGGGAATAATTTAGTCTATTTTAACTTTCTCTCCTCTAGGTGAACATGTTAAGAAATATGGAAACAAGTCACTGTGTAGGAATTACTTATAGATGGCTTAATGTTTTGCAGTATCCTCTCAGTCTCAAAGAAAATTGGAAAAAGAACTTAGCCGTACTATCTCAACAGAAATCTGGAAAGATATCTGGCTTAATGTGAAAGATACTTCAAGTCCCTGCCATTCTTCCAGAGCAAGATATTAAACAGGTGCTACCAGACTCCAGGCTCTTTAAGGCTAGATTAGCAATGTAGAGTGAATGGTGGAGACCATGCCAACCTTCTAAACATCTCAAACACGTTACAGAATATTATATACAGCGTTCTCTCAAAAACATTGTCACTATTTCCCCTTCTCTAAGGTTATGTATTTTAGGGGTGCTGGATGAGTTCGAATTATTAGTTAACTTTTAAAAATGGTTTGTAGTAACTATTCTAGTGGCCAGAAGAAGTTACTTTTAGAAAATCTGCAATTCCCCCTTCATACACAGACTGGCCAAGAGAACTCTACTAGTGCATTCATGGGGAAAAAATATCTATAATAGAAACACTTGGAAAAAACATGAGGCTGTCTAGTCACACATGAAACTGTTGCATGCCTTTGAAATTTAGTATATAATAGATCCTAATATTAGTAGACTGTGTTCTCACTTATTTATGTGTTTAGTCACTGCATGACCTTTGAGTTCAGGATTTTTTTGTTTTGTGTTGGGGTTTAATTGGTTTGTTTTAGTGGGTTTTTTTACTGGTTTAGCAAATTATGAACATTGAACTTTAAATGCTACTTCCTCCTCGTATGGGTTTTTTGGTTTCATTACATGCTTTCTTTATATAAAAATAAAGTTTAAAAATAAAAAGTCAAGACAAATTGAGTGTAACAGTTTTTGCTGCTTCAAATACTTACATTGAAATGTATTTTTCATTTTGGATAACTTTCTAACTTTCAAGACTGATTTTATCTACTAGTTATAAAGTGAAGTTCAGGTTGCTAATAGCTTGTGAAAATAAATATTTTCCTTTTGTATTTGTAGCGAGGTCTACTGGAGGTTCTTTATGATATATTTCGCCTTCCTCTCCCAGTTGTGACAGAAGAATTTATAGAAGCACTTCTCAGCGTAGGTAGGTATTAAGAATCAAGGCACAGTACAGGTTATTTTACTTATTTATTTCTTCTAAAATTTGAGTCCTTTGGCGCTTTCCCTGCCAGAGTAAATCATGTCAATATTGACTATTTTATCCTTTAATTTGTTTTTTAAAAATGCTTGTTTTCAGCTGTTGATTACTTTCAAATGTATCTCCCATATTCTGGCTTTTGTTTTTACTACATAGTCTGTAAAAGTAGTGTAGGAGATGTACTGGGGGCAATTAATCTTAAAGGACACCAGGTAAATGTATTGCTGTAGGTTAATATGGTACTTCATAGAGAAGGAGTTATCAAAAGTTAGATCAGAGTCACCGAAATCTGTAGTTGATATCTATTATTGGGAGCCTGGGGAATGTTCTAGGACTGCATCCTACTGCATAAAAGAGTTCATCTTTAATCATGTGAATCCTTGCTGTTACCAGGGTACATTTCACTTCTTAAACATATTGCAAATAAGTCTAATTTAAAATTACTAATTTTTTTAGATTCATTTGTCAAATTCAAATAACAATGTTGCTGTGTAGACTTTTTTCATTTAAGATGCATTGGAGGGGTAGGATTCATTTCAGCAATACACAAGAATTCTAGATGAGTTAAGTTTTAGTAAGGCTAATTATATAGTTTCAAAGAACATCACATTTGAAATGTGGTATTGCTGCTAATGTTTAAAGGTATTATTACCCATGGCAACCTGTGGCTAGCACTTTGACTGTTAAAACAGTGTTTTAAAGTAATCCTTGTTTTTTCTGAACATCTGACTTTCAACAGTTTTGTTTTTCATTTTTTCCACGCAGCAAATAGTTAATTGTTTCCAATACCTTTACAAATATACTTCCCTGCTTATTGCCATGCAGATTACAAACATCAGCACTCACTTTTCTGTGTTGTAATTGTTACAGCACCTACTGCACTTAACTACCATAGCAAATGATTTTATTAAGTAATAAATTGAGTTCCTATTTTAATATTTATAAATTTTTCACTTATCATTAATGTTTAATTTCTAAATGCCCAATATGTCTGCCTTTGATTATTAGTAGTACATAATTAACAACTCTTACACATTGTATGTTTACTAATTATATGGGAATTCTCATCTGTACTGCAAATTTTCCATAATCTCCTTGTGGTGGATGTGTGGGGCTGCAGTGTCAGATGTCCTTTCACTGAGTGGTGCTAGTTTTTTGTCAGTAGAAGCCACACACTGCTGCAATTCTGTAGAAGCAGCCTCTCCTTTGTTTTTCACTACAGGAGTATGGATTCAGGAGGAAGGGCAGAGGGATAGATTCTCCCTTCTACCCTGCAGTAGTGTGCAGTTGTCTCAGTCTCCCAAGTTAAATCTTGGGCAAAGTTGCTGACCAAAGCTCAGTGTAGATTACAAAATTCTATTATCTGAACATGGGGGCTGCACACTGTTTAGCAGTCCGTATAGTAGAACAAATCATACCCATAGTTAGCAACACTACCTTTCTGCAATCTGAGAAGTGGTGCTCATGTATAATGTACGTTCTAAGTTTCAAGTCTCTTTCAGTTGATCCAGTAAAAGATATTCCCTGAGCCACTTTGGGTGTCTCATATTAAGTTTTAGTTAATCTAAATTATGGTATTTGCTAATAAGTTAGTTCATTGCAATATTAAAGTGAAGAATGTGAAAATATTTGTACTGTTTTGGTCTACACTTGAGATTTTCAGAAACAAACAAAACCACTAATTATTGCTAATGTAATGAATACTTTATTCTAATAAATGCAACTGCAGATATTAAAATGACTCTTTAAAGTGAAATGTTACAATTACTGATGTCCACCTTTTTCTTGCTCTAGATCCAAGTCGGTTTCAGGACTGTTGGAGACTTTCTGATGGTTTTGTAGCAGCTGAATCTAAAACTATATTACCCCATCGAGCCAGATCAAGGTAGCATTTTGTAACTGAAATTGGATGATTGTTGTGGTCTTTCTTATTTTTATAATAAGAAATAAAGATAGAAGCAGAAACTACACATTTTACATTGTGTGCATCTTTTTTTTAGACCTGACCTCATGGATAATTATTTGGCTTTGGTGCTTTCGGCTTTTATTACTAATGGACTTTTAGAAGTAAGTGCAGAGCTTGTTAGAATGATCATTTCCTCAAAATAATACTAAAATGTGTACATTACATGCAGCTATTTCAGTAATGTTTTACTTTTCTTTAAGGGTCTGGTTGAAGTAATTACAAGCAGTGATGACCATGTATCTGTTAGAGCAACAATCCTGTTAGGAGAACTTTTGCACATGGTAAGTCACAGCTTATTGTTCATTATAGATTGAATTAGAAGTGTCACATATTGTTACGGTTTTTCTCTTCCTGCAGTCCTTTGTTTCATTCACTACACACCTTACAACTTCTGCAACAAATAAAGGGGGAGGGAGGAGTCCTACAGACAAATCTTCATTATGCTACGTTTTTCATCCAAGAGCAGGTCTATCCTGTGTGCTGAATGAGGCAAAGGCCCTGTGGAAAAAATAGTATGTAATTAAAGACTTTATCATAATGCATACACCCTTGGTGAGTGTGAGCAGTGGTGTGTGTGAAGGGCGAGTGAGTAAATTATGGTTTGATATGCAACCCTGCATTCTAGTATTTTCTAATATTTTGGTGCTTGACTTTGACTCTTAATAATGTTCTTAAGACCTAGATTTTTATGTGTAGGCCTTTAAGATTTATTCTGACTGGATTCAGTCCTTTACTATTCCGGACAATAAAGTTTGATCCTTATTTCAGCACTTAAATATTTTTGTGCACTTTCATAGTTGTGGCATCTGCAACAATATTTTTGGCAGCCAAATGTTCATAGAGTATTTCAAAGGGTCACTAGCAACTGAAAATCTCTCAGTTCTGTTTCATATTTTTTCCTCAGTATTCAAGAATCAGAGAGGTAGCCGTGTTTGTCTGGAATAGCAGAGATAACAAAGAGTCCTGTGGCACCTTAAAGACTAACTAAAGTATTGAAGCATAAGCTTTCGTGGGCTAATACCCACTTCGTCAGATGCAAGCAGTGGGTATTAGCCCACGAAAGCTTATGCTTCAATACTTTAGTTAGTCTTTAAGGTGCCACAGGACTCTTTGTTACCTTTCCTCAGTATTGTTACAAGTATCATCATGGACTACTACAGTTGAAAGGAATATTTTTTGCTATCTTTCAGTTTGTTTGGGCATTTTACAACATTTTGTATTCTCATTTTCACTGTTTAATTTGATTGTAAAACCACAAGTTAATAGACTTCAGAGGCAAATGCAGTCTTTAGAACTATTTTAAATGCCTTTTAACAAATGTGGTATATTTCAAAGTTGTGTCTTCGTAATCATATATAAGAAAGTGTTCTAATATAGAGCTGTGTTATATGAAAAGAATAAATGGAGCCATATTGTGTAATTGTTTTGCATAGGAAAGTGCTGTTAAAGTCAGTGAGATTTTTTTGTGCTGACTACTTGTGGAATATGGCCAATAAATATTATATTGATGAATAGCTGGACCTAGTTTTTAATAACAAATGTATCTCTTTCAGGCAAACACAATCCTTCCTCATTCACATAGCCATCACTTGCACTGCTTACCAACGCTAATGAATATGGCAGCATCATTTGATATCCTGAAGGAGAAAAGACTGTAAGCATATTACGTTGTTCTAAGATACTGAGAATGTGTGAACGTATACAATATATATTTATTTCAGTAAAAACTGCTGCTGTTTTTTTTTTTAAAGTGTGCATACATAAATGTGTTTTGACCCGTACTGGATTTATGTCTGTAATTATTCATAATTAATATTCTAGATATTAATTATTAATTAATATTATATATGTGTGTGCGCGCAGTACAGGCAAATATTGTTTGTGTCCAGTATATAAGTTCCAAAGCTGCAATATAGTGACCACAATTAATCCTGAAATTCAGACAGAATTGGAAGAAAGATTGATATGAGAACATTTGTCATATCAAAATTACTTTGCATCAGGTCTTACAAGAGTTATTTTTACAAGGCAGTTCATGTTACTAGGAAGAGATCTTAATTAATAATAATAATAATATGAATTAATATCTGACCAAACAGTGGAAACCACATTACTTGAGATGTGTTCTGAATTTTGTCTCCCTTAAGTGTTTGAGGTGGTTTAGTGTTAAATCTTCTGGAAAGGTTAAGCCTTTAAAATTAGGAATGACTGTGCAAAAACCTTGTCCTAGCCAATGTTTAACTCTAGCTATATTAATTAGTAATTTGTCAAATTTATGAAGCATTAATAGCAAAATTAAAAACTGAAGAGCAATGTAAGAATTTGTCTGAAAACTTAGGAACAAGAAATGAAAATGCTCAGTCTCAGAACGAATTTGACTGTCCAAGAGACTGCAATTAAATTACCCAGAGAAATAGCTTCTGTCTCCTGCTAGAGCTTCTTTCGTTTGAGGCTTCCACTAATTTTCAAAATGTTTCTTATACTGTAAGGTGCAAACAAAGCTTCAAACAATTACCACTGCATTTGATGGAGCAGACATACTGCATTTGCTAGTAGTTACACACCAATCATAGTTTTTTTTTGTCTGGTACTGTCACAATAATGAAATGAAAGCTATATGCCAGCAATACTGACTAAAACTAAATATCTATAAAAGCCATTTATTCCTCACAGTAAATATGAAAGAAGAAAAATAATTAAATGTTTGATTTTTTTACTAAAATTTCACTTTTTTGCAGTTCAATTTTAGAAGAGCTAATTTTTGCATGTAGTGTATTTTATTCAGGGAAGAATTCAGATTATAGAAATTTGGAATAAATACAATTAAATTGTCTACCATAACTCTAGGTGCTTTTACCCTATTGAATATGTTTAAGTATTATGTCCTCTACAACGCTAACCAATTTTGTAGTAAATTATGCAAAATATTGTAGTCATTATTTGTGATGGTTCAGGTTATTCTCAGAATTATTTTTTAATCTGGCTTTTAAAATTTGTATCCAGTGATGATAAAACCAGGAAAGAAATTACTTTCTCCTTTGTGCTTTTAATGATAATCCCTGAATTATTTTTAAGCTACTGTTGTAAAAATTTATGATGCTGTGTTCGATGGCTGTAGGTGGTATCATAAATACTAAAAATAATAAAGGTTTCTGTGAAGATTTCAAAGGTTATTGAAAGGCTTGAGTACCATGTGCCAAGAATGTTTAGTATTAACTAAGTTGTACGTATTGGTGGTGGGAGTGAGATTCTTTTTTTATGTGGTTATAATTCTACCTATATTTCTTTTGCATTGCAAGAGAAGTTAGTATGAAGAAAGCTGCAGAAAGTCTTACAGTGGTGACACATTTGTGAAAGTACGAGTATTACATGTCTAAAAATTCTGCTGAATGTAAAAAAAATCCACAAAATGGCTTTAATGTAAATGTTGGCCTATTAAAGTGGTGAAATTCTAATTTTAATCTGTTAACGTTGGATTTAAGTGGATGCCAGTGAAAGAATAGAAGATCTGTAGGAATAAATGGTAACTTTCACACTTGGTCAGGAGAGGACCAGAATAGTAGAAATGGCACACTTCCACATTGGTTTGACTTCCCTCTAGCTTTTTGGCCCCTCTGAAAATAATTTAGAGGGTCAAAGGAGTCCTTAGTCACTTAACTCCATTTCTCCCTTTCTGTCTCTACTGAAGAAATGTATTCTTACTGATACCACATCTGTTATATCTGGGGATCCTGACCATGTGACCACTGTCTGCATTGTTCTAGGAGTTCTAAAGTTGCAAGTTTTGAGTGTAGTTATCCATCAAATAACACGTGTATTAAAAGTTGTTTTTAAAAAAAGGTAGATGAAAATATCTCCCAAGTAGGGGGCAGTGTATATCCAAGTATTACAACCATATCTACTAGTGCTGGTATTCTTAGGATTGCTGTACTTCTTAAAAACGCATACAAAAAAGCCCCCAAATAATCCTTTCCAAGCATTTGTAAATCTTGTAATTAGTGTACACCGTGTGTAGGCAAGTGTTGTATCTATAGTTCTCAGTGTTCAAATTCATGATGAATATTGAATTTTGTAAGCTATTTGATGCCTGATGGTAGTTTGATTAACTCCTGAATGGCCCATGTCCTGTTTTTCCCTTGTGTCCTATCTCTAAGATTCTCAAAACTAATTTCCCAGTGAAGGTACAAGATTGGAGAGTATAAATCTATTGGAACTTGCACCATCTAGAATTATGAGGGCATTAATTTTACTCCTCCTCTTTGAATTCAGAACAGTCATTTTTCATTGACAGCTTCTTGCTTGACCCAGACTTATTTAATACAACTTAGCAGTGGTAGTCTGTGTTTTCTTGTAATAAAATTAGTTAAACAGTGATAAATATCATTATTTCCCCTACCTAGACGAGCCAGTGCAGCGCTGAATTGCTTAAAACGCTTTCATGAGATGAAGAAACGAGGACCTAAACCTTACAGCCTCCATTTAGATCATATTGTTCAGAAGGCAATCTCGACACACCAAAAAAGAGATCAATACCGTGTGCAGAAAGATATCTTTGTTTTAAAGGTATTTTGATTAACCATTTAACTATTTGTAAGTTTAGTGTTAAATTTATGTTGTGATTTTAAAACCATTCTCCAGAAATCCTGATTCTTTTTTTATCACTTCTGGGATTTTTTTTAACCCATGATTCTTTATGCATTTTCTCTTCAGCAGCCAGATAATTTAAGGGATATTATGAGACTTGCTTTAAACTTTAGTAAAATAAATGTAATTGCCTCTTTAGCAAAAAGTTTTTAACTTTAACAATAATAAAATAAAAATGAACATATTTGACTTTCAGAACTGGAAGGAAGTCTGAAAATCTAATTTACTTTTTGCTTCTTATGCTGTCTGCTACTTTGCACCTTACTGCTACTTTGTAAACTTACTGCTAAGATGCAACATCCTACTTTTTTTGTGTTTAAAAAAAAAAAAAAAAAAAAAAAAGGAAATGCTTTTCATTGTAATTTGTCTTCAGTTTCAAAATGTAGTATAAATTTGAGGTTTAGACTTTATAATGCTTATTTTACTGCTGATAGTGTAAACTTGTTTGATGTAGAATGCTGTTTGTCAAGCATTAGTAACGTTGCAAAATAACCAACAATTCATTAAACAATTATAGATTTGATCACAAGTGTTCTTATGTTAGGATAATTTGTAGCAAAGAAACTTCTTTTTTTCACTTCTTTTCTATATTCTAGGATACAGAGGAAGCACTTGTAATGAATCTTAGAGATAGTCAAGTACTTCATCATAAAGAGAACCTTGAGTGGAATTGGAATCTGATAGGGACCATACTGAAGGTGAGCAGCCATGACGGTGGTTTTATGAAATAGGTTGAAAAAATAATTTGGCTTATTTCTTATGTGAGCTTACAGTTTGTACTATTAGAAGAAAGCTGTGAGAAGACACTTCTGAAGACTTCTCATAAAAGTAGATTCCTGTTTGGTTTCTTTCATCCGGTATTTTTGCTTTTCAAAATGTTTTCTAGTTTTTCTATTCAGTTGTCTTATTCTGAATTGAAAAACAAGAATTGCATTTATTAGACCACTAAGGTTTCTCCTCATAAAATTGGAGAAATTAGAAAATAAAAAACTAATAGGCCATCTGGATAATTTCCCTGCCAATGGGAGGATTTTCCATACAGTATATTTTCTAGTTTTGTCAAACTAAATTTTAAACATTTCCAAGGATGATGCTTCAGATTGTCAAATGAAATCCCATTTTGTTTTCTGCTTGTATTTTAACCTGTTTAGATGCTGTTTTATCATCTCTCAGTATTCACTGGTGTGTTTGTTAGTACCTCAAATATAAATTATTTGATATATACATACCCATTTTAGATTATTAATAAACCCCCTGCAACTCTCCACCTAAATACCATTCTTGAAATTCACATTGACATTTCACCATTACCCTTAGGTGAAGGGTCTCAGATATTTCTGTCAGTGATGTTGCTCGTATTCAGAACTATTCAGATATTTTAAATGAGCATGCAGCATCATGAAATGCTTTGCTAAAATAAAGTACTCCCCTTAACACTAATGTTGAATTCTATTTAATACAGTAAAACCTCCATTTAACGGACTAATTCGGGCGAGGGGGTGTCCGTTAAATCAAAAAGTCCGTTATTTAATTAAAAAAAAAAAAACGAGCTGTCGGAGCAGCAGCCCGCCTGTTGCTGGGACCCGGGCGGCAGCCGGGAACCATCAGCCAGCCCGCCCGCTTGCGGGACTCGGGCGGGAGCCGGCAGCCAGCCCGCCCGCTGCCTGGACCCGGGCGGCATGCCGTGACCCGAGCGGCAGCTGGCAGCCAGCCCGCGAGAAATGGATTGCAGATGCATCAGACTTGCTCAGAAATTTTGTCCGTTGCATCAGAAGTCCATTAAATCGAGGTCCGTTAAATCGAGGGTTTACTGTACTAATAAGGAGGGAGTGACAGGGAAATAGAATAGACAGTTATACACTGTTCTCTTAAAAATCACATTTGTCTGATCATTTTTACTGCTAGTATTACAGATCGTTCATAGGATTGCTATAACTGAAAGATTAGAATTTTTTTCCATTATTTTGTTAGCTAGTAACTGTACTATTCACACTTAATGATAAGCGATGCTGACTACATAATCTGTTGCCCTACTTCGTGTATTAGCATGATGATATTGCTCTCATGCCTTGCCTAGGTGGCAGGAGGGACAATGTTCATGTGTATATTTTTTCCTCCAAACCTTGGAAGAGGGTGTTTACTTGTAACAATAAAAATACAGATGATGGTGAAGAGAGACAACAGGAGAGAAGGAGCACAAAGGGGAAGTGGTTATTCAAGGAGGAATGGGCTCAGGCATGCTTTGCAATCTTCGTGGGCCTGGCCAAAAGGTCCTTACAAACATCAATTTGGGAGTAGAATTTTTTTTATTAAAATATTGTTGAATAGGTGCGGTATCAAAATATTGAATTTATTCAAACTTATTGATTTTTTGATTAAAATAAACACTTGAAGTAGACAGTGTCCCTCTAAAATGTCTATTTTTAAAGTTGTAATTTATTTACAGATAAGAAAAATAAGCAGACTTGTTTTTCAGTATTTTGAAATTTTATTCACTGGAATTTTGTACGCTGACAAAAGTGGCCCACTCGTTTCAACCCCAACTCCTCACCAAAGAGACAATGAGCTTTCCCATTAAAAAAAAAAGTGTTTTAAATGTTTCCAGACTTGATAACCATTAACTTATATTTATAAACACCCAAAACCATGAATGAGTACCTATGTTCAACTGTGCAGCTAACTGAAAGAAAATAAAAATGTGATGACACTTTAATTATTACTGGAATGAAAGAATTCTTCAGAGGTTTCTTTAGATTCTTTCACACAAACAGAATAACGAGAAATTTCTAAATAGTAACTGAAGGATCTGTGTCAATATGAAAGTTAAGAAATTTTAGTGACTAACCAAAGGATGATGTACAAGTCTTACATAATGTCATATCTGCTCTTTTTCTAGTGGCCAAATGTAAATCTAAGGAACTATAAAGATGAACAGTTGCACAGGTATGTAAAACTTATTTAGACTTCCTGTGGGGGGAAAAATAAATTTGAAATATTTCAATCAGCTATTCCTTGGAAATTCAACATTTCTAAATTCTATTTTGTATATGAGCTGTGAGAATGAAATTTAGGCATTGAAGTTGTAAAGCTTAAATATAGGGAGCCATTTATGTATGCTAAGAGTTATTTTCTGTGCGAATATATATTTATCCCCTAAAACAGAAGGATATTAACTGGCCGAACACTCTTCATTACATTTTAAACATCAAAAAATTATATTTTCACTACTTTTTCAATTTGGTGTTTGGTGGCAATATTTTGAGAAACATTCCTGAATAAAACAAACATTGTCACTATACCAGCTGGTACCAAAAAACAAAACAAAAAAGAGTGAAGATTTAAAAAAAAACCAAAACCAATTTTGAAGTCAAATGTAGGTGTTTAAGAACTAAAAGCTCTAACACAAAGTGCAGTGTTTTTTATCTACAGGAACTCCTCACTTAGTCGTCCCGGTTAACATTGTTTCGTTATGTTGCTGATCAATTAGGGAACATGCTCATTTAAAGTTGTGCAATGCTCCCTTCTAATGTAGTTTGGCAGCTGCTTGCTTTGTCCACTGCTTGCAGGAAGAGCAGCCAGTTGCAGCTAGCTTGTGGGTGGTTGGAACAGGGGTGGACTGGCAGCCCCCTTATCAGCTCTCCACTCCCCTAAGTTCCCTGTGCAGCAGCTGCCTAGCAGGCTATTAGTTGCCGGCAGTCAGCTGTCCCTCCCCCCACTGCCGTGTGCTGCTCCTGTCCTCTTCCTTGGAGCTGCTCCACGAGACTCCTGCTTGCTGTGGGGGAAGGAGAGGAGGGAATAATGTCAGGGTGTCCCCCTCCTCCTGCACTCCGTTTACCCCATCTTTGATAGAGCAGGGAGGACACATGGACGGAGGGAGCTTCTAGGCAGCAGCTTGCAGATCTAATTAACAAGGCAGTGTACTTCTGACCCCACTCTTCATGCTTAAAGGGGAAATGCACCTCCCTCTTCCCTCGCTCTATCCCTCTCCCGTGTGAGTGTGTGTGAGTGAGTGAGAGAGAGATAAAATATAAAAATATAGTCTTTTGTCTGGTGAAAAAAAATTCCCTGGAACCTAACCTCCTCAGTGACATTAATTCTTATGGGGAAATTGGATTCACTTAATATCATTTCGCTTAGTGACATTTTTCAGGAACATAAGTACAATGATAAGTGAGGAGTTTTTGTACATTTATAATCTTTAGAAGGACATTTTTCATTTATCACTTCTGCTCCCAACTTCAAGTGTTAGTAAATATCTTTGGGATGTCACTCATAATGTAGACCTTAGACATTGATCTGAATAAACAGTCTTTTAGTTTTCCTCATTTTCTGCGATGACAGGATATTTTTCTGTAGACTTATGAGGAAAACCTTCTGCTAACATACAACCATAAGAACTACACCTTGCTCTGACCTCTTAATTTCTTTTAGTAAAAATAACCAGACTACTTTGTAAGTGGAAATGTAAAAATGGATTGCTACCCTTTACATTCTGCTCTAAACACGAGTGATGGTATCACGATAATCATTATGACCACAACTATATGCCACTTTCTTCCTGCCCCTTTCAGTCATACACAATACAGAAGTAATTGCTAACTGGTAACACATGATAAAGGATTATTTTCCAGATTCAGTAATTTGTAATATTACGCTTTCAGGCATTGCTTTTTTTTAATGCTCAATAAGTTGTGGAAAAACTAGGACGCTTCTTACTATAAAACTTATTTCTGCACTTGCAGAATTGCAAACAGCTATCTTCATGCCTTTACTGCCGTGGAATACTCTAACTCTTGGTTACAATTAACATAGATTAAGAAAAAAACAAAACTCTGCAGTCTTGAATGACTCAGAGCTATAAACTGTTAACTGGGTCTTTCTCAAAAACTGTTGTTGCTAAAACACTCCCCCCCCCCCCTCTGACTTTATCTATTGTGTAAATACACAACTTGTGCTGTGTGCCAGTGCATTTAGTCTAATGTATGTTGTGAAAATCTTATGACAGTAGCATTGAAGTAATCAAAATGGCTCTTAAAAATGATTAAATTATAATTGTTGTGTTCAAGTTATTGCTAGCCTTACTTAATCTTTGAGAGATGCACATAAGCATAATCCATAAGAATGTTTAATTATGACTTATGTTTGCTCACATGCTCTTATTATGGGTTGGTTGTTTTGTGAAAATATAAAACACCCTTGAGAAGACTCCTTAGGAATTTCTCTGCCCTGTGTTTTGTCAGTCAGGCTTGTACAGAGGCCTGTTCTATCATTCTTGCTGTAACAACAATACAAAAATCAATGTTTGTATACAGAGTCATAGATACCCCTTAAAATAATTCTATATTCTCTTAAACTAAATATGACCATTTATGGAAAATATTTATATATTTTAATTACAAACTCAGAGCCCTACTGCTGCAATACTGAATTGATTCCACATGAATCAGTGTAGCTCTGCACTGAGACAGTTATAGGGCTTCCTAATTGATCATTAGTAATGCCCGAGATCTGTTTAAACAAAAAATAAGAACTATCACTTTGGGAAAATATGGTGTGACATGCATAGAAGGCATGTATTTTTCTTGCAGACAAACACATACCAGCCACTATGTGGTCTGACTTCTCTTAAGAATACATAAATACCAGGGACACATTAATTTTTAAAAAAATCTATCAGAAGAGTAGTTACTACAGGAAGTGGATCTGTCTTATACACAGACAGATGGGAGTAATCTCAACTTTCCACAGGAGAAATGTTACAGAAGAGAGAACTGAATTATCTTGTTTTATTGCCTGCTTTTGTTTGCTATAAAAAAAAATCATCTTGATAACTTGAATTTTTTTTGTTTGTCTTGTTTTGTGGCATTCCCAAAAGACATAAAAAGAACTTTTGTGACTCCTCACGTGGTCACATCTCTGAAATTGTTCTCTGGATATAATTGTTGTTTGGGTTGCCCGATCTTTGTTTTTACAGATTACAATTTTAGTAATTTCGGGATAAATCTACTTGGTACCCATCACCCTAACTCCTCATGTACAAAATATCCCTTTCATGCCTACATGTTCATGTACCGTATATACTCGAGTATAGGCCGACCCGAATATAAGCCGATGCACCTAATTTTAGCACAAAAAGCTGGGAAAGTTATTGACTCGAGTATAAGCCGAGGTTCCCCCTGCCGAGTTCCCCCTGCCGAGGTTCCCCCTTCCCCGCCGCGGGCGGGCTGCCGAGGTTCCCCCCTGCCGAGTTCCCCCTGCCGAGGTTCCCCCTTCCCCGCCGCGGGCGGGCTGCCGAGGTTCCCTCCTCCCCGCCGGACCAAAAAAAAAATGTGCGCCCCGGTTCCTCCCCTCCCCGCCGGACCAAAAAAAAAAAAAAAAGCCTCGCTCTCCCGTCCCCGCCGCGCGGGCGGGCTGCCGGGAGCGTCCCGGTTCCCCCCTCCCCGCCGCGGGCGGGCTCCCGGCAGGGACAGGACGGGTCGCGCCCGCTATGGCCGGGGCTCCCCCCGTGACAGGCCGCGGCACGGAGCCGCCGGGCCCAACCGCCCCGGGATCCTCCCGAGCCAGCCCTGCTACCGCGCAGCGGGGGCTGTTCCCCCCCCGCCCCGAGCCCGCCGCCCGGGCCGGGCCCTGCACTCACCCCTCCCCGGGGGGGGAACGGCCCCCGCTGCGCGGTAGCAGGGCTGGCTCGGGAGGATCCCGGGGCGGTTGGGCCCGGCGGCTCCGTGCCGCGGCCTGTCACGGGGGGAGCCCCGGCCATTGCGGGCGCGACCCGTCCTGTCCCTGCCGGGAGCCCGCCCGCGGTGGGGAGGGGGGAACCGGGACGCTCCCGGCAGCCCGCCCGCGCGGCGGGGACGGGAGAGCGAGGCTTTTTTTTTTTTTTTTTTTTTTTTTTACACCGGGTTGACTCGAGTATAAGCCGAGGAGGCTTTTTTCAGCCCAAAAAGTGGGCTGAAAAACTCGGCTTATACTCGAGTATATACGGTATATTATTTTTTGCAGCACAAGAAGAATTTTTTAAGTTAATCAATTAATTCTTCTCACTTTAATCTTAATTAGGTTTGTCCGGCGACTGCTGTATTTTTACAAGCCTAGCAGTAAATTGTATGCCAACTTGGATCTGGATTATGCCAAGTCTAAGCAACTTACTGTTGTGGGTTGCCAGTTTACTGAATTCCTTCTTGAATCTGAAGAGGTGAGAAATGATTTCAACTACAAGATATAAGAAAAAATGACCGCTCTATGCTAGACAAGTAAAATCTTAATTTTTGTAACGAGCTTTGCAAGATAACTTCTGGGTTTTAAAATTTAAAAAGACCACCTTCGCAAGTCTAACTAGCATATTGAGGTTTCCTCGTCAGCAGGTATAGAAGTGCCTCAGCACTGTGGTGATTTGTAAATTAAAAAGGAATGGGTGTTTTTTTTTTTTTTTTTAAAGTAGAAATGGGGTTTGTGGGATGTTCCCTGGTCTCTTGTTCAATACCAGAGATGTATCCCTATTATCATGCTCCACTATACTGCCTTTCCTTCAACTATACTAAAATATTTTACTTGCCTTTACTCAGGGAACCAGAAAAGTCCTTTCATAACTGTCATACTTCATATGTCAAAGTTGGTACAGAGCTCCCCCTGAAACCAAACAGTCTTTTCTTTATTTACCTTTAGCATTTTTCACTTAGTTAAACTATTTTCCATAGTTAACATTTTTATTTTATCTTGATATATGTGCATTCTGAGAAATTTATATCAATACATTTTAGTAAACAAAAACCAACTAAAGCTGTTTGTTTATTACCAGTAATAAATGAAAATATCTTTTTACTCCTTTTTGGGTAGGATGGACAAGGCTATCTGGAGGAGTTGGTAAAAGATATTGTGTATTGGCTCAACTCTTCCTCTGGAATGAAACCAGAACGCAGTCTTCAGAACAATGGGTTACTAAGCACCCTTAGTCAGCACTACTTTCTGTTTTTTGGTACACTCTCCTGTCACCCCCATGGAGTGAAAATGCTTGAAAAATGCAATGTGTTTCAGTGGTGAGTGTTTGTATTTACTTCAGTGTATAATATGTTGTGGGTACATGTACAATCATTATAAAACCTGCAAATCTATAGATATAAAAGTAAAATGTTATATGCGTGTATGTATGCGTGTATGTATGTTCCCTTACTCCTTCCACACCGTTTGAGCTAGAGACTTGAAATTTGGTACAGTTATAGGTCTTAGGGTCCTAATCAGGGTAAGAGTCGAAAATTTTTCAAATCTCACCTCTGACGCCCCCCAGGGGTGAAATTATTTAAATGCCAATCACATCAGCTGGGCAGCTGCTGTTCTCTGTAACATAGTTATGATGTCATAATACCCCCCTCCAACGGACCCTGCACTCGCTCAGCTCTCTGCCCCCTCCCCCTCCAATGGCCCCAGCACTCGCTCAGCTCTCTGCCCCCCTCCCCACCTCCGACGGACCCGAGTTGGGTTTGGTCGGAGGATAAGTGAGGTAGGGGTGTTGGGTTTGGTCTGGGGGGGTGGGAAGGTGTCAGGGTGGGTGAGGGGTGAGGTGTGGGTGTTGGGGTTGGTCAGGGGGTGTTGGGTTTGGTGGGGGGTAAGGTGGGGGTGTTGGGGTTGGTTGGGGGGGTGAGGAGGGGTGTCGGGTTTGGTTGGGGGGGAAAGTGAGGTGTGGGTGTCAGGTTTGGTCTACGGGGGGTGAGGTGTGGGTGTTGGTCAGGGGGTGTTGGTAGGGGGGTGACGTGGGGGTGTTGGGTTTGGGTGGGGTGTGTGTGTCAGGTTTGCTCTCTGCCCCCTCCCCTCTCCAACGGACCCCGCACTCGCTCAGCTCTCTGTCCCCTCCCCACCTCCGACGGACCCGAGCAACGCTGGGTATTTTCGCTAATAGTAAATAAAGACCTATATCTAACAAAACTAAAAACCTCCAAAAGTTCTCCAGCCGTTTTGGAAGAAGCCCTGTATAGTACTAATGGGTTATGTAGAATGGCCTTTTTTTCCATTCATGTCTGACTGACAAAAACATCTTGGTGATTGCATCAGGGAGAATGTTTCTGTCTACACACTGGAAATATGAGAAAAAGGTAGGCAGAATGCATTGTCAAATATCATAACGTTTCTTAAGCAGCCATTATCAGATTAACATTTGTTCTTACCTTAATTTTGACACAACATATTATGTTGAATGGTAAAAATAATAAATTAGCAAGGTGGTGTATTACGTGTACAGTAAACCCTCGATTTAACGGACTTCGGATGCAACGGACAAAATTTCTGAGCAAGTCTGATGCATTCCTGATCCATTTCTGGCGGGCTGGCTGCCGGCTCCCGGCTCCCGGCTGCCGCCCGGGTCACGGCAGCGGGCGGGCTGGCTGCCGGCTCCCGGCTGCCGCCCGGGTCACGGCAGCGGGCGGGCTGGCTGCCGGCTCCCGGCTGCCGCCCGGGTCACGGCAGCGGGCGGGCTGGCTGCCGGCTCCCGGCTGCCGCCCGGGTCCAGGCAGCGGGCGGGCTGGCTGCCGGCTCCCGGCTGCCGCCCGGGTCCAGGCAGCGGGCGGGTTGGCTGCCGGCTCCCGGCTGCCGCCCGGGTCCAGGCAGCGGGCGGGCTGGCTGCCGGCTCCCGGCTGCCGCCCGGGTCCAGGCAGCGGGCGGGCTGCAGAGCTGTCGCCCCGACCCTGTGGCGGGCGGGCTGCTGCTCCGACAACTCATTTTTTTAATTATTATTAAATAACGGACTTTTTGATTTAACGGACACCCCGTCGCCCGAATTAGTCCGTTAAATGGAGGTTTTACTGTACGTGCATAAAATACGGAAATTTAAAGTGCATTCCAACTAATACTTTCACCTTTTTTTCCAGTCTTCTTAATCTCTGCTCCTTGAAGAACCAAGATCACTTACTAAAACTGACAGTTTCTAGTTTGGATTACAGCAGAGATGGGTTAGCAAGAGTTATCCTTTCCAAAATTTTAACTGCATCTACTGATGTAAGTGTAATTACTTAAGCACCCTGCTTGTCAATATTTATTAAACAAGAAAAGAAATAAAATGTTTAATTTAATAAGCTAATTTAAATGTCGTGTTCATTCATTAAAACAGGCTTTCATTTTTCTTTCTTATATAACACACACTCTCCTGGGATACCATAAAAACCTTTTTAAAATATAACCTGGGCCTCAAGTGTTCTGTGATATTGTAATTGCACAACTTGCATAAAATTCATTAATTGCCACCTAATTGGGTTCCAGAATTTTTAAGATCTTATTTAATAGTTTCTAGCCCTCAGGTTTGAGAGCTGATGGTGGAGGGGAAATATAAACCAATGTCAAGTTATCTTCTTGAAGAATAACTGTAAGGCCTTGTCTTTACTAGGAGAAAGTTGGATTTTTAATATTCACTAGCACATTAAAATCCTAGTTAAAACAAGCAGCCGCGGCGGGGACGGGAGAGCGGCGCGCTCCCAGCAGCCCGCCCGCGGCGGGGACAGGAGAGCAGGGCACACGCGCTTTTTGTGTGTTTTTTTTTTTTTACCGGCGTATAAGACGACCCCTGAGTTTAAGCCAGGAAAATAGTCTCAAAAAAGTCGTCCTATACGCTGGAACATACGGTTATGTTCACAGTTGTAAATCTAATAATACATACAGCAATGTGTAAACTGCATTTATTTGCTATGTAACATTATGATGGAAATGCACTGCCTTTGAATATGAAAAATACGTTTAATATTTAACTACTGTATACTCTTTCACAAATTTTGTTTCTTCCTTTTGTAGAGCTGCAGGTTATATGCAACAAAACATTTACGAGTATTGTTGAGGGCCAATGTAGAATTCTTTAGTAACTGGGGGATTGAATTACTGGTGACCCAGCTGCATGATAAAAATAAAACCATATCTTCTGAAGCACTTGATATCTTAGATGAAGCATGTGAAGATAAGGTGAGCATCATTAGTCTACACTCAGTAATAACTTAAGAATGTATGTAGGAACATATTTTTCTTTAAAAAATTAAATCAAATCTTTTTTGATCATTCTATTTTGCAGAGTGTTTTAAATTGCCTACTACAGAGTGCCTATGTAATGAATATTAGTGAACTATAATAGCATATATTGAAGGACATTTTTGTGATGTTGATTACTATCTGTCATTAAGGGCTGGTCCTCATTGGGGGGGGAGGGGGACAATCGACGGCAGATACGCAACTTCAGCTGGAGTTCCGGAGTCGACGGGGGAGCTCCAGGCAATTGATCTATCGCGTCTTAACAAGACGCGATAAATCGATCGCCAGAAGATCGATCCCGCGCCGCGCAAGTGAAGACCAGCCCATACTTTCAATTTTCCATGCTTCTGGGTGGCTATCATTGCTATTGTAATTTTCTTTCTTAAAGGTGCTCAGAGTTTCTAGATGGATATTTCTTATTCTATATAAATAGTTGCCTTTTTAATTTAAATATCTTACATAAATTCAGGATTTTAAAATGAGGTTTTTTCTTCTCTTTTAGGCCAATCTTCACGCCCTTATCCAGATGAAACCTGCTCTCTCCCATCTTGGAGACAAAGGGTTGCTTTTGCTTCTAAGGTAGGTGTTACATGCATCTTTTCATTCCAGAAAAACGTATGTTCATACTCCAAGTGATTTGTTAGAGATGGACTATACCATGTCTGTTGTTACTTTTCAGATTTCTGTCCATTCCAAAGGGGTTTTCCTATCTAAATGAGAGAGGTTATGTAACAAAACAAATGGAGAAATGGCAAAAGGTAATTCTAACAAGGCTAAGTGTATTGACATTGCAAATTATTTTTAAAGGAGGGATGATGTGATGATAGACATTTAGAAGCTTGGAAGGGCATTCTATTGCTTCACTGATTAAAGGTTTACGAGTGTTTCTAGTGAAACATCCTGTTATTGGGGACTCTTCACTCCATTGTGTGAATACTTTCTTGTCTTAGCAAGAGCATGTTGATGAAGTTTTTGATAGTATAAAATTAACTAAATAACAAAACAAAATATTTGGCAAGAAAAAGTGCTATATAAGGTGCTAATTTTCTTAACATCCCCTAAAATAGTTGGGCAGATTCATTGTAAATTTTCAGAAAATTAATTCTATACTCTAAGCACTGTAATTACTGCAGTAGCTAAAAACCTGGCCTTGATTATAGCCAGAAATAGTTTGTCCATAATACAGTAGCATATTGTAAATACTAGAAACATTTGTTGCTCGTCATATTATCAACGAGATTATAGGCTCTATATTTCAATTTTCTTTTCAGGAATACAATTTAAAATACGTTGAATTAATTGAAGAACAACTTAATGAAGCACTTACCACCTACCGTAAACCTATTGATGGTGATAACTATGTTCGTCGGAGCAACCAAAGGTAACTTCTGTTACAAATAAACTTGTTTTAAGAAAGAAATGAATTGTGATGGCTTTTTAAAATGTCATAATTATTGCCATGTAAACAGATTATTTCTTTTTCTACCAGATTACAGCGGCCACATGTCTATCTGCCAGTTCACCTTTATGGCCAACTGGTGCACCACAAAACAGGCTGTCAATTGTTGGAAGTTCAGGTGAGGACATAGACTATAGACAAATTAAAAGCAAGACTGTCAATTAATTGCAGATAACTCAAACAATAAACTCAAAGTAATTGTGAATTAAAAAATGAATTGTGATTAATCACAGTTGTAATCTCATTGTTAAACAATAGAATACTAATTGAAATTTATTAAATATTTTGTTTTTTTACATTTTAAAATATATTGATTTCAATTACAACACAGAATACAAAGTGTACACTGCTCACTATATTATTTTTATTACAAATATTTGCACTGTAAAAATGATAAAAGAAACTATTTTTCAATTCACCTTATACAAGTACTGTAATGGAAGATCTTTGTCGTGAAAGTGCATCTTACAAATGTTGATATTGTTTTTTTGTTCCATAACTGCACTCCAAATTAAAAAAAAAAAAAAAGGCAAAACTTTAGAGCCTACAAGTCCACTCAGTCCTACTTCTCTTTCAGCCAGTTGCTAATGCAAACAAGTTTGTTAACATTTACAGGAGATAATGCTGCCCACTTATTTATAATGTCACTGATAAGTGAGAACAGGTGTCTGTGTGGGACTTTTGTAGCTGATGTTGCAAGGTATTTACATGCCAGATATGCTAAACATTTGAATGCCTCTTCATGCTTCAACCACCATTCCAGAAAGAAATAGGACTGAATGGTCTGATAAGCTTTAAAGTTTTACATTCTTTATTTTTGAATGCAGTTATTTTTTGAACATAATTCTACATTTGTAAGTTCAACTTTCACGAGAGAGATTGCACTACAATACTTGTACAGTAGACTCTCGATTATCCAGGATGATAGGGAAAAAATAATTCTGGTTAATAAAATCCTGGATAATCACCATCCATAGGAAATATGGGGAGTGGGAGGTTGATTCACCAGCCATCCTGTGCCGGGAGAAGGGGGTGTTGGTTCACTGGCTGCCCTGTGCCCTGGTAGGGGTTTTTTGTGTGTGTGTTTGGGGCATCAGCAAAGCCAGAGCTGGCCCTGCGAGTTGCGCGTATTTTTTTTGACATCCTGGTTAATCCACATCCTGGATAATCGAGAGTCTACTGTATTAGATGAATTGAAAAATACAATTTCTTTTGTTTTTACAGTGCAAATATTCATAATAAAAAATAAATATTAAGTGAGCAGTCTACTTTGTATTGTGTTGTAATTGAAATCAATATATTTGAAAACATCAAAAATATTTATATTCTATTGTTTGACAGTACGTTTAATCCGTTAATTTTTTTCATCACTTGACAGCCCTAATTAAAGTAAAAACAACTTTTCAAGTGTAATGTAACCCTTCTAGAAAAATGACTTGGATAACCTCTATTTTGATCATCATTTGAACAGTCATTAAATGAAGATTCATAAAACTATGGACTTTCCAAATTTCAAAGAAGTTGTATCTTGCAAGGACAATCTTTACCTGCATTCTAGTATCATGTGAAATTCTTTCCTGTTGCTGAAAACATCAGAGAAATATCTTTCAATCTGCTTCTTACAACTGATCATTGTGAATGGTAGGAGCTAATGAGGACAGAAATAGGAAAGGCAAACAAATCACTAATAAGAAATGCTTTTTGAAAAATATATTTTAGCTGAATGAACACTATAAGTATTGATTAGTAAAGCTATGCTTTTGCTTTATGCATATAAAGAATATAGATTGAGAATTGTTGTTAAAACAAATGTGCATTTTAAGTCCTTAACTTATCAACTTGTAGAGTGAGTTTTATAGAATTATTTAAATAAAATAAACTCAAGTGGAAGGTCAAATATTGCATTGAGTTAATTCAATGAATCTGTCCCCTTTTGAGACCTGAATTAAATCTGGATAATTCACTAACAATTATATTTGATGCTTTCACTCAAGCTGCTAGTGAGGTTAACAGTCTTTTTACAAAAGAGGCCTGAAACCCAGATAGTGACCGCACCACATCAGAAGCAGGGGGAACATTGTCTCAGCTTGACAAGGGAAAGCAGTTGTGCTTTCTGCCTGGGGCGAGGGAGGAAAATGAGGTCAGAAACTGCTACAAAATGGTGGTCAGCTTTGCAGCGCTGACTAACACCCCCCCACCCCAGGAATATGAGTCAGAAGGCTATAAATAAAGGTGCAAGACCTGGACATTGTAAGCCCCTTTTTCCATGCAGCAGGCAAGGCAGCACCCTCCGTTACTCCCTCCCCAAGAGGTAGCAAATATCAGGACTTGTTGTGGGCACTGTGCTAGTCGCTCTTTTTTAAGGCAGGCTGGGAAGGAATTTTTCCTGGACCACCAGATTGGCCTCAGTGGAGTGAGGATTTTTTGCCTTCCCCACAGCGAGTGTCAGGGAGGACCTTTCCTGGTAAGAAGAAAAGGTGGTAGGCCTTATGTCGTAACTTATTTTGTAAGTGTGAGGAGGATGTCCAGTTTAGGTACTCAATAGGGAAGGCATTTAGTGACCAGATAAATGACCCAGTAAAGGACTTAAAAGGCTGTGCTGGATAAAGGCACAGAATGGGTAGGAGAGTTGGAGACTCCTATGATTGGAATGGCCGGGAGCCAAACCCTCCCTGCCCCCAGTTCTTATAGCCCACCTTAACCCTCCTGCAAGGAGGGGTGGATGGTAAGGTCCAAGCTATTGGTTGGCCGGGGGGATTTGGATGGAAAATGAAGTGGAGCTGGTGGAAGCCCCAGGTAATGATTTGAACAAACATGGGTTTGTCTACAGTATATCTGCAGGGTAGTCCCAGACATCTATATAATAAAGTTATAGCCCGATTAAAATCCAAATCAGGTGTCTCCTATCCTTTCAGTATATCCAACCAGGGGGATTGTGATTAGGTTTGAAGTATGGTGGATTGAACTCTGCTAGGGAGATTACATAATGCCATCTCTAAATCAACTTAATCATGCTATTAATTTCTGATTTACAAATCACTTGGATATGAGGGAAAGGAAAAAGTCTATGCTGGGAATCTCTTTACTCTTTGAATTGTAAAATTGTAATGAAGGTTTCCCAATGGTGTAAAAGTAAGCTAGCTAAGTATTAACATGTTGTATGCACTGACTACAGAATCATTTGTTCCTCTTTGGGAGATCAGGTAGCATTAAGTTTATAATTTTCCTTTTGTATTTTTGGTGTTAATCAGTCCAAGACTTTATATGCTGGAGCTATCCCAATTTTAACTGTGTATGTAAACATTTGTTAAAAACTTTAGGAGAACCTGATGTATTTGAAACTTTCAATATTTAGTCACTTTGAACTGAGTTTGTTTTGTTCTCCTCTAGAGTGTTGTCCCAGATTTAAGTTACACTGTTCGTTCCCCGATGTTGGATAAGTGGGAAGGAATAAAACATCTGAAAGCAGCCCTTTGGGCCTTGGTTAGTAATAGACTTATCTATTGCTTTTCTTTCCTCTTATTTCCACTATAATTTTTCAGATACTGAAATAATTAAGGAATTAGTTTTCAGTAAAAGTAGTTCACAAGACTTCTGGTATCCTAGCTGGTCTTTCTGATGAAATACTGTACATTGCATGTGACTCTTTAAAAAATCATTAAGTTCACATATTTACAAAGAAAAAGAATGGACTGCCATATGTAGCATATATGGCAATATGTGTGGTGAATCTTCTGGGGATATGACTTACTGTGACCCATTTGATGTCACCATCATTTTCCCAAAACATTTTTGGGGGGCAGGCAGACATTGACTGGTGGGTTTGAACCTACCTGGTTCAATTAGCCCACTGGGGGGAAATAGGAGAGAAGTCTGAAGTCCTTTTGTGGTGGAGCAGGAACAAAACTGGACATTAGTTTCATCATATATCATGGGTCTGTCTTCCTTCCCTCCCCATTGTTTGTTCTCTGTGCCCCAGTCCAAGTTGACTATTGATGGGGACAAGTAAAGTGCCAGTATGATGAGGAGAAATGTAGAATTATCCTTGTTCTGTTCTCCCAAAGCCCAAGGTGGCACATGGTGTCCCAAGTCTTTCATTGCTCACAGGTGAAAAATACCAGAAGGATTGGTTGTCTGCTCTTAAAAGTTAAAGGTTTGAAGTTCTAATAAAATTGTGGCCAGATGGCATTTCACCTTATTAGCAAGCCAAATGTTTTTGGGCACCACTACAAATGACATCAGTAGTAAATATATTTGATGGTAAATAATAACTTCATTCCAGGGAAATATCGGATCATCAAATTGGGGCCTTAACTTGCTTCAAGAAGAGAATGTGATTCCTGACATAATGGCACTTGCCCAGCACTGTGAAGTTCTATCCATTAGGGGGTATGTATATCTATTTTTAAAATTAAAATCTGCAAATAGTATTTCCTGACAAGTCTAGGCTGTATAAACATTTCTACTTTTGCTTACACTAGATGTCCTTTATTAAACATCATTACAAAGTTTGAAAAATTGTCCAGGTTCTTTAAATAGGTCAAAAGTTTATTTGCAGGAAGTGTCATGAAAACTAGGTTAGGAAAAGGAAGTCATGAAAGGCATGAAAAAAAAACAAAGGCAAAAAAAATATTTTTGTTTTTCTAAAGAAGCAAGTAAAATTATTAGAAGTTCTTCAATCTCTACTACTATTTTTTTTCGATTTTTATTCAATAATATTTGTACAAGATTTTAGGAGGAAACATAAAATTCATTTGGTCTCCAAAAGCCTATTATCACATTACCCCATAGACTGTTGGAATGTAATAGAAAATGAGAAACGCACAGTTAATATGTTGGATTAAATGGTTTGGCCAGAATCCCATAGGAATTTTGTGGCAGCAGAATGCATGCTAGTGGTTTTACACACTTTTGTTCCCTTGATCTCAGCCTGGCTGTTCTCCTCTGCTCTACCCATCCACTCTGGTTTCTGTAACCTTGTCTCCCCTCTGCTCTAACTTTCTTTTTTCCCTTCCACTCCTATCCCATTCCTCACCCCTCTGCATTGGAATCAGGCCACTGCTTCTGTTTCTCTGTTACCTAGGTGCCAGCATGAGGAGCACTGAGAGGACAGAAGAGATGTGTGTCTGCTCTCAATTCCTATGTGTGGCACCATATTGGCCCCGATCTGGCAGAAGGAACAATTGCAGTTCAGCTCAGTCCCCTGTAGCCATAATAAATCTCTAATGAGAATGTGTGACCTGAGCATTTCAGAAAGCTTATAACTTTTTTTCACAGGGATGCAAAAGGCATATCCTTGGCATCAGTGCATCTCTTTGCCAAATTTCATGTTCCTGTGCCAAAGCATGGACGTGCTATAGGTTCTGTTTGAAATGGTAATTTTTTAACATGGGCAAATGACATTTCCCCCTAAACTTGTTTCAGGAATATTACCTGAAACTTCAGGAAAAGAAACCACACACACCCGCCAAAAAAACAAAAACAAAACAATCCACCAGCAGACTGAGGCAGATACTCAACACAGAAAATTTCAGCCCCAATAGTTAGTTTGTCATAGCTATAAACAACTGAAAAAAGGGTCTTATAATGGAAAGTGTTAGGCAAAATTAACTGTAGGCACTGCTACCAGTTCAGCCTATAATTTTTTATTAGTATATTTCTTGTTACAGGGACAATTTCTTACTTTTGGTTTAGTTCTGTACTGTAAAATAAACAGGTAGTATGAACTAATTAACATTGCTGAAGGAATTTGAACTATAGACCTTTCCTGATTAACTTTTTAAAACTATGGAACATTAAAATTGCATTACACATGTTTTTTATTTTTCCATTATATATATTTAATGTGTAGTTGTTACCTGTACAACACTTTCTCTGATTTGTTTTTCCATTAGATAGAGAGAGAAAAAAAAAAGCTACTCAGCTGGCTTGCAAGGTCTCTGTTGGATTATCTTGCAACTTTGTTTCCTCTTAAAAATCAAATATATGTTTGAGTAACGCAGATCTTCTGATTAAATCAGGCTATCGTTACTGATTGTTTTTATTAAATACAGAACCTGTCTCTACGTGCTTGGTCTATTAGCCAAAACTAAACAAGGTTGTGACATTCTGAAGCAGCACAATTGGGATGCAGTGAGACACAGTCGTAGACAGCCATGGCCAGTAGTCCCCGATGACATGGAGCAACTCTGCAATGAACTCTCTTCTATACCCAGCACTCTTAGCTTGAACTCGGGTTCCACCAGTTCTAGGCATAACAGTGAAAGTGAATCTGCACCATCAAGTAAGTGTAACTAGAATTAATGGTACAGTGGTAAACATTTCCTAGTAAGTTTTCAAAACAACAGCTAGAAGATGTTTTTGTGTGTACAGTATTATTATCCTTATAACCTTGGTGTAAGTTTTCTAGACTTAATAATAATAATAATACATTCATTTTGTGACCAATATGGGAATTTAAATCTGCTGCTAAACATACTGTATTTTGGTAACAAAGTCCTGTGGCACCTTAAAGACTAACTATAAAGTTTTGAAGCATAAGCTTTCGTGGGCTAATACCCACTTCGTCGGATGCAAGCAGTGGAAGTGTCCAGAGGTTCTTGGGAACCAGGTGGGAGGTTCTTGCCTACTTTTCTATACCTGCCTCTGGACACTTCCACTGCTTGCATCCGACGAAGTGGGTATTAGCCCACGAAAGCTTATGCTTCAAAACTTTATAGTTAGTCTTTAAGGTGCCACAGGACTTTGTTACCTCTGCTATTCCAGACTAACACGGCTACCTCTCTGATTCTTGACATACTGTATTTTGACATCTTTAAATAGCCCTAAAGAATGCCGATTGGAGGTTAGTCTCCGGTTAAGTATTAAATACAATAATGTAGCTATGTCTTTGTAACAATGAAATCTTTAACATATAAAGAATTTCGTAAAAGATAAGTAACATGACAAACCAGAATTTGAATATGTCTTCCTTTTCTGATGGGTACAGAAAGTAGTACATGCAAGTACTGCATGTTGCAGAAACTGAAAAAAAAACATAGTATTACTTAATAGGCATTGGTAACAGAGTCCTGTGGCACCTTAAAGACTAACTTAAAGTAACTATTCAATACTTTAGTTAGTCTTTAAGGTGCCACAGGACTCTTTGTTACCTCTGCTATTCCAGACTAACATGTCATTGTAAACACCAAAGGAAATTATTATTTTCAATAGCCTGTGAGGAATTTAGTAACACAAGTCCCATTGCATTTCAGTGAAACTTTTGTACCTAAATCCTTTAGATGTTTAGACGCCTTCAGTTGTCAGTACTTACTTACCTTTTTTTAAAGAAATTGTACATATTGACAAGTGAAACGATATCCTAGAAAAATTGTGATAGGCAGCACTTTTTAAGCAATTGTTCCGTAGATCATAAAATTCAATAATTATGATAATCAGGAATAAACAAACAGTGTAGGTTGGGACATCACAAAAATGTAATTCTCAATATGTTAGCTAGATACATGTATGCAGAGAAAATACCTTTCAAAACCCTTGAAATAGCTGGTTTTTTTATGTTTTTGTTTGAGTTCCCCTTGTATGAAGACTAAAATTACTGGCTTAGGTGGCTATATAGCTTATGCTCAAAACTCATATTTGTATAAACCATTTAGGCATCCATATTTTAAAAATATATCATATGATGAAATGAACAAAATGTGAATTAATTGTAAAGGTGAAATCAAGCTGTGTGATTCAGATTTTAAGTTTGATGCAACTTCTATTGACAAAGAATGTAACTACAATTTGTTTTCATGGACATTTCTTACCATTGGCTCTAGAGGGTGTTAACAGCCAGTTTTTCCAAAGAACAAAAATAAGGCCAGGGGAAGGGAAGGGGATTGTTTTCTAAGCAGGAAATAGATGCTAATTTTAAAATGTGACTTCTGCATCATATCATACATGTGTACTTTTTTATTTTAGAATGATTAAAGTATTTACCTGATCTTACTGCATATCAAGTTTCAGTAATTTTTCAGCAGGTTTTTTACAATTTAGTTCCTACACTTTCTAGAAATATCAGCATTCAGCAATAAAAATCCTTATTTAATTTCAGGTATGTTTATCTTGGAGGATGACCGGTTTGGCAGTACTTCCACTAGTACATTTTTCCTAGATATCAATGAGGATGCAGAACAAACGTTTTATGACAAACCTGGACCCTTAAAGGATAAGGATCGAAGTTCTTTTCCCTTTTTTGCCTCTAGCAGACTTGTGAAAAATCGCATCCTAAATTCACTTACTCTGCCTAATAAAAAACATAGAAGTAGCAGCGATCCTAAAGGAGGCAAAATGTCATCATCAGACAGTAAGTCAAGCTTGAGGCGAAATCGTACAGTAACAGAGCCTTCCAGTAGTATAGACTTTACTCCTGGGGATGAATACACTCCTGGGTTCAGAGTTCCTAAAATCCATACCTTACGCTTGGAAACTTCATTTGTTGGGAGCAAGCACATGGAAGATACAGGTAGTACCCCGAGTATTGGAGAAAATGATCTAAAGCTGCCAAAAGGTCTCGGGAATGAAAATCACAGGGAAAACACAAGCAGAGAGAGACTAATGGGAGATGGTTCTACACAAACACATTTCAAGAGTCGTAGCTTAAGTTTTAATACAGATACCACAACAAGTGGCATAAGCTCAATGAGCTCAAGTCCATCAAGAGAGACGGTGGGTGTGGACACTACAAATGTAGACACTGACTGTGGAAGTTTGAGTACTGTGGTAAGTACAAAAACAGTTAAAACGAGCCACTGTTCAACACCTCAATCTAACCACCTGCCTCTTTCAAAATCAATTTCTGTATCCCTGGTACCACCAGGGTCTTCTCACACACTTCCTCGAAGAGCACAGTCACTTAAAGCTCCTTCTCTTGCTACCATAAAGAGTCTTGCTGACTACAACTTTAGTTATACAAGTTCTCGAGATGCCTTCGGCTACGCTACATTGAAACGCTTACAGCAACAAAGGATGCATCCTTCACTGTCGCATTCAGAAGCCTTAGCATCTCCAGCAAAGGATGTGCTGTTTACTGACACTATTACCATGAAGTCTGGGAGCTTGGATTCTCGGCTAACACCAAGCAGGTAAGAAGCATCCATACTAACTTATTTTTTCACATGCATAGCTGCAAATTAGATGAATTTTTAAATGGGTTTTTTTTCTTGTGAAATTTACTTCTTCAGTTTTCTGCTAATGATAGGTAGCATTCAACACCTAATGATCCACAAGTCCATCGGAAGCTGTGTCTCTTTGTTAAGGGAATAATAATTAAGGGAATAATTAATCTACTAGAGATCTGAACTTTCTAATTGCTGTTCCAAAAAGGCCCAGCACACACAACTGTCTTCAGTTCCTCTCCGTCAGGTAGACCAGACACAGGACCAACTATTTTTTTTTATTTATCTTTGTGTTTTTTCCCTTTTAATTTTTTTGGTAATGTTTTGGTGGGTCTTTTTTAATTGTTAAACACTAATATTACCTAAGATGAAATAATAATGACTCAAGGATGCAATGAGAGCAAACAGTGTTTTATTTTCTTGAGTTTCTCCCAGTGTCACTTACTGAGATTTTAAACTAAGAACATTACCTCTGGATTAAGTCCAGCACAGGGAGACACTGGGTGAAATCCTTGCCCCACTGAAGTCCATAGGAATTTTGTCATTGACTTAATTGGACCCAGAATTTCATGTGGGACCTGTTTTTAGAGAGAGTCAATGTCTCCTTTATATTTGTGTGTGATATTGGACATTCTGAATGACTGATTAGGCCATTACATAAGATGCTTGTCTAATGACATGGACAGTCTTGCCTTTGCTAGAGAGAAACCATCAGCTGCTGAAATCCCAACACACTCCCCCTTTTTATCAGGTCACTGACCCTGGACTCTGTTTCCAAAGCTTTGTCTTTTGTATTAACTTTGTCATAGCTTTGACTACTGTTGTCTCATATTTGAGACTGCTCCTGGCAGGGAGAGGGAGTTTTCTAGCTCTGTGTTTTGTCTGTCTCCCCTCTCTGCCTCCCAACACACACATCCTTCCACCAGCATCCTGGTTGATGTGATAGAAAGGGGAGAGGTTACCATAGTTGTTTCTTCTCGGGAACCTCCTGACTGCTGCACGGGAGGCAGACCTCTACTGCTCTGTCTCCCATGAATAATTCTAGTGCTTGCCTCTGTTGCTCATTGTTTTCCCCAGCAGCAGCATCATAAAATAGGACATTTGACTTTTTCACTCTATCTGAACCCACTCTGACTGGGTAGGGAAATCATTGAGCATGCAGGAGAAAGAGTCCTTGCTCTCAGTTCTGGTGCCTGGACCTGGAATGACCTGCAGCAGCCCAGACCTGCAATCCTAGGAGGAGATATGCTCAGCACCAGGAACACGCCCAGTGAAAACAGAATCTTTGGAGAATTTAGCACAGGGATGGGCAAACGTTTCGGCCCGAGGGCCACATCTGGATGGGGAAATGGCATGCAGAGCCATGAATGTAGGGCTGGGGCAGTGGGTTGGGGTGCGGAAGGGAGTGCAGGGTGTGGAAGGGGGTGCAGTGTGCAGGAAGAAACTCAGGGCAAGGGGTTGGGGCACGTGGTGTACAGGAGGGCTCAGGGCAGGGGGTTGGCTTGTAGGAGGGATGTGGTGTGTAGCATGGGGCTAAAGGCAGGGGTTTAGGGGGCTCAGGGTGGGGTTGGGGTGTAGGAGGGGGGTGAATTTGGGAGGGGCTCAGGACAGGGGGTGAGGTGCAGAGTGCGGCAGGGGGCTCAGGGCAGGAGATTGGGGTGCAGGAGGGTTCCGGTGTGCAAGCTATGACCTGGCACCGCTTACATGGAGTGACTCCAGGGTGGCAGCAGTGCACACCGAGGCCAGGGCAAGCTCCCGTCCCGTAGGGGCCACAGGGCCGTGGTGCCATCTGCTTCCAGGAGCAGCACGGGGCCTGCAGCACCATGGGGTGGCAGTCCTGCAGGCCAGATCCAAAGCCCTGATGAGCTGGATCCATCCCACAGGCCCTAGTTTGCCCACCCCCGATTTAGCCACTGAAATCTAAAATCTCTATTGAGCACGTGTGAAATTTGAATTTTTTTCTGCTAAGGCATGTAACTAGGCCAAATTCGGGCAGACATCAAATGTCACATCCTTGGCACAGAAGCCACCCCTTGCCAAATTTCAAGTCCAAACTTTTGTGGGGCTAGTTTTCCAAATAAAGTTTGTCAGAAATTTTTTTAACATTGCCAAAATGTATATTTCCTTGACCTTGTTCTTGGAAATAGATAAACTATTTTGTCTGAAATTCTCCAAACGAAACTTAATCCTGAAGCAGATACCTGGCCTGGAAAAGTTACGCCCAAGTGGTTAGTTTGGCCAAATCATAAGTAACTGGAAATGGGAGGGTCTTATGTTGGAATGTGTTTGGCAACCTTAACACAAGCGGTACTAACAACCCCCACCTATAGATGCAGAATCTAAAAAGGAATAATTGTCAGACATTTGTCATTTGTTCTTTTAATTATGTTACAGGTTCATGAAAGCTTTAAGTTATGCTTCGCTAGATAAAGAAGATTTATTAAGCCCTATTAACCAAAACACACTGCAGCGTTCCTCCTCTGTTCGGTCCATGGTATCCAATGCTACGTATGGGAGTACTGATGATTACATTGGCCTTGCTCTCCCTGTGGATATCAATGAAATATTTCAGGTATGTACACAGCAATGTGTTCAATTGATGTACAGAATAAAAATGAGTTTGCGTTTATTTTCATGAGTAATGGCAAAACTTCCCCTACTGATTCAGTATTCTGTTACGACGTGTGAAATTTTCATCTGCCTCAGTGAGGAGATCTTATATGTAGGAATAGCAGGATACTGAAATTTCTAAAATAGGGACAGTTTCCTACCCTAATTATTTACAGAAAAGTTGCAATCAGTTGTGATGACATGGTTTTGGAAGGGTGTTTTTGATTTAAATTAACTATTCTTGGACAAAAATTGAGTAGATTAAAGTAGAAAACCTGTGCTTCTTGAGATTGAAATCTCAGCACTCGCTAACAGCTATGTGTGTGATATTACTTTGCACTTCATCACAATAGGACTTCATTTTGACATAGCTTTATACTAAAATTGGCATAATTGATCATTCCCCCACCCTCCCATTTGCACTTGATCTTCCCTCATGAAATCCTTTACCATTCCCAATGCACTCCCCTCATTAAATAACTGCTGCTTCATTTCTCTTCTCCTCCTCCTTCTGTACATGCTCTCTCACCTGTTTTCTCTAATCCTTTGTAGGTCCTCTGCGATCACATTTGTCCCTTGCTCCACTTGATTGTTTTCACTACTGGACAACTTAAAGAGGCTCTTCCATGTCCTTATCCCTTTGATCTACTAATAGTCTATCTCTTCCCCCTCTTTTACCATTCACTTGACTGTTTCTCTGCCTTTCTCATCAAACTCTCCTTCAGCAGAATTTTCCTCATTGGCTTCACCTCCACTTTGTTGTGGTGTTCAAGGTTCTGTCCTTGGCCCCCTCATCTTACTGCACCCTTTTTTTAGGTAAACTTTTTCTTTTAAGACCTGCCATCTCTCTGCTGGTGATCCCCAAATCTAACTTTCTGTATCTCTTCAGTAATGTTCTGCAACTTTCTTTACCCATACACACACCTCAATTGCTGTGCTGATAACATACATATATGGATATCAACTCAAAACAACTGAAGTGCAATGTGGAACTCTGATCATCCCCAAAGTCCTCTTCCTCGTTTCTGTTAATTGCACCAACCTCCCTGTTACCCTGCTTCACAAACTTGATGTAATTTTTTTATTGTACTCTTCAGTGCAGACATCCAGACTTGATAAATCCTCCAAGTTCTTTCATCTAGCATCTATAGATGTATAGCATCTAGCATGATGGGGCCCTTAGCCTGATTAAGTTCTGTAACTGCTACTGTTATCTGAGTAACAAATAATTTATCTTCAAAATGTGACCCATCTTCTACATCACTAGTGCTAAAAACCTGGTTGATGCCATGGCTTGACTATATTACTCTCCTAGCCAGTATGTTGTATCTAAAAATAATCATAATTGAATGTCCCTCACTCTTTGCATTTCTGCACTCTTTTCTGATCATTTTTCATCATATTCAGACTCACTCATTCTCATCTTCATGGCTGCGGATACCACTACCTGTGCCTGTTCTCCCTTCCCTATCCTGACTTCCAGCTCAGTGCACCTAGCTATTTCTAGGGGAGTGTAGAACATCTGATCCTGTGCGATGCAGTTTCATTCTTCCTTCAAATTCCTGCTCAGGACTCACTTTGGTTATACTTCCAGTACTGATATATCGCCAATATCTGTTCTTCTATCAAACTTTTGTTCCATCAGATTTATCATATAATATACTAGCGAAAATACCCGGCGTTGCTTGGGTCCTTCGGAGGTGGGAAGGGGGCAGAGAGCTGAGCGAGTGCGGGGTCTGTTGGAGGGGGGAGGGGGCAGAGAGCAAACCTTACACCCCCCACCTCACCCCCCCCGACCAACCCCGACACCCCCACCTCACTTACCCCTCGACCAACCCCGACTCACATTTTCACCCCCCGCACCCAAACCCAACACCCCCACGTCACCCCCCTACCAACACCCCCTGACCAACACCCACACCTCACCCCCCCGTAGACCAAACCTGACACACCCACCTCACTTTCCCCCCCAACCAAACCCGACACCCCTACCTACCACCACAAGCAAACCCGACCCCCACACCTCACTTACCCCTCGACCAACCCCGACCCCCCTTCTCACCCCCCCCAAACAAACCCAACACCACCCTGACCAACCCCCCCCACCAAACCCAACCCCCCCTGACCAACCCCAACACCCACACCTCACCCACCCTGACACCTTCCCACCCCCCCAGACCAAACCAGACACCCCCACCTCACCCCCCTACCCAAACCCAACACCCCCACGTCACCCCCCTACCAACAGCCCCTGACCATCACCCACACCTCACCCCCCCGTAGACCAAACCTGACACACCCACCTCACTTTCCCCCCCAACCAAACCCGACACCCTACCTACCACCACAAACAAACCTGACACCCACACCTCACCCACCCCGACACCTTCCCACCCCCCCAGACCAAACCCGACACCCCCACCTCACCCCCGACCAAACCAGACACCCCCACCTCACTTACCCTCCGACCAAACCCGACACCCCTACCTCACTTATCCTCCGACCAAACCCAACTCGGGTCCGTCGGAGGTGGGGAGGGGGCAGAGAGCTGAGCGAGTGCGGGGTCCGTTGGAGGGGGGAGGGGGCAGAGAGCTGAGCGAATGCAGGGTCCGTTGGAGGGGGTATTGTGACATCATAACTGTCACAGAGAACAGCAGCTGCCCAGCTGATGTGATTGACCTTTAAATAATTTCACCCCTGGGGGGCGTCAGAGGTGAGATTTGAAAAATTTTCGACTCTTACCCTGATTAGGACCCTAAGACCTCTAACTGTACCAAATTTCAAGTCTCTAGCTCAAACGGTGTGGAAGGAGTAAGTGCACGTACATACACACATACATACATGCATACACCATTTGACTTTTTTATATATATAGATTAATATACAGTATCTACAAACTATGGACACAATAGAGGAAAAAACAAAGAACTAATAAGGTGTGTAACTACATAAAGTAATTTATTCCTTGATTTTTAGTGTTGTAATCCTCCTTCCAACATTTCCTTTTGCCCTCTACCATTAGTTGTTTTGCCATACATAAGGGCTTGTCTACATTGGAGGGAAGCCTACAGTAGCTGTTAGTGCAGAGTAGATATGCTACACTAATTTCCGATGTGGACACTTTCTGGGCTCTTTGCACACTAACTTCCCCATGTAATCAAGCCCTTATTTGTATCTTGAACTCCATGGAGAAGGGATCTGTCTTTAAAGCACCTTTCACATGTATGTTATCGTAGAAATATTTGTAGGTGCAGCAAATGATACAATGTTCAGGTTATTGTGTGCACTTTGTTAGGTATATAGATTATAAAAACGTAGCTAATTGTGATCATCTTGTTTTATAAGCTTTAGTTTCCAGCTGTTTAATAAAATCTAAAAAAAATTCTGCATATTAGTTCAAAATCCTTTATTGACTTTCTTGAAACACTTCTTCATAACTTTCATTTAAAATGTTTCAGGTTAAGGAGACTCCTTATTTCCAAAAGAAAACCATGCCTCCATTTGATGACCGTGGAACTAAAGTCTTTGCATCTGACGTAGGAGGTAGCTGTTTTTTCTTTTCAATACCATTTAATTATATAGCTTGACTTTACCATACTTTTTTTTTTCCTTACCCTTCTTGAAAAAGTTATTTCTAACTGTTCAGTTTGAGGACTGAATTTAGATTTTTCAAGATAATGGAGCATTGACCCCTCATCAGATCTTGTTTGCAAAAATAACAAGATATCTTGGAAGCAAAATAACAGAATAGGGAAATGAACTAGAGCCCAAATGAGAAACTGATCATGATGGGTTAGAGAAAGCAAGCTAAATGTAAACCAGGGCAGAAATTCTCTCCCAGACTGATAGTATGGTATGTCTCCACCAATTGTTGCTCACTATTCGTAACCTGGAAGATTGGTTAGATCATCCTTTTCCTCTGGATGATCATCTTTGCCTGCTTGGTAACCTAACTTTCTTGCCATAAGCATGTTCAACCACTGTCTCATGATCTTCTCTGACTACTTGTGTATTTCCTAGTGGTATTGACCTACAAAGCCTTACCACCTCGCTCCTGGTAACCTGTTGCAACAATTGAGATCAACAGAGGCCCTTGAGCTGGACACCCCACCCTACGCCAGTATGGTGTAAAAGACTGTGTTCTTTTGATTATAAAAAGTGGTGGATATCATGTTTCCTTTGGGAATGTGTTTCCCTCTTAGTCCAAAATAGTGACCTTCAGGACTCACTATAAGACGCTTGTTTTTAAAGAGCTACTGAAGAAAGAAATATTGTTAGTGGCAATGTAAAGGGAAAGTGGGGGATTTGGTTTATTTTTGGGCTTCCTTGTTGTTTAAAGTTATGGGGTTGCTTTTCTTCTTTGTTGTAATTTTAACTGTTTATCAGCAGCACTTGCAGTGTCTTGGTAAGTTTTGTGTAGTTGTCAAACTTGTCACATACAAAAACAATTATACAAAACATTTTGATTGCATACATCAGTTTGTTGCACCCATAAAAGAGAAGATCAAATACCTGCTTCTATTTTTGTAAATTGAGTTTATATTAACGTTTCATTCTTTTATTTTGAAAGGGAGTCAATATTTATTATGTATATTTTTTGCACTGTTAATGTTGAAATAGCTTCATTATTGTCTGTGCACATTTTCTTCAGTTTGAATGTGCAATTGAATTTATGGATGTATTTTAATTTTGCAGTATTTTGACTGTTTGAGTTGTAAAGAAATTGAGGTTATATGGTATGTTGAGATTTATTACAGAAAGGAAATCAGAGTTTTAATATTAACACCGCTTCTTGGAGATATGCTATTTCCCAAGTTAAAAAAAAAAGGCTCATTTTAATAGCCTAATTTTAAAAGGAATTTCATTAAAAGAATATAATCTTAACTTTATTTTGATCTTGCTTTTTCTGATTTCTAATTGTGTGTCTACAGGCCATCCATCTGGGACTGCAGATGTTGTCAAAAGTCCCTTCCAAATGCTTAGACAGCAGATCAGCCTCACAGAGATAATGAATACAAGCCGTTCAGATGCCTCTCAGTTTTTAGAAAACACAGAAGACACTGGGTTACAGGAGCACACAGATGATAACTGCCTTTATTGTGTCTGTATCCAGATACTGGGATACCAGCATAATAACAGAGTGAACCCTGCATATAATCATACAGGTTAGTTTGCTGCCATTACTGTCTGCTTTTGTTTGTTTCAATGGTATTTATAGAAATGCTGAATAAAAATATTGATGTAGTCTGTGAAGATGAACAAAAATAATACATCCTTTTTAATGACTATGCTTTGGACAAGATTTTAGTACTATAGAATCAGCAGTGATATTTCTAGATCGTAATTTTCCAATTTTCTGATTCTTCTATTGATGTTCATGCAACTATGTGCATACATTCTTTTCCCATTTTTTTAAAAAAAGCTCACCAAAAGAGAAAACTATTTTAAATGTGAAAATCTGGACCCTAATTCCAGCCTGCACTTTGATCAGAATGCAGAAAACTAAGACTCACTTTCAAACCAACTGGAAGAGAAATACTTTCGCCATGTCAGAGAATGTGTATGTTAAAATGGGAGTAACCAGTTTATGCTTGGAGAGTCTGTCCAAGAAGAGATGCAGTGAACAGAAGGGGCTTTGGTGGTCTTTCTTCTCCAATGAATTCTGGTTTGGAGTAGAATAAGTCATAAGAAGTTTTGCCATCTCTGTTCTGAACCTGCATCTGGAGAGTTCGCTGGTGTATAATAAAAGAGATTCTGCTATCAGATCTTCTAATCTCTAAACCACTGTGCCTATCTACTTTGGATCAAACTTGAAGATCTGAGTTCTGTTCCCAGCTCTGCCACAGACTTCCTATGTGAATTTTTTGACAACTCCAGTGGAATTACACTGGTGTAAAACTGGAGAAATGCCTCCGTTTTCTATCTGTTAAAAGAGCTTGACGCTTCTTTTTTCTGCAGCCCAGCCTCTCACATAATTCTGATACATATGGGCTACTTGTCTCCTGCCTTTCGTTTCCAGGGGCAGTTCAGTGCTGTAACACAGCTGCTTCTGGTCACATCCTGTTTTCTAGCCTAATGGCAGGTCTTCTGCCTGCACAGCAGCAGTTGAAAGGCAATTCACTTTGCCAGCTTTAATTTTAATAATTTTTTGGGTAGTGGTGAGCTTTTACTCTCTTTCCTCCACCAATCAGATAAAAAGCAGTGTGATAGTATCGGCCACCGGGATCTGGCCGGTACAGGCACGATGGAGCACTCCTGCGAATATCAAGCTAAATCAGTGTGAGGCATCATTTACAAGTTCTTCAGAGGGCCTGTTCACAGCCAGCTGACCCTCTTGCTGCCTGGACTTAGAATCAGGCAATCTTATTGTCTCCCTCCTTACCCCAAGGAGCCATGACTTAAATGCAGAAAAGCCTGATCAGGAGTCTCAGAGCATATTGGGGAGAGAATCAAAGGACAGACACCAACTGGCCAGCCCAAGGGATAAATCCTAGGGTATACCCAGGTCAGAAGAAGAAATCATCTAGCAGCACCATGTCCTATTCTTCTGTTACCCACCAGATGCTAAAGTGAGTCCTAAGGTCTCTGGGGACAGAAGTGAGACCATATGCAGTTTCCCTTATTCTCAACACAAACCTGGGGAGTTGGGGAACGAGACCTCTGCCTCTAGGACAGGGGTCTCAAACTCAAATGACCACGAGGGCCGCATGAGGACTAGTGCACTGGCTCGAGGGCCGCACCACTGACACACACACATACCCTCGCTGCCCCAGCTGTGCCCCCACTTCACCCCTTCCATGAGGACTAGTGCACTGGCCCGAGGGCCGCACCACTGACACACACCCCGCCCTTGCTGCCCCGGCTCCGCCCCCACTCCATCCCTTCCAAGAGGTCCCACCCCTGCCCCACCTCCTCCTCTGAGCACGCAGCTCCCCATTCCCTCCTGGAAAGCACTAGGCACCACCAACAGCTGTTTGGCAAACAAAGCAAGAGCAATCTAGGAAGTCCAGAGCTAGAAACACACGCGGCCCAGCCAGGCAGCAGAGAAGCCTCCACTTCTGGCCCCTCCGTCCTGCAAACTGCTATGGGGAGACCGGGGGGCGGGGGGGGGGCGCCAGGAAGCTTGGCGGGCCGCAGGGAAGGGCTTTGCGGGCCGCATGTGGCCCCCGGGCCGCATGTTTGAGACCCCTGCTCTAGGAAGAGGGAGCAGAAGCTGGAGGGGGAGAACAGAGAGGGATATCTATTCAGATCACTTAAGATAGAAGAGCTGCAAGAGACCCTGCCCTGACCAAACCTGGGTGGTAACACTTTCAAAGCAAGTGGGGGAAAAAAAAGAATAAAAATGAGGAAAAAACCTAGACATCTAAGAGGTGTTTGTGCCCTGACTTAAAGCACCATCCCTTCTGCTAAGGAAGGAGACTGCTCATATTCAGGCTCTAAGTAGGGCATAGAAGAAATGCAGCAAAGGTATTTTCCTTTGTTTAAATTTGAGACCATGTGATGCAACAGGAGCAGATATGTGAGGAAAAACCTCAGGGTAGATACCTGCCTTCCAAATCTTTGTTTGAGACCTCAGTCCTGCTGTACCCATTCTTTGAAGATGTGATCTGGGAAAAATGGGAATTCCTTAAGAAGGGTAAGCTATAAGTGGGTATGCACATGTCTTAGCTGTGTCAGCCCAATGAACTGTTGGGGGGACTCTGAGTTGGCTCTTGCAACTTATAGAACTTAAGTTAAAAAATGCCATTGCAAAAAATATCAAAGGTCAGTGCTCCAGCAGCATATATGGCAAAAGATATGATGATCTCAGCTGAATGGAATTTCTTTCCCAAAGATGCAACTGATAGAAAGACAGAAGCCAGCAAGGGATTTTGAGGCTTCCTTGGCCACCCTCAAAATGTCCATGGCCACTACATGTATTGCAAGAACTACAGTGTCTTGGCTGGATTGACCATAATGCCAAGGAAGATGCAAACATTCTGATTTCCAGTCTACCATTAAGAAAATATTCCTAGCAACAGCCTCTATCACAGATGCCCCCAATTGATGCAATGAGATTCTCAGTCAGGGTTACAGCATCCAGCTCAGCAAGCATGTATGGCTATGCCCCAGATTGCAGATGCCCACTTCAAACAAATCCTATGGTCATGCAATTTCACAGTCTGTCAAGTGTTTAGGGGAAAAGCTGGTTAGATTGTAGCAGACAACATTGTAAAATGGAATAGTCCTTCCCTTCCCCCACATATTGCCTTGATGAGGTTCTACAAGCCCAGTAACAGAAATACTTTGTCCAGTCTACCCACAAAAGTACCTAAGGAAAGGACAGCAAGTTCATTTAGGAAACCCTTGGAGTCATGAATCAGGCAGCAGATGTGATGGCAGCAGCTCTCTGAGGAGGGCTCATTATAACAAGGAGCAAATAAATGTGCCTTTGTCCAGATTTGAATCTAGGAAGCAGAAGTTCTCATTTCTCAGGCAAATGGTCTCTATCAATCACAGACAAGTGGTTTGATGTTACTCCCTCGAATAAAGTTCCCCATCCCATCCCTTCTTCATGTAATCCCCCATCTCTTGCAGCCACATCAAATGTGAGCTTGTGCTAAATGAAATCCTGGATATAGGAGCAAGAGGAAAAAGTACCCTCTGAAGAAATGTTCTTAAGGCTACTCACCATATTCTTAATCATCCAAAAGTGTACCATCAGAGTCATCCTAGTTATTTTGACTCAACAAATGAAGAAAGCAAGCAAGATTCTGGATGAAGACCCTAGCTTCGATGGTAGCATCCTTGTTCCAAGCAGTCTGTCTTGCCTCAGTGGACCTTGAAGACACATATTGAAGCACCCTCATATATCCATGTTACCACCACCTACTGAGATTTGTGTAGGGCACAGCCCATTAAAAGTACACAACTCTGCCAATTAGTTTTTCATTGTCCTGCAGGGTCTTTCCCAAGATGCTGGTGATGGTCATTGATAGACTCAGGTCTCAGGGCACTCACCTGTATCCCTTTCTTGGTGATATTTTGATCAGAACTCCAGCCAAAGTAGCAGCAAACTGCCACAATCTGGAAACTATAACTTCAAGCACAGTTTGACAAACACCAGGAAGAGTTCCCGGGTCCTTTTCATACAGATAGTTAAGGTGTGGGTGGACTTTGCCATCTATGTGGTAGGGTCTACCGATCCCTGGACAGATACCAGAAAATCCAGAGCCTCATATGTAGTGGTAAGAAACACAAGGCCGTCCAGAGCTCAATTTCTACTGTTACTGGGCCTTCTGATTTCATGTATAGTAATCACACCATGGGGAAGATCCCATACCAAATGTATCCAGGTGTTTCTCCTGAAAGTATGGAACTGTCAAGTGTTTGTTTGATTTATTTTGATTTATTTTCATTTTAGCAAATGCGGATTCTCAAACATCTAGCTCTTAAGAGAAATGTCATAGATAACTTCAGGAATATTGGGTACAGTTTTGTCCAAGGTTGAACATCTGGCTCTTAAAAAGATATCAAATGTAATGCTGACAATTACCATTTGTAATGCATCAACATCTTGTCGACTAAACATTGCAATTTGCTTTCTTCTTCCTTCAAATGCATACCTGTATGCTTTCAGTATTTTTTTTAATTGAAATGACAATATTTTTTTCCAGATTTTCCTGACATTCCATATTCTGATTGGTGTGGGCAGACCATACATAATCACTTAGATGTGGTTACTCATTCCTCAAAGTTTTCTGGGATTTCAGGATGTAGTGATGCAGTATCCCATGGTTCAACTAGTAGTACCAAGAGCACAGATCTTGTACTAGGTAAGATGCAACCTTGCTAATATTAGAAAAATATTAATTCATTTTTTTAAAGTATTTTCTTTCTTATACTGACATATTTTAAAAGGCAATTTTGTTTTCATTTACTGTAATAGAGCAGTAATGTTTTTTTATTTTATTTTTTAAATGAATGAGGTGCTCTTCTGTCAGTATCAGGAAGGTAGCATGAATAGAGCACCAAAACTGGGTGTCAGGAGAGGTGAGTTCTCCTGGCTCTACTATTACTCAGTGTGGCCTTCTGGCAGGTCAGTTAAACTTCTCTGAACCTCTGTTTAAATCAAATTAATCATCTTGTTTTTCCAGCCTAGTGTTAGCAGACTGAAAATTATCTTTAAAGTTATTTTATAGGACTCTTAAGAACATCCTATTCCATATTTTGGACCTTTAAAATAGAATAGGGGACTATATTTAAACACAATTATAAACTGAAAAATGTTGAGCTTTTTATAGTTTTGATTTCTTTTAAAATATTAGGGAAGACATTTTATCTTTGCATATAATTCTTTGTTGGTTTGTAATAATTTGACTTATTGTAATTACTTATAAAATAGAACCTTGGTAACCTAAATAGCTTATAATTCCCATACAAAGGTAGATCTCCCACCCAGTTCTGAGCAAAAATGTAGTGGGAAGTGTCATGCTGTGTGGAATGGTTCACAACTACGAATGCCAACATCAGGGAAGACTGTCAAGCACCAGGGCAAAGATCCCAGATTGGTTGTATGTTCTATAATTGGAATTCACCAATCCTGTAACAGATGTGAACTCCTAGAGTCACATAGCCCACTTGGGTATTCCTGTCTTTCTTGCCACCCCAGCAAGCTGGACTTCATGGTAGTTGGTTGCTGTGCACCAAAGGTCACAAAAGATTCAGATTGCTTCCAGTCCCAAGAGACAAGTCACTTAACCCAGGTCAATGTATACCTTAATTCTCTCTCCAAAGGCAACATTTGCAGTCAGTCCACTAATAAACTAACGATTTATTAAGGAAAAAGAAATGAGCTGTTATAAGGTTAGACCAGGCAAGCATATATACACAAATGAATTTGTCACCTACTGGAACCATAGACTGTTGTAGTGATGTCAGCTCTGAATGTCTTTTAGGGCTATCCTAGGATGACCATTTAAGTTTGGATGGTCCTTCTTGATGGGTCGGAGACCATACAGTGTCAGAGCAAACGTATTTTTGTGGTTACAAAGCAAAAATTTAAATATTACCTTTGTAGCATGTCATAAAGGTATTATAAGTGAGATTACTGCTTGCAGCAATCTCAGAATACCTTTATGACATGCTACAAAGGTAATATATAAATTTTTCACAAAGACTAAACACTTTGTTATAAGTCCAGTACCCTTCTTATCCACACTAACATACTGGTGAAACAGACTGGTTTCCAGCAATTAATTTGTCAGTGCTCGGCCAAAGACTAAAGCCGCAGCAAGAGATGGCACCTGGTCTGCCAGTGCCATAGCAGGAACAGAAATGTATTTGGGTGTAGCATCTTTAAGACCCCGTTGTTGTAAAATGTATTGCACAATATTTACTAGTATACTTAAGAAGCTGTAATCTAACTAGTCAAAACTAAATTACTGTTGTGTTAAAATAAATGAACCAAGTATATTTAGTGGTGATTTTTGTTGGTTTCGCATTTAGTGTGTGCGTGTTGATGATTCACAAAATGCAGCAATTTTTGTGAATTTGCATGGTTCAGCTGTATAGTACGTGACACTTCCATTTAACACAGGGGTCTCAAACATGCGGCCCGGGGGCCACATGCGGCCCGCAAAGCCCTTCCCTGCGGCCCGCCAAGCTTCCTGGCGCCCCCCCCCCCCGCCCCCCGGTCTCCCCATAGCAGTTTGCAGGACGGAGGGGCCAGAAGTGGAGGCTTCTCTGCTGCCTGGCTGGGCCGTGTGTGTTTCTAGCTCTGGACTTCCTAGATTGCTCTTGCTTTGTTTGCCAGACAGCTGTTGGTGGTGCCTAGTGCTTTCCAGGAGGGAATGGGGAGCTGCGTGCTCAGAGGAGGAGGTGGGGCAGGGGTGGGACCTCTTGGAAGGGATGGAGTGGGGGCGGAGCCGGGGCAGCAAGGGCGGGGTGTGTGTCAGTGGTGCGGCCCTCGGGCCAGTGCACTAGTCCTCATGGAAGGGGTGAAGTGGGGGCACAGCTGGGGCAGCGAGGGTGTGTGTGTGTGTCAGTGGTGCGGCCCTCGAGCCAGTGCACTAGTCCTCATGCGGCCCTCGTGGTCATTTGAGTTTGAGACCCCTGATTTAACACAATTAAAGAGTGTCCTGACTGAGATTCATACTGTGGAATTAATTTTCCTAAGGAGTAAAGTCAATCCCAGATGATACACCAGTGTGCCGAATACTGCTGCGAAAAGAAGTCTTACGCTTAGTAATCAATTTGAGTAGTTCAGTAGGAACCAAAGGCCATGAAACTGGACTCCTAACGTAAGTAAAATGTGTCCTTACAACTATGGTTTTTACCAGCATTGAGTGTAGATATCTTATAAAATCATAACTGTAATATTTTTTCTTTTTTCTCCTTGCTTTAAAAATTGTCAATCTGTCTCTACAGTTTTGATAATGTCTCAACTAAGTGAATCCAAAATTAGGACTCTGATTTTTGCTTAATAACTGCAGTGCTAAGCACTGCACATATTGGTTAAGGTATGGTTATGCAATTTGGTAGGAACTCTGTCATGCCTATGTATACTGATGGGATTAAGGACAGATTGAGGGATAACAGTCTTTAAGGACTTGCCTTTTAAGATTTATTATTAAACCTTAAATGAATATCTTCTTGTTTTCTCTGTCTCATTTTCTTTCATAATAGTCCTTTAACCATTATGATATTTAGTGCATCTGATATGCGGTGGTTTTGTACATTTAAAAAAGTTTGCTTAAAGTCCTTATTATTTGAATTTTCCTAATGCTTCACTATATGCATAGGCTGACCATATTTCCTTGTGACAAAAATGGGACATTGGGATGGCAAAAACGGGATGGGGTTATAACTCCCTTCAGACCCCAAATATAACCCTATAACGCCCCCCCCCCCCATATCCATAAAGTCACCAATACCCAACCCTCACATAACCACCTCCAGGCCCCCCAACACCATCCCACTACCAACCCCCCCAGCTCCTTACACCCCCACAGCCTTCCCTACACAACCTCTCCCCATAGCCCCCCACTAACAACCAATACACCCCCCCCCAGACCCCTCAACGGCCTCAAAGCATAGCCCCCCCCCCCCCAGCCTCCCACCTCCCCCATGACCCCCCAGCTCATCCCACCCCTGCAGGCCCCACCGCTGCACCCCTGTCCCCAGCCACCACTTGCGCTGGGCTCCATGTTTCGTCCACATGGGGGGGGGAACGAGGCACCAGGCAGCCCCTGCCCGGCCAGCAGCTCCACTCCACCTGCGACCGCTGAGCCCCACCTCCCCAGCCCCTACCTACGCTGGGCTCAGCGTTTCTTCCACGTGTGTGTGGGAGGGGGCAGCGAGGCACCAGGCAGCCCCTGCCCGGCCAGCAGCCCCCCTCCCCAGCCCCTCCCTACGCTGGGCTCCGCGTTTCCTCCACGTGGGGGGGCAGCGGGTGTAGCGAGGCACCAGGCAGCCCCCCTCCCCAGCCCCTACCTACGCTGGGCTCCATGTTTCCTCCACGTGGCGGGGGAGGAGGGCGGGGGCAGTGAGGCACCAGGCAGCCCCTGCCCGGCCAGCAGCTCCACTCTGCCGTTGCGCCGGGCTCTGCTGTAACCGACTCGTGCGACACGTGGGGGCGGCCCAGCCAATCGTGCCTCTCGGGCTCTGCAGCAGCTGCAGTGGAGGGGAGGGGGGAGCAGGCTGGGGAGGGAAAGCGACTGAAGGGCTGCGGGAGGAGGCGGGACCCGGCCGTGGGTCCCTGAAATAAGCCGCGTCCCGTTTTTTTTTACGAAAAACGGGACAGATTTGATATTTTTATTAAAAAGACGGGACGGTCAGAAAATATGTAAAAAACGGGACTGTCCCGTTCAAAACGGGACGTATGGTCAGCCTATATATGCAATGAGTGCCTGTTGCTTTTAATTATATACTGTACTATCTGGTTATAAACTACTATGCTGTGCTCTTCACTTAAAAATAAAATCTAGCCTAAGGACTTGAATAATGCTTTCTAATTTGAGATTTTATTTGTATACTTGTATAGAACTTCATTTAATCTAAATTTCCTCTAATTGGAGACAAAATATTAGCTAATGTAACACGTTGAGAAGTGCTTTTGCTCAAACGATATAATAATAATCCCTGTGGATTAGGTGCTTCTCTTCTTACATGAGTTGATTGTTTTGGCTCCTCTTATTCAAAATTCTCAACTTCTGTCGCTGAAGAGATAAATTTTGTTAACCATTATGACCAACAGCTGAACAATTTAAAAAAAAATTATGATGGTTACATGTGAGATTATATTAAATTGCTTTCTTTTCCTAATTAATTAGCATTAAAGAGAAATTCCCCCAAGCATTTGATGACATATGCCTTTACTCTGAGGTGTCCTACTTGCTAGCACACTGCACATTTCGACTGCCATCTCGGAGGTTCATTCAGGAGCTATTTCAAGATGTACAGTTTTTACAAGTAAGTAGAAGTGAAGGTTCATTTGTTATGATCCTTGGGTGAACTGCCACTTCTGAGACCCTTTTGTCATCCCCTGTGTGTATTCTTTTCAAGTGACAGATCCATGCCTCTACTTCTCTTTAGGTAAGACCCTGTGACCCAGCTACTATGTGACTGGGTGTGTGGGTTACATCCCCTGGTTTCCAATCATGATAACTAATAAGCCCCAGTGGTCTTGGCAAGGGTTTCCTTTCAGGAGCTTCTGTTTAGTATGCAGTAGCTCAGGAGCAGTTTCTTCAAAACAAAGTATAATTTACTTGCCAGAAGGTGCACAGCTCTCTGAGACGGGGATTTAAACAGAGACCTGTTCTTATAGTGTCTTACCTGTATCTGGCATTCCCTCCAAGGTAAGTAACCCATCATCAACACATGGAGGCATGCACAATAGTCATAAAAATAATACATATTTCCCAGTTTTTCACAGTATTAACTTCAAAAGATTCACCAATTGGATTCAGGTTTCATCGTGCTCTAACTGAAGGGAGTACTCAAGCCAATTTTGTGGTTATATGATTTGTTTGTGATAGAACACCTGTACATTAATACTGCATCCTCTTTGCCCTTTAGATGCATGAAGAAGCAGAGGCTGTTCTAGCAACACCACCAAAACAACCAGTAATTGACACATCAGCTGAATCCTGACCTCAGTTTTGTACAATGCATGGTATATGGACTTGCTGAAAGCCTCAGACAACTTCTGATTGACTAGACAGCAAAGATAGGAGCACCATCTCCTAGACAGTTCCAGAAATTACTGGTACATGAAGAGTGAATTGAAGACTTTTCTCAACAAAAATCACTGCCCCAGCCATCTGAACCCTTGGGGAATTGTAACTCATTACCATAGTTTTAATAATAGTAATTACCAATATATGCAAGAAACAAGCACTGAATTCCTGCACAGGTTTTCATTTAATTTTTAATGACAGTTAAACAATATACGACATTGTGCAGAGACCTCTTTTAAATGGTTGACTTCAAATTCTGTTCCAGATAAGCAGAACGATGCCTTGCTTATTAACCCCTGGACGCCAGGAGTCAGGGTACATGAAAGTATTCCCATTGCCGACAGTGGGGCATACTGTAACCATGGACACCAAGGGACTAATGTTGGCCCTTCTATGTTAGTTTTCTTAATGTTTGTAACACTACTTGAGGGGTTCATAACCTCAGATAGAAAGAAAAGCCTCCCTTAATCTGGGGTTTTCTTATAAGTTATTTTAATGTTACTATAGTTCCAAGAGTTCTTATTTTATTAGTGCAGTCTCCAGTTTTGTGGCAATTACATACAACATGTTATCTAAATTGGTTAAGGATCTTCACTATAGTTTCTGATTTAAAAAAACAACAAATCCTTTTTTTAAATCAACTGAAATTTGATGGTTTTCCCTGTACATTATTGCATGTGGTGTTTGGGACTTCTATATTCATGCTCATGTAGTGAGAACATTGGTCTTATTCTTAAATGAAAATCTTTAACAAGCATGATTTGTATCAGATGGGGTGAATACTGTATCAGCTAGAAAACATTTGATCATTGTTGCTTTTTTGGTAAAATACTTTGTAGTAGGTAATTTCCACATTCCATGGGAAACATTTTTCTAAAACAAACTTTTGCTTTAATTTTCATATGTCTAACTGATCACCGGATAATGCTAATAATTGTAGTGAAAAGCCTTAAGTACCAAATTTTGAAAGAGCAGTACTTTAATTTTATATTGGTGTTCGTTAGGATCTTTTGCACAATTTACTTGATACAATGAACGATAAATGGGTACAATAACTGCCTTCATCATGTTATTAGTGAGGTTGATAAAGTGCGTGCAACTTTAAAAAAAAAAGTTTTATGTATCTAAAGAGATTTGGAAGCCTTTACAAGAATTAAATACAAATATATGCAAATTTGTATATACAGTAGCATGGCCATCTTCATTAGAAAGCCTGGTTTTGATATGTGAATCATTCAGCTGGACTGTATTAGAACACCTTTTTAATCCATTCACTTTTACCTTTTTTATAATTGAAGTGTCAGATGAGATAATTTAGATGAATATAGATTAAATTTATCCCAATATTTCATAACCCTCATCTTATCTTATTAACTAAAGTGCTATTGGAGATTTCCATAAATAGCCCTGTGAACTAAGAGCAAAACACAGTTCCTAATGATATGTAGAATTAATTTTATCGTATTGGAAATTCATTTGGGGGACAAAGCAATTTCATCTTGTTGCCCTAACATTGCTTTGCAGAATTAGTTTCACTGAGTGAAATGCATGTCACTACATGCCAACACCGGACAGCAAAGCAGTTGCAGGGCTACAAACTGCTTATATCACAGTAAAATTTAGTTCCCTGAGTTTTTCATATTTTCATGAGATCCCATTGAAGGAAAGAGCAGAAGGAAACCACTTTAACTCTTACCATCAATGACACCAATAACAGTATAATGTGTCTTATGACATACATTCAATAGCGGAAAACATTACCCAACAGTAGTTATTTGGACTTCTCTGGTCTTAAGGAATAAACATTTCTGCAAAACCAAAATAACCACAATATAAGAAATAGTGATATAAACTCCAAAGCAAATAATGTAGTATTCCCACCAAAAATGGGATTAGCATATGTTATACAGTAGATTCCAACACTACCTCAGTTAGGATAGAATATGAACTCTTTGTTTTAATAACTCTAGATCGTGTTAAATCAAATAAATCTGTTTATTTTTCTGCCGTTAAGGCAATGTAAACCATTTATCCACCTTTATTTAAAAAAACGAAACTTTGTCACCATTTGTATGTACAGTATAGAAAGAACATTAGAAAATCTCTCAGTAAACAAAATGTAAGCAAATGAAGATTTCAATATACTTTTAAAAATTGATGCTACTTTAACTCCTCTGTTCACCTCCAGGTCTGGATCTTTGCCCTTGAATGCTTATGTAGTCTGAAGTACTCAATTATTTGGGGAATCATTACACCAAGAAGTTAATGTATGGAAACATTGCTGAAAATTTAAGGGTTGATCTCAATGATAGCAGAAGATTAATTTTTCAAGTATCTCTATCAATGTTAGATTTCAACAAAATATGCATAATAGATGTAATGTCAGTACTGTAAACTTCATAGATATGGCATTTCTAGAACTAACTTGCATTTAGTTCACACTAATTTTTAATGTTAATTGAGAAATGAAGGGGTACTGTATGATTTGGAGTAATTTGTGACATTTGCATTAGTTATAAGCTGTGAATTTCTAATTTTAGAGTGAATTTTCAAAATATCCTTATTGCAAAGTTCCTAATTTAAGAGCATTGATTCTGCTTCTTTAATATCATGTAGGTATATTTACATAAAGAGAAAAATTATGAATTGTCAAATGCAGCTTATTCTAAACCTCATTGAAAATCCTTATGCTTAACTCCCTCCCCAACCCCCATTTTAGAAGGAGACATGAGAAGCTGATCGACCCCCCACTCTGTATCTTTCCAAACCTAAAGATTTATAATGTTGTTGAACATCTGCTAAAACCTATAGCATTCAGTTACAGTATTTGCATTCTAAGTATACTCACAAGAGTTGCATTTGCTGTGACATAAAACCCATAAATGAATATTACAGTATGGCCACAATTTTCAGAGGAGGGGCCCTGAAGTTAAACACCTAAAGCCATATTTAGGCATCTAGATTAGAGATCCAATTTTCAAAGGTGTTGAACATTCCTAGCTCTCTGATTTCAAGGAGAGTTGCAGTAGTTCCTCACTTACATACGACTAGGTGTGCACATTCAGTAATTTTGGCCATAAAGTATGTGCAAAACAGAATAGTGCTCATCAAAGAATTTCACTGTTTAATTTTACCTTAAATATTTACCTACAGATGTAGTCTGTTTTCTTAAGACACACTAAAATGACAAAATATTCAATAGTTTATACCATAAAAGCTTACTTGTCTAGAGATTTTTGGAGGTGGGAATGACTTGGGGGTTGAGTTGAAACACTCAGAAGTAAGTTGCATTTATATACATCTTAAAGTATGTACCAGGCAGCAGTGAGAAATCATTCATATATTTTATCATTATTCTTAGAAACATATGCAATGAGCTTGAATGTGAATCTAATTTGTTGTGAGAGGGAGTTGAACAGTAACAGCTATGACAGTAGTGTAAGGAAGAGAAATAATTATTCTAGAAATAGTTTTAAAACAATTAGAGAATGAATAATGAGTAGTGAGCAGTGAAATTTTCAGATGCTTCCATTTCAATCTGCACTGTAATCCAGCGTTGCTTTTCTAGATTTGGGCAAATTTATGTAACATTGTAAAGTGAATGTACGTTCATAATGAGTAATCTTTCTTCATGAAAGAAGTTTAGATTAAGTTTGGAAATGTCTCCTGTAGCCCTCTATCCATACCCTTGCTGCTCTTACACAGAAGATTCTAACAAGTTGTGCTTCACTGTGGAGGCAGCTGAAAAGGTTCTGTAATCTTTTTTCGTTACATTCACTTATACCACTCTATGCTTATTTAAAGGTATACCAGTAGTGAACGTAAAATCCTAAATTTATTAAAGACTTTTGGGAACATGTTAGAAACCGTATTAGAGTTTTCCCCTTGGTAGGAAGTGGAAAAGGTTAGCCTTTTGTTTCTTCGATTTGTTTGATTATTAGCTCCATGTTCTGATTTCCTAGATATTGTTGTTCACAACAGATTTTTATGTTCATTAAAGAATGTGGATTTTCTTTGGACTATTTTTGTAAAATAGGCAGATAGCAATGCCACAGCATGCAGAAATTGCACATTTTGCTTGACTTGCTTTGTAAAATACACTATTTAATTTGAGAAATGTAATTTATGCCAAAAAAGTGTAATTTGCCATTTTGCCACTGAATAGGTTGTTTTAGCACAAAATGCAATGTCTTAGGGGGAAAAGGCAGACATTTTGTAGATGTAGTTGAAAAAATGTTCCAATATTGGCTGTCAGTATCCCTAAAACTGCATTATAAGATATGATGTAAATTAGTCTTTCTGAAGAGGGAAGGGATTGTTAAATCTCGACTTATTTTCCCTACCCCAAGTGGTTTCTTTACTTTTTTTATTATTATTTAGTAATACGCTGCTACATATTTGGAGGTTCTAGTGTTTGTAGGTCACTGAACAGACATTGAAATCTGATTTATATTGTATACCTGTAACATAGAAAGAAAGTATTTATATATTTTCCGTAAGAATATTTCATTGAGCTGTGTATAATTTAAACAGAGGCTTGTCTCAACATGGCTTTGCCCACCTTGATCTTCTTTTGTGTTTTTTGGTTTTTGTATAGTGCGTACAGTTCATGTCCATGGGCATTAAAAGCCTCCTGAAGTATAATCTTATCAAAGGGATGCATTGTTAATAAAATGCTTAAACTACTTACATTCGTCCTGGTGTATTAACTACCTCTAAGCTCTAGAAATGAGTTTGAATTTCTTATTATATAGTGTGTAAATATAAGAAGAGCCCACTTAAATTTTTCAAATGAAAAATTGTCATAAATGCCAATTTGAGGAAAAAATTCTATTTTCCAAAAAATATTTTAATCTATTTTTACAAATTGATGGCTCGACTTTAATTTGTATCACTTAAATTACAAATTTTCATAAATGATTTTTGAATTTTGAAAAATGTTTAAATATTTTTCACCATATGATTTTTTACTTGTGGTAATCACCAAAGTGTTTTTTTAGAAAGTAATTCTAATGATTAAAAAATCGCTTTTGAGAATTTCCTGTTTTAGAAATGAATGAAGATGTGTCAGATATAGTTCAAATAGCAAAAAATTCCATTTTGAAAACTAAATGAAATTTTCAGGTGTGTTAGTTTTTGACCAGTTCTTAACATAACCCCTAAATAAATTTTTCCATAATAGTACAGATATCAACTGACATAGGCCTTGGCAGAATACACTATACTGGTGTATAGTTTTTCTTAGTGTTCCCACTCTATTCTTTGACTAATATGTCATTAGAAAACAACACAAAAAGGATGATCCTGGCTTGGATATCTGCTTACTAATGCTTGACTGTTTTCATATTGTTGCATATTATTTTGAAGTACAATTAATTTATGTGATGTGGCTGCTACTGGTCTGGACTAGTGGGTGGGTTCTCTTTACTTCTGAGGTAAGTGATAACCAGTCTTGATGTAGGATTTTCCAACCTCATCCCCTTGGCGAACAGTCAAGCTTTCCCAGTTGTTCTGCAGCCCAGCATCTCTCTGTTCTTCACATCTACGCTACTCTCTTCTCTCTGCTGCTCATGGAAACAGATCAGAGTTTTGGAGTCGCATCGTCTGGCCATGCTCCCAGTTGTTTCCAATTTCTGACAGCGTGCAGACAGCTCCCACCTTCACATCTGCCTGGGAGTTGAGGGGGGACTTTTTTGTCAAAATTTGAGGGTAGTGGTGATCTCCCTCTCAGCCCCACTCCTCCCAGGCCAGTTTTTTAGCTGGGTGTTGGAACTCCTGAGACCCGCAGTTGCAGTGCCTCCCTGCTTGCTTCTCTGCAACTTCCAGGTATGGCAGAGTAGCCTAAAAAGCACTGAATGAAATCCATACAGTGCTCCATATGTCAGACTGCCCTTCTGAGGCTTGGAAGACAGTGAGTTGTTCCCAAGCTGCACCCAGCCTTCTCTATATAATTCTATTAAGTCAAAGGGCTATGAGTTGAACAGGCATGTGGGATCCGCTACCCACTGGAGCTGCCGTAGTTCAGCATGGATAAAAAGCACCAGGAGTCAATGGGCAGAGCAGAGAGGCTCCGTGGACAAGAAGGACCCCAACCAGCTGACTCAAGGGGTAAGTCCCAAGGGGCCCTGGAAAATGGAGAGGGCAGACTTTGCAGGGTCACAAATCCCTCCCTCCCTCTTTTCCCTGACCCCCAAATCCCAAAATGGGTGCTGAACATACTGGGGAAAGAAGCGGGGCTCATAAGCACCTCCCAATTTGGCCAGGAAGGCTCTAGAAGCTTTTTCTTTTCCACATCCCTGGGGATGACAGCAGGGAAGGACTCAGAACGAGATCTTTTGAGATCAGGCTCTTAGCAATGCTAGCTGCAAAAGTCTCCACCAAAGCAGCGACAGAGCTCATATGCTACAAAAAACAAAAAAAAAAATCAAAGGATGCAAAAAAAAGGGGAAGTGTAAAAAGATCTAGGTGATATGAGTCCTCTTCCTTTTTCCCCCTCAACAGAGAATGGTGAATTGTCAGGCTCTGACTCTGATCAACCTCAGCCTGGACTAGTCCACACGAGATCCACTGCCTGAACACTACAGTACAAATAAGTAATGGTCACATAAACATCACCTTTCACCAGAAATCTACTGACCTCTATACTTACCTACATGCCTCCAGCTTTCATCCAGACCACATCACATGATCCATTGTCTACACAGCCAAGCCCTCAGATAAAACCACATTTGCTCCAATCCCTCAGTCAGAGACAAACACCTACGGGATCTCTATCAGGTGTCCTTAAAACTACAATACCCAGCTGGGGAATTGAAGAAACCGATTAACAGAGCCAGAAGGGTACCCAGAAGTCACCTAATACAGGACAGGCCCAACAAAGAAAGTAACAGAATGCCACTATTCATCAACTACAGCCCCCAACTAAAATCTCTAAGCACATCATCAAGGATCTACAACCTAACCTGAAGGACAATCCCCCATTCTCGCAGACCTTGGGAGACAAGCCAGTCCTTGCTTACACACAGCCCCGCAATCTGAAACAAATATTCACCAGCAACTACACACCATGCAACAGAAACACTAACCCAGGAACCAACCCCTGCAACAAATCCCGTTGTCAACTCTGTTCACATATCTATTTAAGGGACACCGTCATAAGAACCAGCCACATCAGTCACACCATCAAGGGCTCGTTTGCCTACACATCTACCAATGTGATATATGCTATCATGTGCCAGCAATGCCCCTCTGTCATGTACATTGGCCAAAGCAGACAGTCTCTACACAAAAGAATAAATGCACACAAATCAGACATGAAGAATTGTAACATTCAAAAACCATTAGGAGAGCACTTAATCTCCCTAGACACTCAATAACAGACTTAAGTCACAACTCTTCAACAACAACAAAAAAAACCTTCAAAAACAGACTTCAGCGAGAACTACAGACTGGAATTAATTTGCAAACTTGACACCATCAAATTAGGCCTGGATAAAGACTGGGAGTGTCTGGGTCACTACAAAAATAATTTTCCTTCTATTAATACTCACACCTTCTTGTCAACTGTTGGGAATGGACTACATCCACCCTAATTGAATTGGCCTCGTTAGCACTGACCTCCCACTTGGTACGGCAACTCGCATCTTTTCATGTGCTGTATATTTATACCTGTTTACTGTCTTTTCCACTCCCTCTATCTGATGAAGTGAGTTATTGACCACGAAACCTTATGCCAAAATAGATCTGTTAGTCTCTAAGGTGCCACGAGGACTCCTGATTGTTTTTACTGATACAGACTAGCACGGGTACCTCTTCAAAACCTTTCTGACTTCAGTGGACCTGGCAGATGCATATAGCCACATCCCTGGCAGAGTGCACCATCACAGGTTTCTAAGGTTTGCCTACAGCAGGAAGCAATCTCAATATCAGATGCCTCCCATTCGGCCTGTCTTGAGCCCCAAGTGTTTTTACAAAGGTGGTGGCGGTGGTGGTGGTAATCATCCCCAGACTCAGGTTGCAGGGGATCCATCTGTATTTGTGACATCTTAATCAGAAACAGAACATGGCGTTACATCCTGACCTTGAATCTCCTGCAGGCGAATGGCTTTATTATCTACCTTGAGAAAAGCGCCTTGATTCTGTCCACCCATATAACTCGGGAGTGAACATGGATACCTTGATAGCAAGGAGATAACCCTCTTCTAGAGGGGTTCAGAAGGTTCAAGATGACATCGCATTGTTTTGGAACTGCAAGAGGGCCCACTATTGCAGTGAGAATTAAATTGCTAGGCCTTCTAGTATTGTGCGTAGGGGTCACTCCATGGGACAGACATGGGCATAATCACACGTCAGGTGCCTTCAAGGCTTCATCTTAAAGGTATGGAACCACTTCCCAGAATGCATGAAAGATCAAGTAAGGATTCTGGCACAGGTGATCAACTCCCTAAATCTGTGGTCAGCCCAAGGCACTACCCACCAGGAAATGCACATATGCTTTCCGGATCACCTGATCCTCAGCTAAAGTTTTATGCTTCTGAAGATTTGGCCCTACACTTATAAGTTCTGTCCCAAAAGTATCAGTGACTGCTTGTATCCATCCAGATTCTATTAATTTCAACCGCGTGATTCTATCAACACACTGATAGGCACATTGATGGATAAGAATACCTTGTGCTTCCATGGTTGAAGTGTTGTAGCAGCTCATTTGTACTTTTTTTATATCGTAGTCTGGGGTAGTCAATAGGTCGACTGTGGGCCAAATCTGGACAGCCAGATGCTTTTGAATGGATCCCAAAATCTTTCTATTTACTTATTATTATCATTGTTGTTGTTTTATTTTTTTCTTTGGAGTCTGAACCTTGACCAAGAAATTTGGACCTTGACAAAAAAATAATCGACTACCACTGCTGTAGTCTCTTGCCAGCGCGTTTGAGTGATCAGTTAAGAGGAAAACTATGACATATATTTTAATATGCAAGATATCGGCTCAGGAGCATTACATTGTAAAAGATAAATTTGTCCATTTTGTGAAAATATACTTGATTCTAAAGCTGTGCTCAAAAATAGCTTTTAAAAACTGAGTTGGGTGCTTGTGAAAGGTTCCAGATCGAACTCCTTTTTCATACAAACTTCCATCCAGTGTCCAACAGTAGCCAGAGATGAAACAGAGATCTTCTTGCTCATTCAGTCTTTGACATTTCTGATGGGATTGCCATTATGGGTTACACCATTGACATACTTGGACCTAGTCTCTTGCTCGTATGGCCCCTAAAATACTTTGCCTATTCTTCTGAGAACCTCTGGAAATAATTTGGAGACTAGTCTGTACTTTGGCATCTAATTAGTTTATATGAACTGTTCACTTTTGCTCATAAGAATTTTTTTTCAGAGGAAACTTTTTTATATATTATTAGAAATGATCTGGTTCATGGCAAATACATCCTTTTGAAAAACTAATATTTTAAATGGTAAATCAAATTCTTTCTTCGCTACTAGGTATTTCATGGAAGTTAGATACAGTACAAGGATCACAGATCACTCTCAGTTCAGCTCCCTGAAAATGTAGGAGTCTTCTCTACAGTACATTTTCTAATGTCTTGTCCAGTTGAGTTTTAAGAACACATGATGGGATTTTCATTACTTTTCTTAGGAAACTATTCCACATTTGAATTCACCTTACTGACAGATTTTTTTTTCTGATAATCAACCTGAATATTTGTTTTCTTGATTTGACTCCATTTGTGAAGGATGTGGAAGCTGTAACATGTTATGAATAGTATATGTCCACCTGGTTGTTCGTGGTTTGCTTTATGAGAAGAGGGGGACAATTCCCAAAGAAGCACATGCTAGAAAGGAAGACAATACCCTGATGCAGACTGAAGTCAGCAGTCTGAAGTGACGGTGCCTGGGCCCTATGCTTAGGTAAGATTGAGATGTGTGTAATTCTTGTGTTAAAACACCCATGTTCTTGTTATGCTTTGTTTCTACTGTTGAGATGAAACAATCCGTTGTTTTTTGAAAAGGCCATTCTGGGTCTCGATATTCACTTCTGACCAGAATTGCTGAAGGGTGCTTGCAGGGCCAAACCCAGTTGGGAAATCATGACTGGTACACAGGAGGAGGGCTTTTGCCTGAGATTCAGCCTAAGAGTGAGAGAATCATGGGATTCCCCCCAGAAGCAGGTGGTGAAGGCATGAAGCCTAGCACCTGAAGGGGTGCACTCGGAGAGCCCAGAGAAGGGTCAAAGGTGCAGCTAGTGCTGTGCACCACAATACATTCCTTTAAGCACTTTAGCCCCCCCAGAATGAAGACTGCAGCTGATCTTTCATGGCAATTTTTTTATTATGTGGAAAATTAAATACAAAACAGTTAACTAACATTCTCACCCCCAGCCTACCAAAGCCAGGGAGTTCAAAGTTAGGAGGAATGTCCCATGCTGAGGTTCACAATACATGTCTTCTATACTAGCGTCAGCAATGCAATAAGTTCGTGCGGGATAATACATCACAAGGGACTGTGATCAGAGAATGAAAATGTTCTCTGTGGTAGATTAGTGACTTTACACAAATTATGGTGCATCTTATCTATCGCATTCATAGATTTTAGGGCCGGAAGAGACGGTCATGATCTGAATGTGTACATACTACAGGCCATCTCATCTCACCTTGTAATTCCCTGCTTAATGCCCCTAATTTCTGATTGAAGTGCAGCATACAGATTGTTTAAATGTGCAGGTCAGTTTTTAATGCCGGCCTGGAAGCAATAACACTGTGGAGTTGCTAGAAGTAGAGCTGTCCTGACTGTGAATGTCTTCATCAGACGTAGCTGTGACCAGCTCTGAACCCAAGACTGTGTGTATTTTGTAACTTGAGTGTTCCCTGGGCTCAGTGGAATGGGGCAAATCACTTAAGTTAGCCTCCGAATGAGGCACTTCCATTTGTGAAACGTATCTTAAACTACTGTCTCTCTCCATTATTCCTCTTAATGATGTGACAGTGTCTTTACTCAGAATTTCAATGTAATGCTGTGGCTGGTACAACAACATAGACAACTGTGGCTCTCTCTTTTCTGACATCCACAGGTTCTGATAGAGGCTGGAACCAAGCGCAGTCTGGGGAGAATAGGCCAAGTTTTCAAATGAAGTGCAGGCTTCTGGAGCTAACGGTGGGCATATCAAATCTCCCTCTTCATTTTGAACAAAATACACCCAGGAAGGATTGATAACTTTTTTGCTTTCACTTTCTAAGATAGTCCCATGGCTCCATAGTTGCAGTGTATTGGCTTCTGGTGTATTCTCCAATACTATAGTATCAGGAATGCAGTCATTTAGCTTCAGTACTGCTTCAGAATTAAGCTGCAGAGTAATCAGAAGACAATTACTTTGGAACAATGAAAAATGCACTGACTAGGTGAAAAGGAAATGATTATTCTAAGCATTTTTAAAAATGTAGAGTAAATTCTGTATAATCAGAATTTTTACATGTTAAGTCTACACTTACCCTTTAAAACACAGAACGTCTACATTTGTTAATGACTTTTTGCACTGAAACTCAGAAGTTTCACTGCAAAAAGAAAACCACTTTCATGAGAAGCGTACAGCTCTTACCGCTGTTCTTTTTGCACTGCTGTGAAAGTGAAGACCCGTTCTACCAGTGAAAAAATCTTTTGGCCTCCGAAGGATATCCCACAGTTCCAGAAGCGACCACTCTGGCCAGCATGTCCGCTGCTTGACGCACCAAGGTCCGCCCCTCCCCCTGTAAGCCCTGGGAAGTTTGAAGCTCCCTTTCCCTTTGTAGATATGGTGGGGAAAGCAGCCAGACAGCAGGTGGTTTAAAAAAAATAGTGCGACGAAAAAACAAAGAAGTAATGGGGCTCCTGAGTCATGAAGAGGACAGCATGGGGCACTGAGCAGGGACCCAGAATGCCTTCCACTCACCCCCACACTTGCTGTAGCAAACATCAGGAGAGGGAGCAGCAATCAGGCATAGTTTACAGGACTCACCTAGTCAAGATCTAGTGCATGTCTCAAAAAGGAATAGTCAAATTAAACTTTATTTTGAAAGCTAAGATATCAAAGGGCTTTAATAGGACAGCTCTGAGAGTGGAAAGAGCTTTTATAATTTTTAAAGTAACCGTCTAGATCCTATCCTTGCAAAGACAGACTTCAAACTAATCACTACAGAGTCATGTCGCTGGAAAATGGACTTTTTTCAACCAAAAGTAAAGTTAATCAGACAAGCCATTAGTAAAATGAGAATCATTATTTAAAATAATTGTCACTACAGAGAGAAAATTCTTCTGATACTTTTTGCTGGATCTTAGTTTGAGAATGAAAAAATTAAAGTTATTGGATTTGTCTAATAACTTCACCTTTAATCCATTAAACGAGAGGACTTGGCTCTTGTTAGGATTGGGAATTTCAGGACAACAGCAATCCTTCACCCTAGAAATACACAGACAAATAAGAAAGAAACTTTTTGTTCATTTGTCAACATTCATTCTCCCTTCACCTGTACAGCAGGGATAAGATCTTACAGAATAAAGTGGAGATGCCATGTACTGTAGAGTACAGCAAGCCCAAGTATTCAGGGCATCCACTTACTATCGTGGTTCTTAACTGTGGTCCACCGCTTGTTCAGGGAAAGCCCCTGGCACACTGGGTTGGTTTGTTTACCTGCTGCCTCCGTAGGTTCAGCCAATCGTGGCTCCCACTGGCCATGGTTCGCTGCTCCAGGCCAATGGGGGCTGCGGGAAGTGGCACAGACCATGGGATGTGCTGTCCGCCACTTCCCGCAGCCCCTGTTGGCCTGGAGCAGTGAACCGCGGCCAGTGGGAGCCATGATCGGCCAAACCTGTGGAGACACCAGGTAAACAAACCAGCCCGGCACACCAGGGGCTTTCCCTGAACAAGCGGTGGACCACAGTTGAGAACCACTGACTTACTGAGACGTTCAAAGAGACTGAAGGAAGCATTATGAAGGGGGGGGTAAATGGACAAACGACAATTCCATTTTGAATTAAAACAGACCGTTTCTCTATTTACAGAAAGAAAATGTATTGCAATGAACTTACCACTCGATTTTCCAGAAGCATACAGCAGTTATTACTACAAATGGAATGATCACTAGTAGAACTGGAAGGTAAATCTTTGCTATGGAAGAAAAATAGTATTTCAAAAAAGAGTTTTCTAACTTTCCCTTGTTTGAATCAATACAATTAGAGCTTCTGGGATAAAAGATCATCTTTAAATCAAGCATGGATGTCTTTCTAGAAGATCTGCTCTAGCTCAACTAGCAATCACTAGAGTTGTTAAAGGAATCACTTGATGAAATTCTGTGCCCGGCATTACACAGAAGGTCAGACTAGATTATCATAATGGTCCCTTCTGGCCTGCAGATCTATAAGTGAACACATGTACTTTTTGGCATTTACTTTTATTGCCAAAAGTTCAGCTTTATCAGTCCTTTTTTAAAACAAAAAAATTGGCTTTTACTTACAGGCACCATCATTTTACCAGAGTTGATTTGCTAACTATAAATGGATATATCAGAGTTTTCAAGGAGTAGATATGTAAATAAATAACCTCCCTTTGACTATGTCTTGACAGCAAAAAAGGTGTGTTTTTAATGCTGAGAGATCGCTCTCTTGCAGTAAAACCCCAATGGAGACAAAGCATGCGTAGTTCTGACCTCGATGTAACTGCTCCAGTTCAGTCCCATGTCCCCTTGGGATTTACCTCAAGCAGCTACCTTGAAGTAAAAACTGCTGGTGCCTTGTCTCCACTACGGTGCAACATTGAAATGGTGACATCAATGTAAAAAAGACACTCACTTAGCAAAGCACTTAAACATCTCTAGTCAATCTATCCCTGTGCAAGAAAGAACTGATGTAAAAAGGACGTGCCTAAGTGCTTTGCTTAATGGGGGGGCAAAGGCCCCAAAACTGCAGTGTTCCAAGTGCCAAATCAAGGGAGTTGAGGGAGCTCAGCACCAAACCAAAGTGAGCCCCCACAGTTGAAGTTTCCACAACAGTTACCAACGGAGTCATGCAATGGTGTAACAAACCAGGAAATTGAGTTTTGATAAATATTAACCAAGGGAGGCAGAAGGGATGGCTTCTCTTGGAACATGTTTTAGTGTTAGTTTATGGATTTTTATTTTACTTCTCACTGGTTTGGGTTAGGAGTCCTGCCTTTCACATACAATTCACTGTCTGGGAGGGTCTAGGCCCTGATGTGTAGTGGTAGGGCATGTGGCTCAGTGTAAAATGTACGGCTTTCGGGCACTAATCAACACTCCCACTTCTTCTGAGGACAAAGCTGGGGAGTTTCAGCTTTGGAACACAACTCCCAAGAGTGAGATTCTGGTGTGATGTCTTCAAGCAAACAGAATTACAGGTAAGTAATTACTCTTTTTTTTCTGAATGTCTAATATGGCCACAGTTAGTGAGCATGATTCTCATGCAGCAACTCTTCTTTGGTCATATATAGCATGGAATGGAACAGTTGGTGGATTTGTAAGCCAGTTTTTCATACAAACCACTGATAGGAAATCTATTTGCACAAAAATTAGCTAGTTGGTCATGAAAGCAACAGTCAATATGTGAAAAGGTTTATAGTCTTCTATCTATATATATAAAAGTCAAATGGTGTATGTATGTTCCCTTACTCCTTCCACACCGTTTGAGCTAGAGACTTGAAATTTGGTACAGTTATAGGCTTTAGGGTCCTAATCAGAGTAAGAATCGAAAATTTTTCAAATCTCACCTCTTACACCCCCTAGGGGTGAAATTCTTTAAAGCCCATTAATACCAGCTGGGCAGCAGGTTAACACCTGCTGTTCTCTGTGACATAGTTATGATGTAATAATACCCCCCTCCAACGGCCCCCGCACTCTCAGCTCTCTGCCCCCTCCCCCCCAACGGCCCCCATACTTGCTCAGCTCTCTCCCCCCTCCAACGGCTCCCCACTTGCTCAGCTCTCTCCCCCCTCCCCTCCTCCAACGGCCCCCCTACTTGCTTAGCTCTCTCCCCCCTCAGGTAAGAATCGAAAAATTTTAAAATCTCTCCCCCCTCACCCCCTCCATTGGCCCCCTGCACTTGCTCAGCTCTCTCCCCCCTCAGGTAAGAATTGAAAATTTTTTAAATCTCTCCCCCCCCCCTTTCCCCCCCTCCATTGGCCCCCGCACTCGCTCAGCTCTCTCCCCCCTCCCCCCCCACATCTAAATGCAAGAGAATGAAATTAATTAGACAAAATGAGACTTCTGAACAAAATTTGTATTAATAAAAAACATTGTAGTCTTTTTACATCCCAGTTTCCAATTACAAATACCCCGAGCAACGCTGGGAATTTTTGCTAGTAGGTTATAAAATTAGCTGGAACTAAATAAAATTCCTCTCTAGTATTCTAGCATGGTCCAGTATTTGGAGAACAGGACCAGGAGTCAGTATTCCTGGTTCTCATTTCAACTTTGTCACTGGTTTCATTCTGTAAATGAGCTTCAGTGTTGCTATCTGCAAAGTGGGTATAAATATGCTTAGCTACCTTACAGGGGATTATGAGGTTTAAATAACATGGTAAAATGCTTTAAATATGTGGTTCTGTTTTTAGGGTGAAAGGAGCTATTCAAGTACTAAAACATTTAATTTGGCAATTAGTATTATTTGACTGCATCCATTAATAAATATGTCTTCTAACTGGGGTCTTTCTCAAATCCATTAATCTCTACCTAATCTAATAAACTTCTTTTTTCTTTTTAGAAAAGAAGCCAGCAGTGATAGGTGCTAATTTCCCTTCTTGTCCCCCCTCCTCCACCAACCCCTCCAAATCATATTTTCATTTTCTAAACTCACAGTCATGTAGTGTATCTACGTTTATATAGGTATCGATGGGGGTCTCTCCTCCGCCGGTGTAAGCTTTAATTGCCAGTGCATATGTTGTTTCTGGCCTCAGGTGTTTCACCACGTATCTCTTTTCCTCTGGGTTTTCTATGGTGTATTTACATAGGACTGAACCATCTATAATCAAAAGAGATGTTACAAACCATTACTCTCCGTTGTTTTTTAATGTGCGTTGCCTTTCAGGAAGAGAGGTGCCCTAGCTCAGTGGTTCTCAGATTTATTTGATTTGTGTCTGTAGTCCTTTAGCCCCCCCCCCCCTCCCAGCTCCCACCACACAAACACATATACCGCTGCCCAGCTCTGAAGGCAGAACAGAGAGTGGCAGCTGCTGTCCAGGTGCACAGCTCTGAAGGCAGCGCTGCTGCCAGACGCAGCAGAGAAGTAAGGTAGTACGTTGCCGCCCGTACTTCTCCACTACTACTGGCAGTGCCACTGCCTTTAGAGCCGTGCACCTGGCCAGCAGCCGTTGCTTTCTGCCCTCCCAGCTCTGAAGGCACAGCGGCTTCTCATGCCCCCACAGAGAATGAGTTAATGCAAAGATTCCTGTGAGAATCTTTGCATTAACTCATTACTGCTGGGTTGGGTGGTGCCTCTTCAGATTGGACTGGAGATAGCAGCAGCCGTGTGTCTGAGAGCCAGTCCAGTAGAAGACCAGCCACCAACTTCCTGTCAGAAGTCTCTGCCAAGCTACCAGCTCTGTTTCCACAATTTACTTAGCATTTGTTAGTAGCTTTTCAGTAGGTTTTGTTTTCTTGTTCTACCTCTGTCCCTTTCTTCTCTCTGCACCCCCGACCCTCAGCACCTTACTGATAGCTGAGAGGCAGAAATGCCTGCAGTACAAGGGACAAACTAGGGCTAGCAATCTGTTCCCACTTCAAATGTTTCTTAGCCACATCCCTCATTCTACCCAGCCTCGGCACCGGCTCTGCCTGAGATAACATCCCACCACCCCCTATCAATACCTCAGATGGGGAGGTGGTTGGGCTGTGCTCTTACACCCTTCCTGAGTGGGAATATTTTCAGGTAATTACAGTTACAGTAGTGCCAACTGTTCCATAGTTAATCTTTTCTGACAGGACACTGGTGGGCAGGCCTCTGACAGCCCAGGCTCACGCAGACACGCAGCTTTACCTGACACCAGTCCCATCAGAAGAGGGGAAGGCACCTACTGGGGATGAATCCAGACATGGTCCATGTTGGAGAAGAGAAATCAACAGGTAAGAATCAACATTCAGTGGGGAGGGTCTGAGAATTTGGATGCACTGAAATTTTGTCATCTCGAGTAGAGTTCAATGTGGGACAGAAAAATCAGAGGCAATATGCCAAGTAGCTCTGTGCCACAAATGCTTAACACAGTCCCCAGGGCAGCTTCACCACAGGACGAACAGGCTGCGTAGAGCAGAGCTATGCACATCTTCATTCAATGGAATAAGGCAAATGGACCAGATGGGGAATTTCCACAGAGCCACAACCCTAAAGCTATGAAAACATCAGCACACAAATCGGACCCAACTACCCCACTGTCATAATAAAACTGATGGCAGCTGCTTCATCTGTCTTCCAAACAGAGAATGGGGGGGGGAATTTTGAAAACTCTGCCACAACTCAGTTCATAAGAGATGGAAACTCAGTGCAGCACAGGGAGCTGATGCTGCAGCCATTTCACCTGTGAAGTTCACTCTGAAGTTAATGGAAGCTCCTCTGCATAATGGTCTACAAAATGGGGCCCTAAATAACCTTCTGTGTATTGGTAGAGTCCTGCTTCTGTCAATTAAAAGCACTCTACACTCAGTCCTTGGAGAGAAGGCAACAATTACCTCACTTTAGACTAGAGGTTGAAATAATTCCATTTATTCCCCAGTGTGTTGATTTATCTGCCTAACATGTAAGTGTGAAGAACGTTTCAGGAGGTTCCAGTTTATTCATCTCCTGAGGAAAAAAAGTGCAGCTTTTCACACATTTCAGTATGTGATAGATTGATGGGTGTTCAACTTTCTGGATTCAAACAATCAATTACCTGAAAGAGCATGTTTTGTGGATCCCTTCAAACTGCATTCTTCTTCCATGGTTTTCACATACACATGATAACCTCTTAGGAATCCAGGCTGTGACTCATTTATGGGGTAAGAATCCCAAGATATGGTCAGAGAATGGGAAGTCAACTCAGCTATTTCCCCTTGAGGGTTGAGTCTAGGAGCTGGAAGGAAGGAAATTGACAAACATGTTTAATTTCCAGAAAGTTTATCTCCTCACTTGGCATTGCTCCTGAATTCCCATCTGTCGTCTCTTGTTAAATTTGCACTGTTTATAAACTGAACATCACTGAATTTCAAATAAAAACTGAACTAAGCCTGTTCTTCCTAAAAGCCTCCTGGTACCACAAAACATCTGTGGACCCATCTACATCATGCATAGAAACAACTGTTTAATCATAGGTTTCAGAGCAGTAGCTGTGTTAGTCTGTATTCGCCAAAAAAATGAGGAGTACTTAGAGCCTAACACATTTATTTGGGCATAAGCTTTCATGGGCTAGAACCCACTTCAGCATGTTACACTCTAGGCATCTGATGAAGGGGGTTCTAGCCCACGAAAGCTTATGCCCAAATAAATGTGTTAGTCTGTAAGGCAGGGGTGGGCAAACCTTTTGGCCCGAGGGCCACAACAAGGTTGCAAAATTATATGGAGGACCGGGAAGGGAAGGCTGTGCCTCTCCAAACAGCCTGGCCCTGCCCCCTATCCAACCCCCTCCCACATCCTACCCCGACTGCCCCCTCAGAATCCCCAACCAACACCCCCTGCTCCTTGTCCCCTGACTGCCCCCTCCAGAGATCCCTGCCCCTAACCACCACCACCACCCCCGGATCTCACCCCCATCTAAGCTCCCTGCTCCTTATCCCCTGATGGCCCCCTCCCAAGACCCCCTATCCTAACCGCCCCCACAAGACATCCCCCCCCCCGCTCCCTGTCCCAATTGCCCTGACCTCTATCCACACCCCAGACCCTTGGGACTCCCATGCCCTATCCAACCCCTGCTGTTCCCCATACCCTGACTGCTCCCTTGGGACTCCCTGCCCCTTCACCATGCCACTTAAAGCAGCAGCCCAGACAGAGCTAGATGTGCTGCCGGGCTGCCCTGCAGGAGCATGCAGCCCCGCTGCCCGCGGGGCAGCATAACTCTGGGAAAGGGGGGGAAGGGGCCAGGGGCAGCTTCCCTGGCCCGGAGCTCAGGGGTCAGGCAGAACAGTCCCACAGGCCATAGTTTGCCCACCCCTGCTCTAAGGTGCCACAAGTACTCCTTATTCTGTTTAATCATGGTTATTGCTAATGTAGTTAGCTCAGTTTCCCTGACTGTTGTGGACTCTTGTTTTCCTGAGATCTATAACTAACCAAACTGCCTCATAGCAGTCACCAGAGGCCATTTTGTACTGTTTTATTATATGTATGCAATGGGAATGGAGGAAGCAACATTGTGTATGTCAAACTTTGCTTGTAGTTAGTGCAAGGAGGCAGCGAAAAGACAGTACAGCTACAGAACTCTCCTCTATTTTCATGAGCCCCATTTAGCAAATATGTACACATGTAAAATGTTTTCAGCTTACCCAGTTCTTTGGTGTACCCAACCTTCCTCCCCAGGAAGAAATCTTCATTAGCTAGAGATCCATAAACCCTGAAGCTGTATCTCACCCCAGGCATGAAAGCAGCTAGAAAATAATAAAGCTGTTTTTAAAACTATTAATCTTCAGTAGCTTTAGGTAACAAAACAGAACCACATTTGATTTACATGGAGATCTATAATTCATTGAAAATCCTGATCTTGCACCATTGATGTTACCAAAAGGAATCCCTAGAAAACACAGCTGTTACTTAGTGCTGCTAAGACAACTGGAGGTGTTGAAACTGAATCCCAGCTAACTACAGTAATGTGGACGCCTGTTCATGGTGTTTGATCAAGACAGTAAACAAAACAATACCACAGATGGTCCTGATGGACAAACACCTGTCAGCGATGGTCTTTACTTGGTCCTGCCTCAGTGCAGGGGGCTGGGCTTTATGACCTCTCAAGGTCCTTGCCAACCCTACATGTCTATGAGTCTGCGAAAGAAAACTGACACGCTTGGCAATTGTTAGACTTTAATAATCGAGTTCCCATAATCCGTTTCCTAAAATTCAGGTGTATGCCACCCAATGCCGTAACAGAGTTGCAGCATAAACATTTTAATGAATAATTGTTCTGCTTTCACCTGAGTTGATGAGACAACTGGAAGTGTTGAAATCAAATCTCTTCCACTGAAAGTCACAATGCTGGGACCTTGGAAAGTTGCACCAATCGACAATATATCCATCAAATGCATTTGTGGCCTTCCAAGAAATATAAATTCCATCAACTGTGCCATTAACTCTTTCTTCTTCAAGGTTAGTACGATCAACCTTTTCTTCAGCACCTTGGAAAGAATGGAATAAAGCACATCACAAAATAAATAGTATATCTATCTATCTATCTATAATATATATAAATAGTATATCTATCTAATACATATATAATATATGTTTTCTGTCAGGAAGACCTATACTTAGGTCTAATTAAGATTGGTAGAATTACTATGCTAGTATTGCCATTACTGTACCCAACGACTAGATACCAGTAAAACTGCAGATTTTGTCTTTTCAATAATGTTTCATCACTCACCCCCAATAGGGAAAGGACCCTGAAAGTTGATCCCTACCACTAAGAGGCTAATCACACAAATACCTTCTAGTTGGTTGACTGCATTAAAATTTGTAACACCAGGAACTGAACTGCAGGCTCACAAAACTGGAGCCTGAAATAGTAGGTCACTAGACCCTGATCTTGCAATGAGTTCTATGAGAGTGGAATCTCTGCATCTATATGCACACGTAGGATTGAGGACCTTGTTGGCTAAACCCATCTGTATTTTGCTCACTGGAATAACTCCATGAATGTAGCATATTATATGTGTGAAAACCCCAGGTGGGTGGAGAATGGGGAATAGATAAAGATACATATACTGCTATTATCTTACAAGCTAAGTGATCTCCATTGATAGAAGGTAATAGTTTTCAAATGTATTCGTGGCAAAACAGTCATTTTAATTTCAAGACTAGATTAATTATCCTATGATAAATAAAATATTGACTGTAAAAACTATAAAAGATAAGCACCACAAAAGTTATTTTAATTGGATTGAAGATACACAAACCACTATCTGTCGCTCGGGAGATGATTATCACTGAAGGAAGTGAAGAATTAATATTGTTCCTTGCTGCCACGCTGATTTTGTAGGAATGGTTATCGATGGAAACTGTTGTGCTGTTTTGTAATCCAGAAATGGAGATGTATTCAGGCTCAGAGGCTTTCTCTAACTTTTCCCAGTTTATCTCAAATGAAATACCTCCACCATTAGCTCTAAAGTCTGGTGATGGCTGGGGGGAAATGGAAAATATTTCAAGATCTATTTAATCTGCAGCTAAATTTACACTATTACACATTGTATTTGGCATGATTCTTGTGGTAGATGCTTTTAAGGGTAAGAAAGATACTGTACCTGTGATTCTGTTTTACAGAACAAAAAGAGAATTGGTTTTCACTTGAGGAATGACATTAAACAAATGACAGTTTCCACTTAACCCATATTTTGTATGTGCATATAGAAATATTTTTTTAAATTACTGGGAGTTTTGAAATAAGGCCACCTGAAGGATTTGTGTATGTCGTTTCCTATTTGTGCTTATTGAATGGACAGTTTAAAAAAGTAGGCTTCCATTCACTTTTTTAAAAATCATTTTGGCACCCAAACATCGTAACATAACTACCTTTTCTTGGAGGGGAAATGGGGGTTCCCATGAAAAAAAGTAACATATGGTCCAAATCCACAGCTTGAACAAAAATCCAGACTCTCTCAGCAGCAGTGTAAGCAGTGTGGTGATTATGGTTTCCATTGTCACAAGAGCAGCTTATCATAATGGAAAATTAAAGTGAGAGAGAAATATTGCACCCTGCCAGGAACAATACCCCAGATACTGTGCCAGTCATTTCTGTAAACTTTCTTAACCATTTCGGTGTCCAGACTCACCTTCCAGAATAAGGTCACATTCCGTCCTCTCAAAACTGGGGTAACTTCTCTCCAGATATCAAGTTTCCCCGAGGGAGCTGCAATCAATCACACAAAACAAAGCTTCAGTATACTGGGATGGGTGAACTGTCCAAACTTTCCTAATATTCGTTAAGGAGTCCATCCCACCTGCAACTCATCTAGACCCCAAAACTCACCAATCCTGTGCCTCCACACCAAAAACTGAAGCTTCCTTGAAACTACAGAAACAGCTCCTGGCTCATTCAGTTCCAAGCCCCACTTCCCCTCCCTCTCCCAACATGCACATGGATGTTCCCACCACTGAATGATGCCTCCACACCCAAAACACACAGCTACCATTATGCCCGTTCAGTGGTCCAGCTACATCCACCTCCTATCTCACCAGTTCTGATTCATCTAGTGCATTCTGGTCTCTCTCAAGCACCAGAACTTCAGATTTAAAGTGGCGGAGACTCCAGAGGTGATAGATTCCAGAGAAAGAGAACCTTTTAAAGACGTCATATGTCAAAACAGTTTGGGGAGGCATAGGAAGAGGGGGGTTACAGAGAGGAGGGAGCCAATGGTATAATTCAAGGCAGGGATACCACAGAAGATAGCTACAGATTATGCTGCGTGTGGCAGAGGGACGAGGAAGAGTTGGCCAGCACACCTCACTGGTCAGGGGAAAAAGTGATGGGACTGAGTTTGGCACAAGATTCAGATAAAGCACCTGGAGATCTGAAACCTTATCTGGTTTCACCTCAAGCTCAAGTTTCACTGATCAGTCTGTTCTGTGCACATGTATGCACATATTTTAAAATGGTATTGACCCAATACCTGCAGCTCTTAGGCTTGCTTTTCCTGTCCAGCCCCATACACCAATGACAAGGAGCTTTCTGGTATTTCCAGACATCATATCTGGCAGATGGCAAACAGCAACTTGAAGAGCAAGTTTGTCTCCTTCCCCATGGACTGAACTCACCTGCTTCATTCGTTCTGACTCTTATGGTTTTGCTCCATTCACTCCATTTCCAGAAGTGGCTAGCTGCACCACAACGCATTCTTAAGGCATAATTGGAGAAAGGCTGCAAGCCACCTAGAGTGAGGTATGGATATGAATTTGACTGAACAACTGAACTATTGTGCTGCAAAAGCAAAGGAGAAATGAGACATGGTTAGGGTTCATACCTCTCTGATGTGGTTTTTGGCTGAGATTCAGGAAGTCATTCTGTCCCCTGCTTCAACCAACAGTACGTTTATTACATCTACCTTGTCAAGTTTGGCCCAATGCAGAAAATTATGTGGAAACATGCTGGAAAAGTCAGAGTAGGTCCAAATACATGAATATATGGGATGCTCACAGCGAGCTCTATTAACCCCTTTGGCTAATGCTGTCAATAGGAGCCCTTCATGTTGGGCTGCCAAAATTGCTACTTAATTTTTTACCTATGTAGGTTGAAAAAGGTGTATTTAGTGAGACCTATTTCTGCCTCTGGTGCTTGTTGTCCATATGCCCCTTTAAAATATATGATAAAAGAAATATCTACCTATATGCACCTCCTTACTAGGATCAGGTAAATAGGATGATGTTCTGGACATGTACATATCACTGGAATATTAGCATACATATGTTCCAAATTGGACCCTCCCTTCGGGCATCCCCCCCACTTGCTACCATCCTCAAAAGGATTAGGGTGAACTCTGCCCAAGATAAAGTGGGTATGCAGTATAGACCCCATGTTTTGTATAGTCCCCTCATCTAAACTGTCATCTGTGATGATCTGCAGCTGGCGCACTTGAGGCAGAACATCCACTGGAGGTCTTCAGGGGGGCCTGTCCATCCACACTTGCTACAAAAGTGGTGCACTCCTGCTTGTGCTTTACTTAGAGAGGCAAGGTGGGTGAGGTAATATTTTTTATTGGACCAACTTCTGTTTGGTGAGAGAGAGGAGCTTTCAAGCTTTACTTGGTGTCAAGTTACTGAAATAATTTGGGATCCTATAGATCATTGGTGCAACCAAAGTCCTACAGTGGCATCAAATCTTATGTACAGGGGGTCATAATGGGTGTCTACGACCAGGTATGGATTGCTGATTATGAATATGCCATTGATGTGTGTATCAGTTTTGTAGTAGAAGTTATGAATATTGGCTCTGGACTGTCTGTCTTTCCAAATATTGTGCTCTGTTGGGAGGGACATTCCAGAATACTGGACGTCAGCTTTGCTTGAGCTGCCTGATGGGCCGTTAAGGACCATCAGCTACACAATGAACTTTGCAGATGCCTGTCCACACCCGAAATTCTCCAGAAATGTGACCTGCCTGGTCAGAAACTGAATCTTGGAGAGTCTGGTAATTGGACCATGTGGCTATGAACCTCCATTTTGCAACTGGACTCTGCATAAGGAGGAGGAGGAGGGACTTCGCCCACAGGAAGAAGTCTCTAAAACCTGGGAAACACTTCCTCCATTTTGTCTTCTACCTCCAGTCTTCAGCCTGCCTTGTTTCCAGCTCTGGATGGAACTTTGCTACACAGGGGAACTCTGGCCAAAGGGTGCTGACCCATCCCTGGAGGGGATGCTTTCCTGAGACTATGATTTGAACCTGCAGTTATTCTACCTTTGCTGCAAGCCTGAACCAAGAGATTTGCCATTACTGCATGTAATTGATTTCTTTTAACCATTCCTAACCCTCACCTATACCTTTTTCCTTATATAATAAACCTTTAGTTTTTAGATTCTAAAGGATTGGCAACAGCGTGATTTGTGGGAAGATCTAATTTGTATATTGACCTGGTCTGGGGCCTGACTCTTTGGAATTGGGGAGAACCGTTTTCTTTATTTGGGGTATTGGTTTTCATGACCATTGGTCCCCAGGACAGGTGGCTGCTGGTGGTGATACTGGGAACCTGGAGTGTCTAAGGGAATTGCTTGTGTGACTTGTGGTTAGCCAGTGGGGCGAAACCAAAGTCTTTTCTGTTTGGCTGGTTTGGTTTACCTTAGCGTGGAAAACCCCCAGCTTTGGGCTGTGGTTGCCCCTTTTGAAGCAATCTGTCCTGATCTGACACTCACAGTTAGATCCCACCAGGAACAGCACCGTCACACTTGGCCTTTAATACTCTGGAGTTGAGCTGCCCCTGTATGCACTGGACCATATGGAAACCTAGATCAAGTCGTGAAGACTAGGCGAGCTGAACACTCAGTAAAAGGATTTGGAACAAGGTTATGGACTCTGCTGCAACCTTCCTCCCCCTCCAAGAGGCTGTTGGGAAGGCCAGAAAATTATATGTTCACACAAGTCTTCACGGACATCAGCTATACTACATGCTGTAGCTGCACCTACCAAGCTGTAATTCAGGACATTCTGCCTCCTATACATGGGCCTCTACCACTGGAACTGAAGCTGAAATCTCCATTCGCTCCAGTAATATTAGAGCTTATAAGACTTCCTGCCAATATACGGTCACAAACTCTTACACAGTGCAACAAGTCTAGCATTCTATCCAATAGAGGGCAGTAACGTATATGCAGACTAATCCGCATAATACATCTGGGAAGTCTAAATGCCAACTGCAACAGTACTTTGGTCGCCGTGACATCACAGTCACCAGCAGTACTCTGATGGAGTTGGCTCTTGAGAAAGGAGTTGACTCTGACATATCCTGATGGTTTTCAGCTCCTCAAGCTTTCACATGGCCAACCTGGAGCAATGTACATTGCTGCCTAAGCTTTCTGCGTTCTCTCCTTTTGCTATTGCTGTTCACACAGCCATTTTTCCCTGTCTCAGGCTCACAAGCTACAGGGCATCTGATTTCTTCATTTCCTGCTCCTCTCATCCAACTAGGTTGTCACTAAATCTTGTTGCTATTTCCTCCACAACATTTTAAAAAACATTTGTCTATGACCTGATTACCTTCCTGCCACCTAGACGCATGCACCTTCCCCACCTGTAGCCTCTACTATTGCCTCTCCCAAGATTTACAGTGACTGAAAAGTGAAAGCTCAAATTGGAAACAAATGCCCACTTTTAAGTGAGGGTTATTAACGATTGGGACAGCTTGTCCACAAATGTCTTTTTCAAGTTTTATTCTAGTTCAGCCATGTTGGGCTGGATGCAGAAATCATTGGTTGAAATTCTATGGCCTGTGTTATGCACAAGTTCAGACTAGATGACAACAGCGGTCCATTTTGACTTTCAATATCTATGAATTATGCAACTGCTACAATTCTCTTCCTCACCTGATCAGACCCCACATCACTCACTACTAAATTCTCTCCATTGGCTCTGTCCCAACCTAGCTCTTGAATTTCATGTCTCAGCAGATGTCTTGCTGCTCCCACAGAGAGAGCCTCAATAACTTATATCGTGACAGGTTTAGGATTAGCAGCCGTGTTAATCTGTATCCGTAAATAAAACGAGGAAGACTTTGTAGCACCTTAGAGACTAACCAGTTCATTTCAGCATAAGCTTTCGTGGGCTATAGCCCACTTCATCAGATGCATCTGTTGAAGTGAGCTATAGCCCACGAAAGCGTATGCTGAAATGAACTGGTTAGTCTCTAAGGTGCAACAAAGTCTTCCTCGTTTTAATAACTTGTATGTTCTGAGTGGCCTTTGCAATGGTGGGGTAGCCGTGTTGGTGGCAGAATATGAGACAGACAAGGCAGGAAAGTAACATCTACTGGTAGTGTGATACTCTGGTTATCTTCTCTAGACACAAGGAAGAACTCTGTGACACCTGAAACCTTGTCCCCTCCACCAATAGAAGTCAATCTAATAAAATATACAAGCTCACCCACCTTGACTCTCACCTGGTCTTCACCAACACTGACAGCCTCAAAGGCCTACACAGTTCTCCGACAATGTGATTTGATCACACACACTTGTGCACATTTGGCATTACACCTACTAAAGGCCAGTGGTTCACCCACCCACTACCCATGGTATTAAAAACCATGAAGCAAATATACTATACCCCACACCCAAAACCACCAGTTGCTTGTCTAGATTGAAATTTAAGTTTCTTACCAGCTCCACGTGCCCACTCGGGTGGCGATTTTCAATCTGACATAGCAGCTTAATTGCTTTGTACTTGGGCTGCATACGCCAGTACAAACTGACTTCTGTGGCTTTCATATGTTCTACAGAAAGGTCAAAGGGGGGAGATGGATGAACTGCCAAAGGGAAAGATAAGTTAGATTCTGAAAAACTTGAATTCAAGCACTTTCAAAATATCTTCATTGAGCAATAAAGTGAATATGAGGCTTAGGCTATGATTTCCTCATTACAGCTCTCCAAGTGGGATTCCAGACAGAGGGACATATTAGTAAAAATAGAAGTGATGCTTTAAGAAATTGAGTCTTTTATCTGTCTACTGCTCTAGAGGGGATCCAAGTCCCAGTTCACTGGACTTGGAGCCAAAGACCCGCAGGTCTATTCACCACTCTTATATTGACTGAATGTAAGCAGATCCATTAAACTTTCTGTAGCTCAGTTTCTGCATTTGAAAAAAGGGCCTACTGCTATTCTCTTCCTTTGTTGAAGTCCTTTGAGATCCTCAGATGATACTGCAGAGCTGGAAATAGTGGGTGTAAATTTGGCTTTGCTTTATTTGCTAATGTTTTTAAAATAAAAAAATCTACAGCGAACATCTGTAGCAATAGAAAAAATGGCAGCACTTGCCTAAAAAGACAGGCTAGAATAGCACTCAAAATGCTAAGCTTTATACCATCAGAAAGAGACATCTAGTATTGTTACAAGAAGCACCTACAATGCCTACAACTGAAAACAGTTTGAGAAAGAAACTCATTTTCTTGTGTTTTCAGTGTGTTTCCTTTATGCATTTGAAAGCACTTTATGTATGGTCAATTTTCCTGCTTCCCTTATGTTAAATTGCTCTTCTTGTCTCATGCACTAGCATGATACTACTGGCATCCACTGCTCATGGGGGTGGCAGGTGTCCACTCCCTCAGGCTCTGTAATAATATATTTACCACTCAAATATCACTCATTATGAAGGAATAGTTCATTCTAATCCCAAAGTTATGTCCACCCCACACAAATTTGGTGTCCTCTCCCTTTTGTTTTTGAAGATTTACATCGGAAACATGCAATTGTGAAATTGTGGTGTCAACGTTCTGTAGGCCAAAGGAATGATCCCACAGCACTTTGTATCCTGAGTGGCTCCTTTTTTTATGCTCCTCATTTGGGCCCTTCGTTGCACATCTCTCCTCACATTTGGCAGATTCTGAGACCATAAGAGGGATCATTTTGATCCCTTTAAACCTGGAGATCATACTGTGTTCATCGGTAACAGCAGCTGCAAAACTGAAGAGGGAGCATGCAAGTGTGGGCACAGAGAAGATGGGAATCAGGGCAAGCTGGGAAAAACAAACATATTTCTATCTTTAAATCCAAGAAAGGTGTTCAGACAATACTGCCTTATGGAGAAATATGACGTATAGCCCCAGAATGTTCGCTGCTTGTTATCTTCAGCCTACTCAAAAGACCCTTCAAAACATCAACAAGGAGGAGAAAAACCCTTACCTCTGTGAGCTACATCAAGGACAAAATTAGCACTTCTTTTTCCTAGAGGGTTTTGGGCAGTCAGTGTTAGGTTGTATATCATCTGCTGATCTATAGCCCAAGAACAACGGATGGGTTCTAGATAATGTGCTGTTTCTTGGTAGCAAAATGTTTTTTGGGAAAATCTTTCAAGAGAGAGGAAAAAGACACTGGTTTCATTTTTTCGGTTTAAAATAAAAAATGCTGCAGAAGCAAAATAGTCAAACTGTGATGTCTACCTAGAACAGAACTAAAACTTAAATAAAAATACACTTATTGTATATGCATAATTCTCTATCAACAAATGTAAGAGTAATTTTTATTATATTTTAAAAGAACTGGCATAAAGGAAGGTACCCAGGAATGGTTTATTTGAAAAGCAAAAAGCTTTCCGAAGTTGGTAAGCAACTGTGGCTGATTAGCTAATGAGGTTGTTTGGGTGATCTAATACTTCTAGCTTGTTTCAGGGGCTGACTGTTCATGTCACTCAGTATTCTGCAGGAGAACTGTGACGATAGAGAATTGGATGAATTTCCATTGTTCTTGCTGTTGACAACAGAAAACTTCCATGAGAGTTAAACACTAAAATGTTGACCAATTCAATTCTAAAATGGCCTTGTGCAAGATGGGTCAGTAACAGCCCATAAGTATTTTCAGTTCTGTTGGCTTTTCAGCAGAAGTTAAGCTGTTATACAGTGTCCTGAATGGATTGAACTCACATGCACAACGTTACCCATGCCTATAACTGTGTAGGACCCAGGCCGTAGAACACAGATGCTTTCCAGACTGCCCAACAACTGCGTGGGGGGGGGGGGGGTAGGGAAGGGGGTGCGGCATAGTTTGACTGCTATTTTGTGGGGGAGGTACGACACACATACTGAAGCCAATTCCCCTGGTTCACTGGCTTTCTTTCCCCACCTGCCGTGGTACCTGGGCTGCCAGTGCTGGGGGGAAGAAGGGCCGGCTTAATGGGGGAGCCACATCTGCAGCTGCGGTGATGCCACATGTTGACCTCTAGTTCCTCCCCTATTCCTCTATCCCCCTTTCTTCCCCATCCAATCCCCCTTCCTTCTCCCCATCCCTGCCCTGCCCCCATTCCCCTTTTCTTCCCACACCGTATCCCATCTCCTGCCTCTTCCTTCCTCTCCCACCTCCCTACGGGTACTCACTGTTGGAACAGGCTGGTAGCCATGCAGGGCACCCAGCACATATAGAAGGGGAAGGCAACTGGTACTAGGACCTAGGAGGTGGCATCCAGCTGCAAAGGCAGAAAGCCAGAGGGGCCAAGTGAGCTGGAAACATGCCAGGGGCGAGGCACAGTGTAGGTATGACAGAGCCCCGACCTCTCCCCCCATTCTCTGGCAGGCTGAATAGAGCAAGCCCAGGGCAGTGCTTGCAGAAATGGGGGGGGAGGGCAGTGGCATGTGACCACATACTTCAACCTCTGTTTGCGGGGGAAGGCTGCCCAAACTACACCTATGGGGAGGCTCAGTATGGGATGTGGGGGGGGGGAGGGGAAGGGGCTGGGAGGATGTGGGAGGGGGAAAGGGGCTTGTGCAAGTAAATGCGTGTAGTCTCTAAACTAAAATGAATTAGCAATGCCTAATCTTAGGGCTAGAAGTGAGGAAATGAGGGTGGCTCACTCTGAGAAGAGTTTAAGATTAGCAGTCCTGTTAGTCTGTATCCGTAAATAAGATGAGGGAGACTTGTGGCACCTTAGAGACTACCCAGTTGAGCTGGGCTCCTGGGCTGTCTCTGACTTCCGCAAGGTGGTAGGACCAGAATGAGCCATCCAGCCCTTTTGACAACAAAATGGCGAGTAAAGGAGAATATATTTCTAGGACTCACTCGGATATTCAAAAACTTTGACAAAGGCCCTCACAAGAACCCAGTAAAGAAAATCCGTCAGTCCTGGGTAAGGAGGTAAGTTGTTAGTATGATGGATCAGAAACTGGTAAGGAGACAAAATAAGGAGTGAGGCTAGTTGGTCAGTTTTCAACATGAGAAAGTGTTAACGGTGGTGCTCCTAAGTCCTGTGCTGTTAAATTTGTTGTTTGAATGTATTGCTTAATGATCTGGAAGAGGGTGCAACTTCTTAGAGCATACAGAAAAAAATACTTTACTAGATTGTAATTAATAGATTCCAAAGGCAGAAGGGACCGTTAGAGCATCTTTTCTGACCTCCTGTATAGCAAAGGCCATAGAAATAATTTAATCAATTGGGAAAACTTACCTTTCAAACAAGTGGTATTTTGTTGAATGAGCCCCATAAAGATAGGTATTTTCTCCTGGATTCCAAGTACAGGTTACGGTCTTCATGTCCCAAGTGTCACAGGAAAGATCTTTAGGCTCATGAGGTGGTTCTTGTAATTAAAACCAAGGAGAAGATCAATATGACAAATGTAGCAACAACTACATAACATTTTTAACTAGTAACATGTACAAAGCCTGATTGACTACAGTCATTATTATTTCAATTGCACTCAAAGACCGCCTCAGAGAAGAAAGCAGACTAAAATGTACTGTACTCTGAATGATCGCTGCACTCTAAACATGTTTATGTCAAATAAAGATCTATCCAATGTTTAGGGTGTCACCCAACTTAAAACTTACTTCTATACTTGGAGGGGGAAACTTTTATGCTATGCTAGTATTGTGCGTATTCAGGCTGAATTCGTAGGTGACCGTGTTTGACCAGAAGAGCTGTGTAAACTCAAAATCTCTCTCTCCAACCTTGTCCAATAAAAGCTCCTAACCCAGCTTGTCTATGGTTGTTAATTCAGTGTTGCTGTAGCTGCGTCAGTCCCAGGATATCAGAGAGACAAGGTGGGTGAGGAAACAGTTTTTACTGGACCAACTTCTGTTGGTGAGAGACACAAGCTTTTGAGCTTAGCCTCAGACCTGAAGTGCTGCATCGGCGCAGCACTAACGCAGCGCCACTGCAGCTGCACCACTGTAGCGCTTTTGGCGAAGACATTCTAAGCCGACAGGAGAGCGAGAGGCGGTGGCTATGTCCGACAAAGTGCTGACCACACCGGCGCTTAGATCGGTATAACTTACGTCACTCGGGTGTGGATTATTTACACCAGGGGTGGGGAACCTTTTTTCTGCCAAGGGCTATTTGGACATTTATAATGTCATTCGTGGGCCGCTTGCTCCCCCCCCCCTCCCCCGACTAAGCCTCCCCCCCCTCCCCGAGGAAGCCCAGGCTGGCAACGGGAGCTGAGACCCCAGCTGGCAAGGGGCCAGTGGGGGAAACCTCAAAGCAGTGGCAGGCGGAGTGCTTAGCCCTGCACTGCTTTGGAGTTCCCCCGCTGGCCCCTTGCCAGCCGGGGTCCTGCCGCCTGCCCCAGTCAGCTCCCGCTATCAGCCTGGGTGTAGGGGGTGATGTTGCTTTACCCCCGCCCAGCCTCCCCACATCTAACTGCCTTCCCTCTCCCACCCCTGCCTGGCCCGGCCAACCCCACCGAACCTAGCCTCCTTCCCCCTCTCACCCCAGCCTCCTTCCCCCCATGCCTGACCCACCCAGCCCAGCCTCCCCCCCACCAAACCTCCTTCCCTCCCGCACCCACGCCTCGCCCACCCCATCCAGCCTAGTCTCATGCCCCCCTCTCCGCCCGCCCAGCCTGGCCTCCCCCCCCCCCCTTGCCTGCCGCCCAGCCCCCCCCACACACACACACACCCTTGACCGTCGGCTCCCTGCAGCTCCTCCTGTCGCCGCCCGGCTAATGGTGTCCACGCGGCGCCGGCAGCTCCCCCAGGCACTTCCCGGCCCCTTCGCCGCGCGCAGAGCAGCCCCCACCTGGCGGCCCGCGCACGTCCTGCCAGGTGGGGGCAGCTCCGCGCTTGGCAAAGGGGCCGGGAAGCGCCTGGGGGAGCCGCCGGCCAGTGACACGCGCGGGCCGGATGGAATGATTTGGCGGGCCATATAAGGCCCGCGGGCCGGAGGTTCCCCACTCCTGACTTACACCCTGGAGCAATATAACTTGTACCAAAGTAATTGGTAGTGGAGACAGCCTGGGAAATATACTCAGTGTCACAGCTAAATACAAGGCAGAACAGATTGTTTAGCATAAGTAGTTAACACATAATATTTCAAAGGACTGTTCAAGGTGAAGTGGCCTGTTAATACCCCTCCAGTGGGGGGGAGGGGGGGAGTGAAGGCAGATGCAGGGGGGGAGGAGGGGTTGTTAATGGGTAGTAGATTGCTGTAATAAACCATAAATCCATTATCTTTATTCAGTCCATGATTTTTAGTATCTAGCAAAGTTATTAATTTAAGCTCCCAGGTTTATGTGTTTGCTAAAGCATTAATAGGGTTTGAGATTAATCATGAACCTCTTTCAGTCAAAATCTACTTGCACTACTTACACTTGAAAACAAACCGTTCCTCTCTGGAATGTGTAAGGCAAGGACACGCTGTCAGGGCCAGTTCCTTAGCCGCTGTAAATAGGCATAGCTCCACTGGAGCCATGCCAATTAATAGCAGCTCAGAACCTACCCCTTCAACTTTACAAGTGATTTTTGTGGAAAGCAATCCCTCCCCCCGCTCAGCAGAAACAGAGACCCAAAGCAAAGTGTGTACTTACTGCCCACAAAGAGAAGTGTTGCACTGTATTCTTTGTTTCCTTTACCGGAGATACTACAAAAGACAAGAATGCCAGGCACTTCTGCAGGTAATACCTTATTCATAGTAATCGCCATGGTTCGCTGGCTTGTGTTGGAGTCTGGGTAATAATAATCAGTGTAATTATACAAAAAAAACTTAATTCTGCTCTCTTTGCCTCCAATGCAGCAAAAAGTGACATTTGAGCCTTCCTCTACAACTTTATCTTCTGGGAAGATGTATGGTGTATTGTCATCTGAAGTATCTAGGCCTGCAAGATACAAAAGAATAAATCTTTTAATTTGAATGTTCTTTCTTTATGCCATGGAATCTCTTGTGAACAGTCCACCCCCATGACTAGATAACTGAGAAAGCACTAGGGACAAGTTTTCCAAAAAGTGCTCAAGATAGGTGCCTATGACTTTGAATGCATAACTGGGCATTTGCACACATCTGGTAATTGTATTTCAGCTATCCACATGCAAACATCCATTTGTTTACCCTCATGTCCTACTTAAACCCATAAGCCTTTGTACAGTGGTGAATTTCACCCCCTAGGACCTGATCCAGAACCCAACAAAGTCAATGGAAAGACTCCCATTAAATTTAGTGAGCTTTACATCTGGCCTCTAACACAGGATTTATATATACGGTTTTGCAAAGGCAAGCTAGGATGCTGGGTGTGAACATTTGTTCCTTAATGACCAAGAAATGGTGTTTTTGATCCCTGTCCAATGTTAATTCATAGACTGAAGTCATAAGGGATACATTTAACTAGAATAAAAAGATTTTGTCCATTAAACTGTAAGTTTGAAAGGCTTTTTATCCGCCAAGACCCAAGTTAAGGGCTCTGTGCTTCTCATGCTACATTTGGTAACATTTCTAGTATCTAAATCCAAGCAGGACCTGTGCAAACCTGAACCAGTGCAGATAGTAGTTCCTTAACTAAACTGTTTAGTCATCCTTTCAAACACCTGTTTAAAAATCATCTAAGTTCACTAGAAATGAAGCTGTTCCAGTGAAAACAGTCAATTTGAAAGAGCTAATCACTGCCTTGCATTCAGCCGGTTTTTCCTGGGTTCTACAAATACAGTTCCCAGAAGTTCATTCAGAAGTGACGCAAGCAGTTGGTTTACTACTAGTGTCTCTTGTCCTTAATACTAATTGCCAGACACAAACCTGAGAGAAACTAGTTAAGGATATAAATCTGTATCAAAACTTTAAAACAAAAAAACTTTCTAGAGAGTTGTAGTTGAAATCCTAACCCTCATCTTCATCCCTTCCCCTCCCACAGGCACATTAATTACATGAGAAAAATGACTAGAAATTCTAAATTAAGATGACATTTTTTCAGTATGTTGAAATATTGAAATACAGAGTTAAGGGGTGAAATCCTGGCCCTAGTGAAGCACATGGGAGTTCTACCATTGACTTCCATGTGGCCAGGAGCTCACCCAGGCAGCCTAAACCATTGTGGCTCTTAAGTCCCAGAAGCCTTATACTAGAAATCTTGTTATAACCTTAGCTACAGAGAGACTTCTGTCTGTTCATATTAAACTAGTACATGAATGCAGAGCCAAATCAACAATCTTGCATTAAGAAAAAAAAGTGTAAAATATAAACTTCAGAGAAACATTAATAACTCTTAGTTCTTCTTCGAGTGCTTGCTCATGTCCATTCCAAGATGTGTGTGCATTCCGTGCATGCACGGTCCGGAAAGCTTTTCCCTAGCGGTACCCATAGGGTCGGCAGGGGCGACCCCTGGAGTGGCGCCCTTATGGCAATGTATATATGCCCCTGCCGACCCTCCCCCCCGCTCAGTTACTTCTTTCCGTCCTTGGCGGTCGCTGGAACAGCTTTGCTTCTATCTGAGATTAGCGGTATCGTATAGTTGTAGTTAGTTGTTAATTAGGTACTTAGCGTTTATAGTTGTTTATTGTTGTAGTTGTATAGTTAGATAGTTTAGATCTCTGGCGTCAGGTTATGCCTGGGGCGTCAGGGTTTAAAGCGTGCAAAGTCTGCGGGAAGCCTATGCCAATTAGCGACCCTCACTCCCGCTGCTTGAAGTGCCTTGGGGAAGGCCATCAAACCGAGCGGTGCAGTATCTGTAAGGGCTTCAAACCCCGCACCAAGAAAGAGAGGGATTCCAGGCTGAAACTCATCTTGATGGAATCCGCACTCCAACCGCATGCGGAGGCTTCCACTTCCAGCAGTGCTCCGGCATCGGTCCGCAGTACCGCGGCACCGAAGGGCCAGAAGGCATCTCGGCACCGGTCGCCTCGGCACCGTGCGGCCTCCTCTAGAAGGCACCGCTCTCAGTCCCCGGTGCCTTCTAAGAAGCCTCGAGGGCGCTCCCCGGTGCGCAAGACCACGGGTGATCCCTCTTTGGTGCTGGTAGCTCCGGAGCGCGCGCGGCGGCCCCGTTTAGAACTCGCACCAGCAGCTGCGGCACCGGAGCCCAGAGCTGCTTCCCCGACTGTGGGGTTCTCCCCTGAGAGGGATGCGCCCGGGTTGGATCTGCCATCAACCCCAGAGGCGTTTGATGCGGCCACGAATCTAATTGGGCTCACCATTGATCCGGCACCGCACTTTGTCGCCCCGGCACCGGTGACTCGCGCAGTGGCTCCCATCATTCCACCCGTACCAGTGACTACGGTGCCGTCTGCGTCAACTCTAACGGCACCGACCCTGTCATCGGCACCGCTGGTCCCGGCACCGTCTCGCCCCGCACCGCAGGCGCCAGTGTATCCGGGGAAGCCAGAGATGTATGCCAGACAAGCCGTCATGTCACCGGAAGGCACGGCACCGCCTTGGTCGCAATCCGACTACTCTTTGGAGTCTGACGCGACTTCATCGAGGTCTAGATCTAGGCATAGCCACCGGTCCTCTAGACACCACTACTCTCGGCACCGTCACTCTTCCCATCGTCGGCACCGTCAGCCCTATGCGATGGAAGCCCAGGGCCCACCTCAATGGCCTTTTTGGACCCCCTTCGCTTTCCACCAAGCCCAGGGGCCTCCTTCAGTATCTTCATTGCCTTCGGTGCCCGGTGTCCGCAACGGTTACTAGACCCCAGTCGGAGGGGGCTGGGGAGGATCAGCTCCCTGGGCCCTCCGGTACTCAATCACTTGTACAGGAGGCTCAGGAGCAGCAGCCCTTTCAAGAGGACCTGCAGATAGAGAACCCGCAGCTTGCCTCTTCCTCATCGTCCCCAGATGACGCAGTGGCGGGGTCCTCCTACAACCTGCCACCCATGGACATTAGGGGTCATCAACCACCGGGAGCGCCAAGGTCAAACGGGGCCTACTCCTAAATCACATTATTCTAAGAAGTTAGATTTATGGGGTAGGAAGGTGTATTCGTCAGCGGCCTTGCAACTCCGTATATCCAACCAACAGGCTGCTCTCGGGCGCTATTCTTATAATACGTGGTCCGCATTGAGCAAGTTTGAAGGTAGCTTGCCTAAGGAATCTGTGCACGAATTTAGAGCCATTGTCCAAGAGGGCAGAGTAGTCTCTAGGGCTGCTCTGCAGGCCGCATTGGACTCAGCAGACTCTGCATCGAGGCAGCTGGCTACGGCAGTGACCATGCGCCGGGGAGCCTGGTTGCATGTTTCTGGCATCCCTCCACCAGTGCAAGCGACCATTCAGGACTTGCCGTTTGACAGACAGGGACTGTTTGCCCTCGACACAGACAAAAAATTACAATCAATGAAAGATTCCAGGGCGATGTTACGCTCCCTAGGTCTACACACTCCTCAAGGCCAAAGGAGACCCTTTAGGCCTCCGCCGCCCCCACCAGCCAGGTTCTATCAGGCTCCCCCGTACAGAAGGGATCAGCCCAGGAGAGGTGGAAGGGGCGCTAGTCGAGGGCGTCAGCGGTCCACATCGTGTCAGTCCCAGGGTTCAGGAAATAACCAACCTCCTGGCCCTAGACCGAACTTTTGAAGCTGCGCCCGGGGACGCCGAGCCAGCCTCCACCTCCATAGCTTCCCCTCCGTTTGTGAACAGTCAATCCCATTTCTACCAGGCGTGGTCCTCTATCACCTCGGACAAGTGGGTTCTCAGCCTGGTAGAAGTGGGATATTCTATCCAATTCTCTGTTCTCCCTCCCACCCACCCTCCGTGCCCGTCCCTCTTCAGGGACCCATCTCACGAGCAACTCCTAGATCAGGAGGTCCATACCCTCTTGTCTTTGGGCCATAGAGGAGGTTCCTCACGAATTTCGGGGCAAGGGTTACTACTCCTGTTATTTCCTTATTCCGAAGGCCAAAGGCGGTCTTCGCCCTATCCTAGACTTGCGAGGCCTCAACTCCTACATAAAGAAGCTGAAGTTTTGCATGCTATCCCTCGCTATTATAATCCCTGCTATGGATCATGGGGACTTGTTCGCCGCCCTCGACCTAAAAGACGCTTATTTCCACATCTCGATCATCCCGAGTCACAGACGATTCCTGAGGTTCGTGATGGGGTCCCACCATTACCAATTTACAGTTCTTTCGTTCGGCCTCTCCTCCGCTCCAAGGGTATTCACGAAATGCATGGCGATAGTCGCAGCATTCCCTCAGCTGGGGTGCGCATCTCAGAGGGGTCAGGACTCAAGGTCTCTGGTCCCAGGAAGAGCTGACCCTTCACATCAATGTCAGAGAGCTCAGAGCGGTCCGTCTAGCATGCCAGACGTTCCAGTCGCTCTTGCAAGGCAAGTGTGTGTCAGTTCTAACAGACAATACAGCCACGATGTTTTATATAAACAAACAGGGTGGTGCTCGCTCCTCTCGCCTGTGCAAGGAAGCCCTCGCTCTTTGGGATTTCTGTATTCCCAGAGGGATCTCCCTCACAGCCGCCTATCTCCCGGGGACTCAGAACATGCTGGCGGACTCTCTGAGCCGCTCCTTCCGGGGGCACGAATGGTCCCTCAGGCCGGATATTGCCCATTCTATCTTCCTAAGGTGGGGGTTTCCCCTCCTGGATCTGTTCGCCACGAAGGCCAACAGAAAATGCCAGAGGTTTTGCTCCCTCCTCAACCTCAGCCCGGGTTCGGAAGGGGACGCATTTCAGATACCATGGACGGGAGGCCTGCTCTATGCGTTTCCCCCATTCCCCCTTGTTCACAAGGTATTGCTCAAGGCTCGGCAGGACAAAGCGTCCCTCATACTTGTAGCGCCAGCTTGGCCTCGTCAACACTGGTACACGGTTCTGATGTCCCTCTGCGTGACGAGGCCGTTAACATTTCCCCTGTCACCAACGTTAATCTCCCAGGACCACGGGCGTATGTTACACCCCAACCTGCAGTCTCTCCACCTCACGGCGTGGAATATCCATGGCTGAACCCTGTAGAGCTACAATGCTCCGATTCAGTCAGGGATATCCTCCTGGGTAGCAGGAAACCTTCTACGAGGCTGACTTACACTGCCAAATGGAAGCGCTTCTCATTGTGGTCTCAGGGCAAAGGGAGGGACCCCCTGTCCTCTTCGATATCCAGTATCCTAGATTACCTCCTTGAACTGAAACAGCAAGGATTAGTGCTCTCTACTGTTCGTGTACACCTGGCTGCTATATCTGCTTTCCATCCAGGCTTTGGAGGCACTTCGGTTTTTAGCAATCCCCTAGTTCTCAGATTTCTAAAAGGATTGGAGAGATTGTATCCCCAGGTGCGACAACCTGCCTCCCCATGGGACCTCAACCTGGTTCTAACGGCCTTAATGAGACCTCCGTTCGAGCCTATGGCCACCTGTCCATTATCTTATCTCTCATGGAAGACTGCCTTCTTAGTGGCAATCACTTCTGCCCGTAGAGCTTCTGAGCTTAGGGCGCTCACTTCAGAGCCGCCCTACACAGTCTTCCATAAGGATAAGGTCCAGCTACACCCTCACCCGGCCTTCCTTCCCAAAGTAGTCTCACCCTTTCATTTGAACCAAGATGTGTTTCTACCGGTGTTCTTTCCCAAGCCTCATTCTAATAACAGGGAAAGAATGCTTCACTCATTGGATGTAAGGAGGGCTTTAGCCTTTTATATAGAAAGGACTAAGTCTTTTCATAAATCTCCACAACTTTTTATTTCAGTGGCAGAAAGGATGAAAGGATTACCAGTTTCCACTCAGCGCCTCTCGGCCTGGATTACATCTTGTATTAAACTGTGTTATAACCTTTCGAATGCTACTCCCCCAGCACTGACAGTGCATTCGACCAGAGCTCAGGCCGCATCCACAGCGTTCCTGGCGCACATTCCGATCGTCGACATCTGTAGAGCAGCGACGTGGTCTTCGGTGCACACCTTTACTTTGCACTACGCCATCGTGCAGCAGTCGATGGAGGATGCCGCTGTGGATCAAGCGATCCTGTCAGCAGGGACTCACAGTACTCCTCACCCTCCTCCGAGATGACTGCTCGTAAGTCAAGCACTCGAAGAAGAAAGAACAGTTACTCACCTTTCGTAACGTTTGTTCTTCGAGATGTGTTGCTCATGTCCATTCCAAATCCCTCCCGCCTCCCCTCTGTCGGAGTACCGGCAAGAAGGAACTGAGCGGGGGGAGGGTCGGCAGGGGCATATATACATTGCCATAAGGGCGCCACTCCAGGGGTCGCCCCTGCCAACCCTATGGGTACCGCTAGGGAAAAGCTTTCCGGACCGTGCATGCGCGGAACGCACACACATCTTGGAATGGACATGAGCAACACATCTCGAAGAACAAACGTTACGAAAGGTGAGTAACTGTTCTTTCTCAGTATTCATTTATATGAATACTACAGCCTGATGGCAGTGAAGCAAGAATCACAGGTGGTTAATTTATGCCCCCCATTCACAGAAAACATGATACTGTTACAAAGTTGAAATTGTTGAAGTGATTCTGCAGTGCGTCCAAGAATTATTATGCAATAGCTTCCGAAGAGACAGTGCCTTCCTAGAAGAGCCCTAATCAGAGGAACTAGTCTGATTTCAGTGGTGAGGATATTACAGCTTCCTTGTTTACTACAGCAGCATTGCCAAGGACATCACAGATTTACCACAAAGTAGGATTCAATTTATCCTGAAAGACTAAGTCCTTTAAAGCGCTGCAAATTTCTTGCTCGGGTGTGAAAAAACACACACATACCCCGAGCGCTGCAAGTTTCAGTGCTGTGAAGTGCCAGTGTAGAGTGTGCTGGTAACTACTCCCCTTGTGGAGGTAGATTTTTTACAGTGCCATGACTACCCAGCCACACTAAAGCGCTGCTGGGACCGCTTTACCATTGCTAGTGAAGACATGCCCTCAGGCTGTGTCTACACTGCACTTTCGTCGTTAAAACTACTGTTGCTCAGGGATGTGAAAAAATTACTCCCCTGAACGAGAAAAGTTTTAATGATGAAAAGCACCTGTGTGGACAGCACTTCACTAGTGGGAGACACTCTCACACCAACAAAGCTGGCGCCCCCCTCATTGGGGGTGGTTTTATTTTATCAGCAGGAGAGCTGTGTCTCCTGATAACAGCGTGGCTACCCCATGTACCTTACAATGGCACGGCTGTAGCAGCACAGCTGTGCCGGTGTAAGGTGTGCAGGGTAGACCTAGCCTAAGAGATCCTGGAGTTGCACAACTCCATTGCCTTCTAGCCAATATAAAATGTAATTTATATAACTTTACGGAAACTAAAACTGAACATATTTTAAATACGTGATTTAATATAATCTGGATTAACATCTTTAAAAGTTTTGTGTAAAATAAAAACATGTAGCATGAGGTTCTGCTAATTAACTAATTCAATACTTACATTTCTCATTTCCTTCCGTTGAAACCTTTAAGAATGCAGGTAAGAAATCTGCCATTCACCCAGGTGCCCAAAACATAACACTCATCTCATATAGGCTTTTGTTTTTTGATAATAAAAACCACACTCTCCAAACATATAAGAGTCTACTTTAAATGTAACTCCATTTACTGTGATCAGAATCCTACTGATCTTATCCATGTGACTAGTCCCAGTGGACAAATGCTGCAAGACTGAACCTGTTAGAGGGAATTTCATTCACACACATTGGTTTTCTAAATAAAGTTAATGAGATCTGGACTGCTTTTCACTGTTTTATTACTTTTATGCAAGGATTGGTGTTAGTGAGCCGCTATCTTATACTTTACATGTTGCAGTTGTACTGGAGCTTTCATCAGAGGATCTCAAAGCACTATACAAAATGTAATCAATCCTCATTATCTCCTGTAAGGAAAGTGAGCCTTGTTCTATCTATGCTACAGTTGGGTAAAGGGAAGTACAGGAAGGTGAAGCAATTTGTTCAAGGTCGCATAGCAAATCAGTGACCAAGCTAGAAAAAGAAGCAAGAGTTCCTGGTTCTATCCAGTGGCTATCTTTCTTCTCTGCTTGTACACTGTAATACTCCTAGCTGTTGTTTTAATTTGCTGACTACAGGTTTTCTAAGGAGATAAAAGAATATTTGGAAGTTCTATGATTTTTCTAGGACAGTAAAAACATTAAAACAATGCACTAAATGAAACAATTATTCATACCCAGAGGAAACTAAGGTGATAAGTAATAGCCAAAGTGATTTTGTCAAAAACACATCATGCCAAACCAACCTAATTTCCTTCTTTGACAGGTTTACAGACTAATGGCTAGCGGGGAAATAGCAGATACAATATATCAGGATTTCAGGAAGGTTTTTGGCACAGCCCTACACAGGAGTGGCACCAGCATTTCTGCCTCCCTAAGTGGCAAAGAAAAAAAAAGAAATATATTAAAAATAAAAAAGGAGAGAGAAAAAAAGGCAGAGAAGCTGCCGCGCCACCGAATTCCCACCGGCAGCTTTGGCGAGGTTGAGCTGCCACCAAATTGCTGCCGAGGCCGGCAATTCCCCCTTCCCCTCCCCAAAGGTTACCCCAAAGGGAAGACTAAGGAGGACTAGATAACCTCATGAGGGCCCTTCCAGTCTCACATTTCTATGGTTCTATGAAACAGTACAGACAAGTACATTAGAACCCCATTTATCGGAGCATCCCTTAACCAGCTCTCTGCATTTACCGAACAACCAGGACTCCCAAGACCAGAAGCAGGTGATCTCTCCTTTGGACACTAGATGGCGATGCAGCATCATTTTCTCATTCTGTTTATCCACATTTTTGCTTGTCTGATCTAGCCTGGCCTGTCCAAATCAGATAAATGGGGTTCTGCTGTATTAGGATTGTAGGAGCCCTGGGTACATGGGACCCCCGCAACGAGCCGGTACTGAGAGTGTGCGGCATCTGTCGGCGCTATACCCTGCTCATGAGACAGCTCATGGTGTCTGATACCATCAGGTAGTCCAGAGACATATACACGGAACATGTCACGGGATATCGCCAGTACCAGGTCGAGTAGCCGAGACCGCTGACCAGGGAAACATCCCACCCCTTCTTCCCTGACAAACAGAGGGACACACCCCATCCATGTACTTATCGCCTACACCACCACTGACTTGGACTCTTGCTACACCCCATGGGTGGCGTACCCGAACACACTTATACACTGATGCTTTAAAAAACTCTCACACCCCAATCTGGATCTATGCTGGATATGTGATATGCATGTGCCTTGTAAACCCTGTATCTGTTACCTACAATCGCTCATAACCCCAGCTTGACTCCAGATGTCCAGTACCTTACCTATCAGTCTGTATGTTTTCATGTTTAACATTAGCTTTAATAAAAAATTTATTCTAAAATGGTCCATTGAGGTTGCTTAGCCACTACTGACATGAACTCCAATATTTTACTGGCTTTACACTAGCAAATTAAACCACCGCATTAAATAAGCAACGAAATATCCCAGTCTTGCTTTGCTTACCCAGGACAGTCTTCCACTGACTCCAACGACTCCAGAGTTTAGAGAATCTTTCATCATTCACCCTGCTCCTGATTCTTACAGAGTGGGACGTGCATTCCAAAGGTAATTCTGAATCCCAACTCCAGCGCAGAGTTTTTTTCAATTTACTGAGAGTTGTATTATAATATTCCTAAAAACAAACAGTAGGTAAGTATGCTATTAAGGCGGAGTATGGTGAACAAAGATGTGTGTAGAATGCTTAGTTTAGGATTAGGTTTGTGTGTAACTATGGCTTTCACTTACACATTGCAGTTAGCGAGATTGCAGGCTTGATTTACAATCGTATTGTTCCCACTCTATGCTGTTGGAATTCTACTGAAATCATTGAAGCTATGTCTGCATGAAATCAGAATCATGCAGTGGTGGATCAGGCCCTGTATGTTCAAAAGTAGTAATTTCACTTTCAGGTGACCAATAGGTTGATTGTGCTTGCAATTATGCTAATTTGCACACACACCATTCAATGTACAGCTGCACACTTGAGTTTTCTGATAATCTGGAGGTTTATGTACATCCTCATTCTACACTGCTACTGTTTTTTAATTGTATATGTCATCCACACTAAGAATTAATTTTATATTTGATTGTAGTCAGGCTCAAAGAGAGCTGGAAGTCCTACAATGGGATGGGGAACATAAGGCATGGCAGGAAATGGTTTAAAAGATACAATGGGGCTTTGTAAAAAATGTTAAAATATATTACTGTTGAAAGGATACTTCTCTGTCTATGGAAGCCAAGAGGATAGTGACTGTCTAAAATATACAATGGAAAAATGATGATAGCAAAGAGGTCTTAGCGAACCATTTATACAGCAAGTCAGTAATTTAATCCCGTACAAAAGGGAATGATAACATACTAACAAAATTGATGAAGGGCCGGACAGAGGCTAGCTCCTGCCTGGTGGAAGTTCCCTTGCAATCTCCTGAGCACAGAGACCATCTGGGGCGATTCCAACCAGTGCGCAGAGTGTACGGGAATAGCCCCAGGTCACCACGACTCAAACTGATTCAAGTACCAGACTAGCCATGCAGGCAAACGTTACTCTGTTTTCTGAAGGAAGAGGAGAGTGCATTTTCCCCAGTGTGCTGCAATTTGGCACAGTCCCACTGCAGGAGCATGACTCAATGCCACAACAAAAGAACGAACACATGCGTGTGCACACACACACACCCCTAATTGAATTGTGCAATTGTACAGCTCCCCTGACAGCTCTGACTAGGATTCGAATTCAACCTCATTATCTCATTCTCTTAATGAGAATTCAACCTCATTAAGATAACACTTGGGCTTTTTTCAATGGCTTTGCTCCCCAGACTTCTAAATTGATTCCAGTGGCATTTTATGATTTAATGTTAGTTTTTAATTACAGGGGAACTTTTTACCTTCTGTTCTGAATAGTATGCAAACTATACTTGCTTCCGTGGGAACTATATCACTCATCCATTGTATATTATGGTATTTTCTTATTTACAATAAAATAGTAGTAAGAACATAAGCTGCTGACACAACTACTGACCAAATGGACTTTGTATGTTAAGCTTTCACCCTATGCATTAGATACTATTCGTATAAATTCAGTTTACTGACTTGGGACTTACAAGCCTGTCTGTCTTCCAGTGGAAAACAAATCAAGCATACACCATGTTGATTTTGAATCCATCACTTCAATTTCTATGGGAAGTGATCATACATAATGAGCTCTCATATTCTTCCCTAAATGGTAAATAAATCTAAATAACTATAATGAGTCTATTACTCTTGGCCATTTATTTTATACTGAATCATTAGCTTTATTGCTAGACTAATGGGCGCCATGTCTGTTTTCAAGCACTGCTATTATCTTAATCGAGGCTATTTGTCCTCTTGGCATTAATCATGTTTTTTCTGAAATGGATCTAAACCCAAAGCTCTCTCTTCCCGAGGCCTTGGCTACATGTGCAAGTTAGAGCACGTCAATCAACCCCAGGCACCTTAACTCCTGAGGTGTCCACACTGGCAAGGTACTTAGAGCGCCTGGACTCTGCAGCTGGAGCGCTCCTGCCAATCCACCTCCACGAGAAGCGTAAAGCTTGCTGCGCCCCAGCTGACACATCTGGGTGTCAGCGTGGATGACGTGTTGCATTACTGAGCTGTGACTGGCCTCGGGAAACATCTCATAATCTCTTGAAGTCAAGTAACCACTCTTGTCATTGTTTTGAACTCCGCTGCAGCCATGTGGATATCCCCTTTCAAAGCTCCGTTTCTGGCAGCTTATGTGCTCCGGGACAAAGCAAACCATTACTGTGGAATATTGCTGCTGCGGAGGCAGGTGTGGGGCGAGGGCTGGTGTCTGGGTTTCCCCCTGCTGCTGTCTGAACTTACAAGACAGCATGCTGACATACTCTCTGCCCCCCCCCCCCAACACAGTCTCTCCCACCACATACACACAACAAACTCCTTGTCACTCCAACCCACCCCCACTTGAAAAGCACGCTGCTGCCACTTGCACACTGGGATAGCTACTGCAATGCACTGCTCTGTGGTGTTGCAAAAGCTGCTAATGTGGCCATGCCACTGCACGTGCAGTTCACAGTGTAAACACACAGCAGCACTTTCCTGTCTCCCGAGGGCTGGTTTAACTCCCAGTGTTCTACATCTGCAAGTGTACCCGGGCCCTTATGCAAAAGGCCCAAAAGTCAGTTTAGTGTGTGTAAGGTATGAGAGTGACTGATAGCATTCCACTGGGACGGAGCATTCTCTATGCTGCATACACAAATTAGAGAGATGTAAATGGCAATTTCCTGTGAACCATACTCAGACAGGGAGGAATTTTGTTTCCTTAAAACAACAATGGGCAAAATCCTGACCCTGGTCCATGGGAGTTTTGCAATTCTGGCTTTTGGCTATATGGACCCTCCCTGCCTCTGGTGTAGTCTAGTTTTTAACAAGCATGATTCTTACGTTGCATTCTTGATGTCCTAGCAGATGGGATTTTCTAAAGCGGTCAGCATGAATTCTAATTCTGCTCCCACTGACTTCAACAGAAGCAGAGTTCAATCAACACTGAATACATCTAAAAATCCCATCCTCTCGGTTCGCCTTTCCAGCTCAATGTGGGCTGCGGGAAGTGGTGGTCAGTACATCCCTCGGCTCACGCCACTTCCCACAGCCCCCATTGGCCTGCAGCAGTGAACCGCAGACAGTGGGAGCTGCGATCGGCGGAACCTGTGAATGCTGCAGGTAAACAAACTGTCCCGGCCCACCAGCGGATTTCTCTGATGGGCTGCGTGACACAGGTTGGCGATCCCTGATGTAGACCTTTCTTATGAAGCCCTGGACATGTCGATGTGACAAAGCTACCTCTACACATCAGACTGTTTGATTTTGCTCATATTGACACATGAAGACACATGAAATATGTTTTTAAGAGCTACTTACTGTCCAGACAATATTCATTTCTTCAGTTCGACTAACTTGAATGTCAAAAACCATTTCTAGTTCAAACTTGTGGGCTGAGTCACTAACATCCCATTCCACCACCAAACGCTGCAGAGGCAAATTCTTGGAAATGTTAAGGAATGTAGGTAGAAATTCCTGGGTTTCTGGAAGAATAAATAGTTGAAAAATATTAACACTGGTTTACTGCTTAACTCATTCAAATTTGTTTGAGCCAGGACAGGCTGTAATACTGGGGCCACTAGAGCAATGGCCCAATAACATTTTCAACACAAACTTGAGAGTGGGTAGCTGGCTCCCAGGACCTACTGAATTCCGCTACCTGACTCGCTGTGCCCAGTCATGTAACCTTTGCTTTCCTTAAAGAAAGACAATAATACGGCCTGCTAAGGCTGGGATTTTCCAAAGCACTTAATGATGGCTTAACTCTATCCCTGTTATCATGAATGGCAGGAAAGTTGGGCCCAGCCTAAGCACTACTGACAAGCCCACTTGTACTGTTTGTCTATCACGGGGGGGGGGGAGGGGGGGTGTTGTAAAAATTAATGTTTGTATAGGGTTTAGATGCTTTAGTGTGAAAAATACGTGGCTATTTTAAAAAACTTTTTTTTATAAGAAATTAAATTCTTCAGGCAATCCATAATGCAGACTCATCACTTTTTGGTGTTTAGCAAAGGACGGGCTCAGGGGCAGTCTGGCATCAAGCTTGCTGGAAACTGCAGACCACCTATAGAGTTACGTTATGGTAGAATGTTTTTCCCCAACTGCTTATTTTAGGAAGACCACAATCAGCTGCTACCTAAAAGGTTTTCTGGGGAAAATATTTACATGGATGCACACTCACTCACACTCTCTCTCTCTCTCTCTCTCTCAGAGAAAGATGTTGAAATTCAAGACTGACATGTGAGACGAAAACTGGCATTATGCAACACAAGAATATGCAATGTCCCTTACAGTGAAAGTGGCAAATATGATTGATTTGTAGAAGTAAAAGGTCTGTGCTAGCCATGGCCACAACATACCCTTTACAATGGAGCAGCCTGGACCCTGTCAGTGATTTTGGAGCCATGCCCGTGTGAGAATAATGACCATCAATTTTATGCTGCTGTGAAGAAACCCAGAACATGTTATAAATGTTTCATGTTTGCTAGCGAATTATCTGGTGGAAAGCCTGGGAGTGAATTTCATTGTCCAAATGGAGAGAGGGAGCAGCAATTTTAGGTCTTACTGGAGGTGAAACTAGCATGATTGTTAGGGATGATATGGCAGGAAACCAAATGTCTGAGCCAGTGAAACGAGCCATAAAATTAACTATAGGATCTTGAGATTTTAGAGACAGATGAAGACATGATAAGCCAGCACCTTATCTCCCTGCCTTTTCACCACAGTCACGGATTACATTTTACCGACTGTGACTATCAAAACAACAGAGGCAGGATCTGATAACCAATGACTAGTGCTTGAGAGATCACAGGCATGTGAATGGTGCCATGTGGGTGTATTTCACTGGCACAGCTGGGAACACGGGGTTGGTTTGTTAAAAAATCCATATTTATGCTTAAATTGATTCGAAAGCACTATAAATGAAAAGATCTACACATGCTTCTTTACCCCACTGCCTAACCTTAGCTGCTCATTATCTAGTCAGCATAACCTTCTATCTTGACCACTCCTTTGCATGGAGAACTATCCACTGTGCCTGGACACAGATCTCTTTATGTGTACAGAAAGAGGTTGTTTTCTGTTTTCTTTCTACTGGGAACTGGCCCACCCCAGTGTCTTCCTTTTAAGAAGCACAAGAGGTTGAGGAACCATCCAGGAAAGGAGTCAGATGTACCTGCAAAGAAAAGTCAACAGGTCGGTGAAAGTGTTTACAATGGGTCAGATTGTCCCTTCCTGGATTAAAACCATGGAAGGGAGGCTATGGAGAAGGAACATTCTGTGAAACTCACCTGAATTTCTTCTCCAATGACTCCATTAAAGGGGGGGGGATTATTTGCTTTATGGAATGAGCCCAATCCCTGTAGATCCACAGGATACCAGGACCATCTATGTGGAGGTCTCCTGCATCCCTCAATGCCAAGCATAGGAAAATTAAGAGTGAGGTTCCCAGTAGGAAAGCAAGTGTTTGCAAGATCAGGATCATGCTAAATCTCCACACTGTTTTGTGAGATTAACCAAAGGTGATGTACAACAAAGATGGAAGTCTCAAACTCTGTTGTTTTAAAAGCTACACTGCACAGATTAGAAACCCTGGACTATGACAGTCAATGAAACAGAAACTGAACAGTCTTGATGGAAAGTGCCCAAGAGAGAAAACTAAACATAAGACATGCCTGGATGCATAGCTAGATAGAGGCTGAAAGCCAAAATATATTCTGCAGTAAACCATGTCATTAGACCTGGTGGGTGTCCCATTATGCATGTTTATTGTTTAACATATAAAGAAATAAAATACTAATAAAACAGCAATTTTCTTATAACGAATGTCCTGCCTTCAGATGGACTCCACAATAAGCAGATTTGGGCTGACTGATATTAGGGATATCACTAGGTCAGTACTTCCCAACTAGGACATTTTACTTCATGTGCTGACTGATGTTTTTAAGGTATTCAGCACTTCCTTTATGCCAGATATTTAGCTAGTTTTGAAATTTATAGTTAGGCACCTAAATAACCAGTCAGATTTTTCAGTGCATCTGCGGAGACTCAGCAGCTCTGAAAACCAGCCCACTTACTCTGGTGTCTAAGTATGTTTTTTGGTCCCAGACTTGAGGAACCAAGTTTGAAAAAAGAAAGAGGAGAACTTGTGGCACTTTAGAGACTAACAAATTTATTTGGGCAGCAGACAGAATACCCCCGGTCAGAGTTTTAGGGGGGGTGTCAGTGTAGATTTGTTCCTGTGCTTTTTTTCAGGGACTTTCTTGAGCAGATGGTATAGTTTCTTTTGGTAATCCTCAGTGGGATCAGAGGAAAATGGCCTGTAGAATGTGTTAGAGCAGCGGTCGCCAACCAGTGGTCCGCGGACCACTGGTGGTCCGCGACAAAATCTGGGTGGTCCGTGGTGAAATGTCGGGGCGGGGGGGGGGCAAGCGGGGAGGGGCAAGCGGTGGGAGCCCCCCCACCGCCTGCCCGAAGCATGCTGCAGCGGCGCTGCGCCGCGGGAGTGTATCCCTATGGGGCGGGGGCAGGGAGGCAAGCCCGCCCCCTGCCTGGAGCGTGGTGCAGCAGCGCAGCGCGGCCCGGCGCCGCGCGAGTGTATCCCTATCGGGCGGGGGCGGGGGGGGGGGGGGGAGGGAGGCAAGCAAGCGGCGGGAGCCCCCCCCCTGCCTGCCCGAAGCATGCTGCAGCAGCGCGGCGCCGCGCCGCGGGAGTGTATCCCTATGGGGCGGGGGGAGGGAGGCAAGCGGGGGGAGGCCCCCCCCGCCTGCCTGGAGCGTGTTGCGGCGACGCGTGTGTCCCTATGGGGGGGGGGGGCGCGGGAGCCCTCCCCCTGCCTGCCCGGAACATGGGCCGCGTGAGTGTGTCCCTGGGGGGGGGGGGGGCGCGGGAGGCCCCCCCCCCCCGCCTGCCCGGAGCATGGTGCAGCGGCACCGGGAGAGTCTGCCCCTATGGGGGGGGGAGGCAAGCGGCGGGAGCCCCCCCTGCGCCAAGACAGAGAGCCTCCAGCTACCCCGGCTGCTCCTGTGCCCCTCCCCCCCCTGCTGAGTCCATAATTGGCCCCACACCCCAGGAGGTGATGATGGCCAGGAGGCCGTCTTTCACCTTCCTGCTGCCTGCGGGGCATACATTGTGCAGGGGTGTGGGGCTTTGATTGTAGGCGCCAGGAGAAGAGGGTGGGGGGAAGAGACCCCCCCACCTCTCCCACCTGAATACAACCACCAAGCCACCTGCTGGATACTTCCTGGCTGGCCCCAGGCCCCCCTCCCCCCTCCCAACTCACTGGATCCTAGGGTGACCAGACAGCAAATCTGAAAAATCAGGACAGGGGGTGGGGGGTAATAGGAGCCTATATAAGAAAAAGACCCCAAAATAGGGACTGTCCCTATAAATCGGGACATCTGGTCACCCTACTGGATCCCAGGAGCAGCTACAGGAGAGGAGCAGAGGAATGAACCTGCCTGCTTGCCAGATACTCCCCAGGACAGGACAGCCACCCCAGGTAAGCACCCCAAACCCAGGACTCTCTACCCCGGCCCCTGGCAGGTGACAGGTCCCTCTGGCTCTTGGGGGAGGGGAGCCTTGTTACATTCAGCAGTGATTACCTGCAAGCCCTGCTTCAGTTCCCAATCGGAACCATGAGTGTGGCCAGGGAAGGGGGGGCAGGCAGGGTCAAGTGTGGATGAGTGTTTGGGAGGGGTGTGTGGAGTGCTGGGCTGTGAGGATTGTTGTGGACTGTGGAGGGTGTCTGGTGGAGGGCGCAAAATAAAAAGAACAACAATATCAAGACTATCAAATTATTCATTTATTTTCATTAAATATATAAGGTAAATAATGAAATTACAAACCAAACATATATTCTAATATGCAATGCTACCTTATGCAATATTCATTTAAAAAGTTTAAAATAAGCAGTGCTCCAGGAAAAGGAAATGGGGGGGAGGGGCAGAGGCACAAGGTAAAAATTTTGCCAAGTTTGCTATTTTATAGCAGCTTCCCTCTCCTGCAAATCTGTGTCTGTGTCCATTGCCTTTTTGCTGCTTCTCTCTCCTCTGGTGCTAACCCCTGAGGGTTATGTCTGCTCTTAGTCAGCCCACTTGACAAGTTTGATTGTCCTTGATCTGTTTCTCCTTCCTCATTCACACCTCATTCATTCAACAGGGCACTTGATTATAAAGTTGGGGGGGGGGGGAGATCTTATTCTACTCCTAGCAGAGACATTTTTCTTTTACCTTAATTATACTACCTTGGGGGCTATAACAGATTACCAAAGTTCAATACAGAGTTTCTAAAACAAGGTTATATGAAAAGGCATAACACAAAAGTCATTTAAAAGTTAAACACCCCCCCCCCCAAATCTTGCCACACCCCCCACACACACCCCCGGGCCTTTTTAAAAAAATTCATGTTAGTGGTCCGCGGGATTCAAAATTGTGAGTTTAGTGGTCCCTGAGGTCCGAAAGGTTGGCGACCACTGTGTTAGAGAACTCCCTAGCAGCCTCTTGTTCATAGCCCGACCTATTCATGATGACGACAGCACCCCCTTTGCAGCCTTTTTAATTATGATGCCAGAGTTGTTCCTGAAGCTGTTTGGTGTTGTGTTCTGTACAGCTGAACACGATTTGCAAACTGTATACCATTAAATTAGGCTTGAATAAAGACTGGGAGTGGCTGGATGATTACACAAACTGAAATCTATTTCCCCATGCTAAGTTTTCCCCTACTGTTACTCACACCTTCTTGGCAACTGTTTGAAATGGGCCATCCTGATTATCACTACAAAAGGTTTTTTTCTCCTGCTGATAATAGCTCACCTTAATTGACTAGTCTCTTAGAGTTGGTATGGCAACCCCCATCTTTTCATGTTCTCTGTATATATCTTCCTACTGTATGTTCCACTCTATGTATCTGATGAAGTGGGTTTGGGCTCACAAACGCTTATGCCCAAATAAATTTGTTAGTCTCTAAGGTGCCACAAATACTCCTCATTCTTTTTGCGGATACAGACTAACATGGCTACCACTCTGAAACAATTTTGAAATGTTGATCTTTATAGCTCCTGCAACTGATGGATATTTTCAAGGCTTAACCCTTAAGTAAAGCATGCTGTTGATATTATCGATCAGTCAAAAAGAAAATTACACTGGGCTCCTGTTCCTTAAAATGGCATCTATAAATCTTGACCGCATTTACAGGCAAAGCACAACTTCTGCATGAAACTTTCTATTTCTTCCTACCAGGACATCCAAAATGGCATATCTGTTTATTGCGACAAGTCCAACAGACTTGCGTAACTGGGAAATAATCACAAGTGAAAACACTCCCCACAGCTGGAGTTCAAAAAGCTTCCTTTAGCCTGATTTCAAAATGAACTTAAAAGGCCAGCTTTAGGAGCACAAAACTGAGCCAAGATTTCCTCCTTATATGGAAAGTCTGACTCCTCCTGGGAGCTAGACCAAACTCCTCAGAGCTTACCCCTCTTTTAATATAATTGACCATATCTGGGCCCAGTCACATTTCCCCTCACAGTCCCTGAACTTGGGGCATGCAGATGTTGGCATTCCTCCTTTGAGGGCGAGAGCAAACGATACATTTAAAATCTACAAGCAAATGTGAAACTAGAATGCTGTTGGATACTATCGTGTTTGTTCATGCTGATGTTCTGTCCCTGGCCTCCATCCTGTGTCTGCCTGGTCCATTTAGATTGTTTTATTGTTATTTGTATTATTATAGCACATAGAAGCCCCATGGTGCTGCGTACAGTACAAACTCAAAACAAACAGTCCCTCTCCCAAAGAACTCCTGTTCAAAGTATAAGATCAAAGACAATAGATGAATACAGAGGACATCGAGGGGGGAGTACTAGAAACCAATGTGACAGTATTTCTCAGCATGGCAGACAATGGTTTTAGCACACCAGAAACCTAATTGTTAAGGGTTTTTTGTAGGCTTTGTGGCAAAAGTTTTAAGGAAAGATTTGAAGGTGGATAATGAATAAGAGGTGGATAATGATGCCCTGGTACGGCACATCGGCTCTTGCTGGTACGCCGTACCAGGGTGTATCAGCTTACTTTCACCTTTGTGTAAAAGGCACCCCAGGTTGGAGAGTTGAGGGGACACAGCTGTTCAAATGTCCAGATTGTACCCTGGGTAATGTCACAGAAACCCAACTTCTGGTCACTTCATTTTTCTTTTTAATGATAAGAACATGGAGTTTGGTAGGGATTTGCTAGACTTGCTCGTAGTGCCATGCCAAGAGTGTTCTGATACTGGTTTGAAAACTCCAATCCTGCCCTTCCATCACCCTCCCATCCTGCAAAAATTCTGTCATCAGCAAGTTCTTTTGCAAAGGAACCTTCCTAGCCTTTCCTGAAGCAATCTCAGTAATTAGATATTCTGAGTCTATCCACGTTGTATTGGTAAATGCTGTATTTTAATGATCACCACTGAAAATACAATAAAACAACAACCTAGGCAGTGCTTTAATTATGGTTTCATGGTCGTGGTTCCAAGGCTATTGTTACAAGCCATGTTCATTTAAATGTACACAGGCCTAATGAAAGATGTCCAAACAATTTCCCTTGCCATCTAAGCATATGCACTCATGTCCAGAAACAGCACATGCATTTGGGGCACAAAGTTTTGAGGATTTAGCCCTAAGCTTTGGATAAGTGTGACTAGAAGGCAGAAGACCAATGCTGACATTTACATGGATGAGACAACCAACAAAAATGCAACAAGTGTGATGCTTCCTTGGGATGCCCAGAACTGAGAGTCACCTTGTTATCCCCCCGCCTCAGTGAGAGAGAAAGACTTGCTTGTGTTTAAGTGAGCGTCAGCTCCCTGATGTATCTGTTGGCTACACAAACAATCTCCTCAGGACTCTGCCAGCCCTTACTTTGCAATAGGTGCATCCCAACTCCCTGAACCCCCTTGAAGCACTTCCCCTATAGTGTCCAGCCCTTAATCACGGGAAACGCCCAGGTATTACAAGGTAAGCTGTCCCCACAGGAACAGTGCAAACATCAACTTGTTTGGTTCAACTGGGGATCAGCAGCAAAATAACATCACAGCACTGAGATATAGTTACAGTGAAAACAATCATACGTTTATTATCAAAGGCTAAGATTTAAGAGATCGTGAATAGGTATAATCGTGTAAACAGAAATGGTAACCTATAGAACAAAAAGTAGAACATGCTTTGTACAATCTAAATTTAACTTCAACATACTAAACTGTTGTCTAAATTTGTTTTCGGTGAGATTGTTTCTCTCAGCATCTCCAACCAACATGATGTGGATCCCCCTTTCATAAATGCAAACACTGCCGTCCTTTGTGTTTCTTCAGTGAGGGATGAACGATATCTTTCTGCCTTCTCCTTATACTTCCCAAAGTCATTGTTTTCTCCCCAGTCAGGATGACCCCCATGTGGTTTACTCCCTGGTGTGCTGGCTCCACATTGACTTTACATCTTCATGTTGACATTATATGCAAACCAAGTTCCATTGTGTTAGCTTACAATGCTTTTTTTACATATGAATCAAGTACACATGTGACTACATCCTTTGTCAACTCTGCCTAAGACATAGTCCCTAAAACATATTTTCAGTACATATACACAACTCCTTAATATCTTTCGTACAACAATTATGAGGATCAGTATGCCTGATTAGAGACTTCAATGACCCTTTTTGGATAAATACTCTAAAAGTGGCACACTAGGTGTAATGAGTTTGAGGGGCCTATTAGGAGTTGCTGTTACAGAACAGTGAACCCTTTGCAAGCTGGCAGCAATGGGCTTCTGTGTCACAGAAAGGAGTCTTGGTGGAGTGTAAAACTGGATAAATTGGAGATGAATAATCCAGAGAAGAAAATATAGGTCAAAAATAGCTGAGACAAAGTAGTAGTAGAAGATAGATAAATGTGTCTGGTTTCATACCAATGCGAGTTACTGATTTAACAAAAGGTAATTTTACAAGGTGACCTGTGGTGCTTTTGACCCTCCCTCATGCTTTGTAATGAAGAGAAACTGATTTATTAGCATGCTAGGTTACCTAATAACAGTGGAAATGTCAGGCCTAATTTTTACAGGGAAAGTTCTGTTTGTTATATATGCATTGCAAAGTAAAAAACATGCATTCAGATCTCTACCTTGACCTTGGTATATGCTGAAGCACGCCATATAAAGGAGTATTGTCTGAAGCACAAAATGATCCATCAGTTATCCACCTTCTCCTGAAAAGGACAAATTGTGAAAGAATAAACTTTATTTTAGTTTGAATTTCATACTAGAAAATTGAGACTGATATCACTTAAATATAGGAACCATGAATAAAGGAAAACAGGATATAAAGAGAAATTATTTTTTTTAATCTGGTTACACTATGTGGAAACATCCACATATCCCATCCAAGATTAAATTAAGCTAATTTAACAAAACAATAGATCCTTAAAATGCTGTGAGGGTTTCTCTTTCAAGGAATAAATCTTACTACATTTAACCATAAACATGAATATTTGCCCTCAGCGCCACATACCTTATCTCCAAGGGATCTGCCATGCAGATGAATGAGAGAGTCCCCTGGGCAAGGAGAGAGCAACAAAGTTGTAAAATACTGTGTGGGTCTAAGAGCAAAATCTTCCTTATCCGTGTTCTGAGCCAAAGCCCACTGAAGTCAATGGAAAGACTCCCATGAACATCAATGTGCTTTGGATCAAACCCTTAAAATTAAATGAAAACATTTTGTTTTCACACTTTGCTTTACTGTGATGTAAATGTACAGTTCTCTAACTTTCCAGAAATTACTCACAGCCTTCTCTCAACCATTTACAAGCTGAGTTGCAAGCCTTCTTTGCACTCTAGAATTCACATTGCAACAGGTAGGAATTCTGCTTTGACTTGCAAGATTGGACCCTAATGGCCTGATTGTCAGATGTTGTGAGATACAGAGCACCCTCAAATCCCATCACAGTCTCAACACCTTGTCCTGTCACCGCAGAAGATATTTTCTCACAGGAAACAAAAGTGACAGAGTCCTGCGGCACCTTATAGACGAACAGACATATTGGAGCATAAACTTTCATGGGTGTCAGATGTATGCTCCCCAGGAAACAGTTATTCCAACTGTATCCCTGGACAGTTCTGAATAGTAACCCATATCTAATGGACCTGATTTAGGTCAACTTTACTTGAGGATTCTTTGAATTGCTTAGTGGGTGCTCAGAAACTTGCAAAATCAAACCTCCTCTTTGGAAGTTTTTCTTTTCCACTCAGTCAAGAGGATCTTCCCATTTGCATTCTGCTGTCTTTAAAATTGTTTAGAGCATCTTTTCCCAAACTGTGTTCCACGGAACACTGGTTTTCCACACGATGTGAATAGGTGTTCCGTGAAAGAATTGTAATTTTTTAAAAGGGTCTTTAATTTTTTTTAAGTTTAAATCTGTCATATTTGAAGCATATTTTACAACTTTTTTGTATTAAATTTGTATTTTTGCTTTGTTTTATAAAATAAAATATATTTGAGCATAAATAACACAATTTTTTTATTTGAAAACCAAACGACTACAAAATAATATTATAAGTGATCCGTAAATATATACCAGGCTAAAAAGTGTTCCGTGGCCAAAAAAGTTTGGGAAACACTGGTTTAGAGCATGAGATACTAGCTGATGCTCATGTTCCTGTAATAATCATGGTGTTGATATCACCATATGTTCTATGTCTATGATGTGACCTGTGATATTATTTAAGTTGTAATCATCATCTGACACATACATACTACAAAAACAGGACAAAATCTCCTCAATTTATCACTTAACTAAAACTGCCAACTATAAGATATTTGTGCTGGGGCTGAGTTTACTCATCTCATGAGAAATAAACAAATGTGGTGTTAATCTTAACTTAGTACATGAAAAGGACAATTTCCAATAGTAAAAGAAACCCTGATCAGACAGAAAAACCCAAAGCATGAATCAGCTATGGTATTCCAATCTCATGTTACTGTTTAGGCAAAGCTGAAGCACAGAACCCCCCGCCCTAAAGTGCAGCACGTAGTAGCAGGAGTTGAACTGTTGCTCATCTAATTTGATGCTGCTGCTTGTCTCATTCTAGTAAACACAAACGGAACCCACCCAAATTTGTTTCTGTATTAGCACAAGGCATTAAAAGTAAAAATTGTGTTTAAACCATACTGGATATAGATCGATTACAGCCGGCATGGAAAACTTCTCTAAAAACACTAACATACATATATTATAAGATTAAAGAAACCTAATAAGATGTCTTTCTGGATGCACGCAACATAAATCCACTGTTCTCATGTTTGTCCAAGACTAAAAGACGTGATAAGTATAGCTTTGTCAGGCTGACTTCACAGGTAAAACAAAATCTGAAAAGCACTATGTGACATCATGTGGGCTATTTTTACAAAATAACAAATTACAGTAAACTGAATGTAGACAAACAGAGGAACTAATGCATGCTTACAATAAGCCACCCAGTGCTGGACGTTAAAACTTGTTTTACCGAAAGAGAGAGAGAATGCTGATTAGGATATTCAGGTTACTCTCAACTCTTTTTGAACAGTGCTACACAATCTTTCATTTTCTAAAGACACAGGCAGAAGCAATTTTGGTTTAATTTCTCATGCTAGGGAAGGAAGAAAAACCACTCCCCTACCCACTGTAAAAAAATTCTTACAAGTACAAACACATTCAGTGGACTCTCCCAAATTTGAACATCAATTATCTTTACATACTGTACTACGAGCACTGACTTCAATGAGTTTCTCTGTATTTATGCTGAAGTGAACACAGAATCTAGTTATTTGAGACTGACAGTTAAGAGGGACAAAAGGAATGGGACTTTATTTGTTTAAAATGTTACCGATTCAAGGATATATTAATTTGTCACCTAGAGTGAATCTTTGTTCTGTTTGGCCAAATAATTGATCTCCCTACTTATAATACACAGTATGTTCATATTCAGAGAATTCACATATAACCAAAGGACTACTGCAAGAGCTGGCTATAGCAAACCAGTTATTTGCACTGTTAAAAGTTTGGGGAAAAAATTCTAGCTGATCTAATTTAAGAGAGATCAACAGAAAATTATTCATATGAGTTTTGCACAAATTTCCCTTTCTGATAGACTAATGGATGGTCTCCACTGCATAAGTGCAATATGCAACTAAACAGAATCCTTTCAAAGTAAATTACATTAAACCTCGGACAACATTCTATTTAATGGATTTTATTTCAATTATACCAAAGGAGTACAGAGATGAAGCACTCCCTCTCCTTATTTAGGGGGGAAATCATTTAAAGTCAGTGGAGCTTAGTCTGTTTGCATTCGCAGCACTTTCATGCCGTTATAACTTTGTTTATTTCAGATGCATTACTCCCTGTTTTCACTAGTATCAGTTTGAAGATAATTAAGCCCAAAAGGAGTCGTGTCTTGTAGTGTTTTATAGGATTTAGCCCAAATTATTTCATCTGAATACTGTTGGTGATGCAGACTAATTGTTGCTCATTATGGATTTGATACTGTGAAATACTGAATACCCTGGCCCTGATTAATCACAGAATTTAAGTACATGCTTAACTTTAAGCACATCAGCTGTCCTAGCAACTTAAAATTAAATATGTGCTTAAATGCTGTTCTAGATTGGAGCTAGCACACTCAGCAATTTATACTACCAAGCTCACTCAGGACACACAATAAAATTAAAAACAGAGGCTATCTGGTCTTTATCCCTAACCAGGGGACCAACCTTGCAGTCCTTATAAATAAAAACTAACTTTCCAATAAACAAGTCACTGGAGCACACCTAATGTGAAACAAGTTGACAAATCTGATAAATTCTGTCCCTCTTACAGATCACCTTTCAACTAGCATGGGCAGATGGGAAAGCCCCTCTGCATTTGCAGAAGTGACAGAGTCCTGTGGCACCTGTGGCCACCTGCATTTGCAGTCTGTTCTTTGACTTTGATATCACTTTGATGTAACCAGCTAAGAAAAGCTTCCTAACTGTAAGTATGATAGGATAACGGAATAAACTGCCTAGGGAAGTCGTGGAACCTCTTTCACTAGAGGTTTTGAAAAAGAGGCTGGATAGCCATCTGTCTTGGATGGTGTATACACACAACAAATCCCACATCTTGGCAGGGGAGTAGACTATCACTAGATGACCCTTGCGCTCCCCTTTGAACCCAATGGTTCAATGATTCTAAATTCACTGGGAATTTTGACTGAGTAAAAACTGTAACATCAGGCTTTTTGCCTAAACTACTTGAGAGTGTGTTTTTTGTTGTTGTTGTTTTAATGTTTTGGTCTAAACTGAATTTTTAAACTACTTTCTAAAAATGAATGCAAATGTGACCACCTAACTCCATTCATGTGCAGCATCAATTGTTTTCATTCATTTCATTTATGATATTGTATTGTTACTTATTATACATTAAGAATGGCTGGTACAATATTATATTCCTTCAATATATATTGTTGAGCTAGCTGCAGCATTCAGCACTATTCAACACTATAATGATCTAACGCAGCTTTTCTCAAAATGGGATCCACGAGGGTATTTCAGGGGGTCCGCCGACCCCACTGCTCAACTCCTCCCGCTCCCTCCAAGTGCCTCCTGCACACCGGGGAACAGCTGTTCAGTGGGGTGCAGGACGTGCTGGGAGGAAGGGAGAAGAGTGAGGATGAGGTGTGGTTGGGGAGGGGGTGGAAAGAGATGGGGCAGAGGTGGAGAGGGGGCACAAAGAGGCAGGGGTTGGACGAGAAGAGGTGGGACTGCGGTGGAGCCTTGGGGGAAGAGGTGTGGCGGGGGTGGGACCTGGGGATAAGTGGAGGGTTTGGCGGTCTGTAAATTTTTTTAAATAAAAATGGGGGGCCTCGGGTTGCTAAAGTCTGAGAATCACTGATATAAAATGCTATATTTTGATCATATTTGTGTGTGATTGTAGTTAATTAAACCAAATTACAAGGAGAAAGGCTATACCACCCCATTAAAACCCAAATAAATAAATAAACATTTAAATAACAGTTGATTAGGAACTAAGTAAGAAAGAGAATTCTTAATATGTAAAATATATAGTTATGGCTAATACTTTGACTCAAGCGTCTTCCACAGAGCCATAAACATTGAATCTTCATTTATACAAAAGCTTCAGATTGCAAATATCTGTAGTAAACAAACTGCCCCATGATTAACACCAATTACTGTCAATTACTTATTTCATAAAAATAATCATTACAATGAGAGCAGCATTCACAGAGTGTCTTTCACAGTTAAAACATTGCAGTCATGGCTACACCTTTGTTGAGCACAGAGCATATAGCTTCACCCACTGTCTGCAAAGCATACATATTTCAACCTTTTATAACTATTTTATTCAGGAAAATGTCCAGTCTGTGAACTAATCCAGAGGCGAGAACATTAACTTCAGCACCTGTATCCACCATGCATTTAGAGGTATACCATTAATTTATCTGCTATGGGATACCAGTGCCCAGCACCTTGCTGCAGATGATCGTACTAAAAGAAACATCAGAGTCCCAGATAAAAGTGATCTCGTGGCTCCACATTCACAGCATGCATTTTGGGCCTCCCATCATTGCAAACCAGTATATGACAGTGCACTAATTTAAAGTGTCCTTCATTCCCACAAGCCCAGCACACAGCAGTTCTATACAGGCAAGCAGGGAAGTTGACCAAGTGACTTGTACTAGCACAGCAGAAACAGTGAGAAGTTGGCATCTTTTGCTGCTGAGGAGGTGAAGCAGGAGTAGGTAGCATTGTATGACTTTCTTTGGGTGATGGAAGCAGGGGGAGCAGCAAACGGGTCAAGTGTAGGTACAAAGGTGGCAGCAGCAGTCTGAGACACAGACCCCCTTCAACCCAATCCCTCTCAAATGCCTCACTGCTAGCAACTGAAGCATCAAAAGTTAGAGTTCTAACATCTTCAGCCTGTAACGGTTCACCCAGGCAGTCACTGGCTATGCTAGTCACAAAAATATCCCTGAGCACAATAATAATGTTCCCAAATTCACAGGCCTGGGCCAACCACCACAACTGACATGCAAACTCATATATGATTTTGTTGGGCTTTTGGCAAGCTTCAAAATATCTTTTCCTCTCTAGCAATATGGAATCTCCCATCCCAAACTTGTCACTGAGGTGCTGCACAGCCACATCAAAGGAGGACTTGGGCTCTGGGAGTCCATCATAAATATCAATGCCATCACAGGCTAAGCAGTTCTGTAGCGAAGGTAATCTAGCAGCATCAGAAAGTTCAGGATCTGCACCTAGTTCCGAAAATTCCAAATAAAGTATTGCCAGTCAACAGCCAAAGGATGTGCAGGCAGCATGGGTTGCAGAACAGAAGCACTCATCACTATAATGTTACTCTCTGGTCCACCCCAGAGCAGTTATCCCAAAACAAAAGGAAATTGAAGCAAGACACGCTAGTAGATGGTCAATCAAATCAAAACATTTATTAAACATGAACCAGGCAAGTTAGCAACAGTGTGAACAAAACATAACAGTCTAAATGGCAGGTTTGTAGCGGCAGACCCTGACTAACTAACTGCACACACCCAATGTATGTACATACACAAGGAATAGGAGCTGGAACACTGCGTTTAGAGAGCCAGAAAACTAACAGGAACAAGGAGTAGGAAGCAATACGCAGGAAGGCAACACACATGCACAGCTGTCACCATGAGGACAAAAAGAATTGCAACCTTTGAATAAAAAGCAAATTCAATTTCAATGAAACACAATTCTTGAACAGTCATTTTAAGATTAACCAGATATTTCTAAAAGGGAAAACAGAACCACAACTGAACAACAAAGGGGAAAAGGATTGGGCGGGAAAGGAAAAAGATCTGCTATCCCCGTAATGTTGATCATTTCATAGCTAGGCAACAGTATTGCCTGCGGGACCAAATTGAGCAAATGAAAAATGCCCCCAAATCTCACAAAAGATGACAAATATAGCTCCTGTCCCACTGATTATTTTAATTGTTCAGTTGTCATTCCAGAGAGATGATAAAGTTATACTCCTTAAGAAATGCTACTATACTGTGCTGTCTAATGAAACATTACCCTCAGTTTGCTTGGCTTTAGAGGAAGTCATGAATTATTGTAATGAATTCACTGGAACCAGAATGCCTGTTTATTTAATTCCTGCATATTGTAGAAAAAGTCACAGCACTCTCGCTCAAGAAGCTTCAATAAGGTAGACACAGAATTTTCATACTTTTTCCTGGCTATTTACTTTAGTCATCAAAAGAATTCCATATTTTGAAATAGCAATTCTTTGGTAGTCGACTACGAGGGTTTAACCAAATATTTATACCAATATCACTCTGTAGTTAGATTAAAAAGATAGCATCATATTTTGGGATGGATTCTGTGACCCTTACTCATGCTAACTGCACAGACAGTCCCATATTAGAGTATGGTACAACAGGACCAGGCTGCATATATGTAGATTTAATAGGCTAGATATGAGTAGATGTATTTACATTAAACTCCTTTACACCACTCTAGTAATGTAATAGGGCGTTAAATGAAACCCACTTTAAGACCCATTGCTAGAGTGCTGTAAAATACCTTTACTATAAATAATAATCTGGTCCCTTATTCCAAAGTCTTTTATTTTACAGTTCACTGCTAATTTGAGATATTTTTATTTACGTTTCATTAGCTTCTAGAGAAAATCTGCTGCTTCAAATTACATTTGTGGGCTAATTTTGTGTCTGCAAAGATGCCTGTATACCTAAATTTTACCAGTAAGAAATTAAATCCATAAATTATTAAAATTATGGGTTTTAAAAAAATATTTTCCATTGTACAATGAAGAGGAATTTGCATGCTTGAATAAATGTATTTTTCACATCTGAAATACACATAAGACTAACTGATTACTTGCCGACTATTTTTTTCCTTATCTTAAGTCACGTACATTGCTCTTCTGGACATTTCAACACCCTAAGTCAGATCCTCATTTGCTGTAAATCAGTGTAGCTCTATTTGTCATTTTACACCAGCTAAGGATCCAAGTTTCCAGTATTCTTTAAAATGTTTGGTCTCTTTTCAGCCTGTTTGCTCAAGTTTAAGGACCCTCAGTTTGTGATTCTTAAGACCTGATGCTGCAAACTCAATTCATATGAATGAGGTGACTTTATGAGGAAGGGTTTGCAGGGTCGGGTTTCATTGGGACTGTTGATGTAGGCACACCTGGCAATCCACCAGTCTTACTCCTTCAGAACTGTCCCAATAAATGTGTTACTGTTCCCTTTCCCTGCAATGGCTTTAGGAAGAGCCCTTTAACAGCAACATTGCTTATACCAATCCTTCCTATCCCTTTTCAGGTTTGGCTCAAGAACGGTCAGGCATGAAAGTGAGAGTGTGATAGCGGAGGAATTTAAAACAAAAAACAAAAAACTGTGAGTCAGATGATGACAGAAATAAAGAAACAGCAGCTGAAGACGAGGAAAAAAAGACAAATGATAGCAAAGTACGGGACATTATTCTAAAAGTCTTGTCCTTTTCAAAACAAATCAGAGACACTGTTAAAAATAACATGCTAACACAAATACCTACCAGTTTTCAGCTGAGTTTTCCCCTGTAGGACTTTCTTCTGCAATTTTCTTGTCCTTCAGTCCCACTTTGCTAATTCCTTTCTCCCTTTCCCTGGCTTACTCTTCTCTCTCTCAACCCTGCACTTATTTCCTGTTTTCCTCTTCTCACTCTCTCTCTCTTCCCTCAGGAAAATGTGTGAAGAGCAGCCAAAGAAAACTCGTAATCTAATGCTGCTCTGTGACACTGTAGGTTTTGCACTGTGCAATGAGACGAGCTGGGATGGTCAGAAGAATCACATGAATGTTGCCACTTGCCGGGGAGGAGTAGCCAATGCAGGGTTGCCATCTCCCATGATAATTCCATCTGCTCGTGGAATCTCATCTAGATGTGGCGTGGAAGGGAGGGGAGGAAGGGGGAACATTTCCAGTTTCTTACTGGTCTCTCCATATCTCTCTTGAGGGCTTCCTCCCCATTGAAAGAAGGCTCATTTCTTCACCCCATTTCCAGTGGTGAAGAGGAAGATCTTTGAGCCAAAAGGATTATTATGGAGCTGTCGGCTGAAGAAACGTGCTTCAGTTCTATGGCTTTCCTAATGTTCTTCCCTGCTAGCCAGCCAGGAAAGATTTTACCATTCAACAGGGCCTTGGGGATAGTAAACAACTGTTTGGACTTGTACAGATTCTCTCACTTTTACAGGCAAGGAAGCTCAGATTTTGGAGTTAAATGATTTATCTAAGGTGAGCCCATGATCAAATTTGTGTTTAGATCCCTCATCTCATGACTCCTGGCTTTCTGCATCTGACTCCTCCACTTGGAAGCCAACTGTATACAGCTTAAATCTGACTGAGGTGGCTACCTCCAGGAGGGAACTTCCCTCCTCAGAATAGACAGCAGCCTCTATTCTTAGTACATATTAGGAGGATTACAGAGATTTTGTGGAGTAGCATCCACTGAGGCAGCCTGAGACCAAACAGACCCCTTAAGAAATTAAATATGGCATTGATCAGTCCATAATATGACCTGATAACTCTTAGTATTTTGAAAAAATACACAACTGAGGTACTGTTATAGAAAGTAGCCAATCTCTTTTACATATGCAGTCTTTTTTTTATATGAATATAATCTTCATGAGAGAGAGAGAGAGAGAGAGAGAGAGAGAGAGAGAGAGAGAGAGAGAGAGCGCATCTAATGAGTTGTTGTGGTTAATGGGTAAATAACAGGCTTCTAAAAAATGCATATGTAAGAAATGAACTGATATCATTGAGGTCTGCTAGGCACATAAAAGTGATGACTTAAGTACAACTTTCTCTTGTTCCTCTCATAAATACCAACCTCTTTAGAAACCTTACCCCATACATTATATCCCAAACTGGGCAGATGTTATGTAATTAATAATCTCCTGTGAAGGCTTTTATTAAAAACAAAAGTAGAATTACATGCTCATGTCTCTTAAAATATGTGACATCCTTGCACACCTTATACCCCCCAAGGAAGACATGCTATCCTGCAGTCTGTAAAGTGCCAGGGTCCAGGTCTGTGACTGATACTGATGGAATCAGTAGTCCAACATAAGGGATTCTGCAGCAATAAGAGGGCTAGTATCATAATGTACTTCAGTCATGAGCTACATATACTAATATTGGGACTTGGTTTACTCTGGACTAGGGGAAGTTGCATATCCCCTAAATTAGGGTGGTAAAAGGGGATCAATGTGGGTTGGGGGGAGACATGCAACTAAAACTTGTCCTGATTCAGCAGGGCACAGGTGATCTACTGACTTTTTTGCTGCTTGCTTCCACCCAAATATGTTGAGGTTTGCTGAAGTGTCAGGGAGGGGAGGGAGAGAGATAGCGAAAGCAGAAACAATCTACTTTCCTCTGTTTTGACTGTACAGTTGCATTTGTGACCAAAATTTGGTATGATTTGACAGGATCCAGATGAGAGAGCTGAGTTTTTGCAGGGCTGTTGTGATCAGATGCATCCAGATCTGGATTTCTGAGATGCACTAGGAGCAGGTAAACAAGTTCTCTTAAGTAATGGCATCTGGGAAACTGGATCCAAAATCTGGTAGGATCTAGCAGATGGAATTTGCAGCATTGTTGTTGGGATGTGTTCAGATTTTTGTTGTTGTTTGGAGCAATGTATTTAAATAATTAAACTTGAAGTATTGGGTCCAAAAATTAGTTGCTCCAGCAGATATTAGATGTGGTATTTGACTGTATTGCTGGGCCAGGATGCATCAGGGTCAGGGTGTCTGAAGAGGAGCACTGATATTTGTTCTGTATTTATGCAGTAGAAATTGTGGGACTGAGACCAACAAGTGTCAGGATCCAGCTTTTAACTCCCCTTCCCCCTATTCTTTCTAAATTCTCTGGCAAATGTGTCTAGAGTCATACACACCAGCCACTTTGTGGTCACTGTTGGAATATTTGAGGCTACAAATTTACCCTAGTTGTAACCTCATTTGTAAAAAGTATTGTAACATCATGTGAACTTTCATATAATGTATAATAAATGTTGGAAAGTAGGTTAATTTGCATTAATAATTAATGTTATAGACAGGTGCAAGAGAACCAAACATTGAGACTACATTACTCCAAACAATAAAGGCCATGCTGATATGACTAAGGACTATGCTTGGTAAAAATGGAAGACAAATGAACCAAAGTTGGTGTGTCAGATATTAGGCTTAGGGCTATTGATTAATTGCAGTTAACTCATGCGATTAACTGAAAAATTAATCAAACTTTTAATTGCACTGTTAAACAATGGAATATCAATTGAAATTTATTAAATATTTTGGATGTTTTCTACATTTTCAAATATATTGATTTCTATTACAACACAATACAAAGTGTACAGTGCTCACTTTTTTATTACAAACATTTGCACTGTAAAATGATAAAGAAATAGTATTTTTCAATTCACCGCATAAGTACTGAAGTGCAATTGGCGTTGCAAGGTATTTACATGCCAGATATGCTAAACATTCGTATGCCCCTTCATGCTTTGGCCACCATTCCAGAGGACATGCTTCCTGCTGACCTGAAGTTTAAGAATCTAAAGTGCCTTCCAAAATCTCAGAGGGATGAGGTGTGAAGCATGCTTTCAGAACTCTTAAAAGAGCAACACTCCAATGCAGAAACTACAGAACTGAAACACCAAAAAAGAAAATCAACCTTCTGCTGGTGACATCAGACTAGGACGATGAAAATGAATGTGCATCTGTCTGCACTGCTTTAGATCATCATTGAGCAGAACCTATCATTGGCATGGATGCATCTGGCATGTAAATATCTTGCAATGCCAACTACAAGAGTGCCATGCAAACGCCTGTTCTCACTTTCAGGTGACATTGTAAACAAGCTGGCAGCATTATTTTTGCAAATGTAAACAAACTTCTGCCAGCGATTGGCAGTTATTACCCTTATTTGACACACACTCTCTCCAGCTAAAGGGAACAAGGATGTCGTTAAAATGAAAGCTTTACTTAATATTTTACATTGCAAATGCTGTAACTGTTCCTCCTATCTGTAAAAAGATTTTTAACAATGTTATCAGGATATAAAGTAGGCTGAGCTCTATGTATACCAAACCTGGGCCTCCTAGAATATCAGGGTTGGAAGGGACCTCAGGAGGTCATCTAGTGCAACCCTCTGCTCAAAGCAGGACCAATCCCCAACTAACTCATCCCAGCCAGGGCTTTGTCACGCCTGACCTTAAAAACCTCTAAGGAAGAGGATTCCACTACCTCCCTAGGTAACTTATTCCAGTGCTTCACCACCCTCCTAGTAAAAAGTTTTCCTAATATCCAAACTAACACACACACACGCAACGTGAGACCCTTACTCCTTGTTCTGTCAGCTGAGAACTTCATCCTCTTTGGAACCCCCTTTCAGGTAGTTGAAGTCAGCTATCAAATCCCCTCTCATTCTTCTCTACTGAAGACTAAACAATCCCAGTTCCTTCAGCTTCTCCTCATAAGTCAGGTGTTCCAGGCCCCTAATCATTTTTGTTGCCCTTCCCTGGACTCTTTCCAATTGTTCCACATTCTTCCTGTAGTGTGGGGCCCAAAACTGGACCCAATACTCCAAATGAGGCTTCACCAATCCCTTGATTAAGGCTGACCAGTGACAGGGTTATGTTAACCACTTTGGCCAATCTAACTATTCATCCCTCTTTGGGTCACAGCAAGAGGCGTGGAGATCAAAACTGCAGGTTGTGTTAATTAATCAGACCCTTCCCAAACAGGAGGAGGTATGAAATTCAAAGAGGAGAAAAGCCACCAGTGGAACCACAAGGGCTTTTATTGGCCACGGAGCGGGGTGGATAAATTTGATCACCACCCTCCCCCATCTCACCACCCATGTTGGGTGCCCAGGAGTCATCCTCCCCTGGAGAATGGAGTAAAGAGAGCGGGAGAGCGGCGCTGGCAGGAGGCGGGGTACTCACTGCCTTGGCTGCTGGAGCTGCCCGGCTGGTGTGTCTCGGGGTAGCCGCGGGCTCGTTGCGAAGGGGTCCAGCCCGACTAGGCGAAGGCAGCTGGAGCGGGGCACATGCTGCGCGCAGAGCCCTCCCTTCCCCCGCTCGCTAACTCGGGATTGGGAAGGCGGGAGTTTCAGCAGCTGGGCCGGGCTTTAGGGGGGGGGGGGGGGCTGTCCCGGCTCCGAGCTCGCCAGCTGGCCCGGGGTGAATCAGCCGCCCCTGGGTGGTTTTACGGGAACGGCGGCTTGGAGCGGGACGGGGCTGCACTTTCCCGACTCCTTGGCGGGGCGGGGGGCTGCGCGGGGCCGCGTGCGGGGGCCGGGAGGGCGGGCAGCCAGCGCATTCCTCGCCGGGCCGCCGCGGTGATGCGGTAGGAATTTCCCTGCCCGGCCGCTCCAACTCCGGGAAGTTGATTCAATTCAGCGGGCTGGAGGCTCCGTTTTCCCAGGCGGAGGAGGCTGGAGCCTGGTTTCTCTTGGCCCGTTTCCCCCACCCCCGGGGCCTGTTGGCGAGGCAGCCCGAGGAGGGTGAATTAGGGCCGCCGGGAGCTAGTCCAACAGGGAGGCCGAGAGCGCGGCTGGTGACTCGCCTGCGCAGAGGGGACGGGGTTGAGTCTAGCTCCAGGTTCGCTAACACGTGTTACCCACACCACCACCACCACCTGCGCACGCTGGCTTTGGACAGCACCTTTAGCTGGTCGTGTTCTGGGCTCCTGCCTCCAGGCTAAGCCAGCCGGCGTGTGGGCTAAGCCCATCCTCAAATCGACCCTAAGTAAAGAAACCCCAATATTGTGTTCCCTTTTAGCCCCCCACTCCACCCCGCCCCGGCAACGGCGCAGGAGGGAAGAGGCTGGGGCAGGGAGTCCAAAGGAAGCGGGATCGGCGGGAGGGGCGGAGTGAGTCCGACTGGAACTGCTAGAGCGAGAGGACTGGGACGAAGTGCAGCGGAGTAGAGGTGTGAGGAGATCGGGATCTGGAGCCTGGGGGGTGTTGGGGTGGGGTAGGAGAAGGAGTTGATGCAGAGACAGAAAGGGACCTGTACCTGGGGGGAGGGGGCGAAGAGGCAGAAGAGTCTGATCACTAGAGCACACGCCCTCCAAAACCTGGACCTGAACCCAAGATTCCTGAGTCTCAGCCCCAGTCCCGTGAATCTCAAATCTCTCTGTCTAGTATAGTACTGTTATGTGGTACTCAGGTAGCCGAAGTGGAAGGGGTCTGTGCAGTGGATCCAAAGGTTCCAATCCTATTAATGACCCAATATGATTGAGCATGACTGAAATTCTGTTTTTAAAGCTTTGGGGGTTTTTTGAGAGAACTAGGACATTATATATTCTACACACACTATGTTAAACGAACATAGCCTTTATACAGGTATTTCCTAACTTTTAACGGCTTAATTTTTCAGTCTAGCTATCTCTGCATATGCATTATGACACAGTCTTTAACTATGTAATCCCACGATATTTGTCCACAGAATCCTCCATTCAGTACACAGGATGGACCAAGGTCTGTGACTGAATCAGGGTTGAGTAGTGAAGGAGACTGTTGTCTGTAAGTGTCCTGACTCATTTTGTGCACAAGCTGGAAGGTTTGTAGTGAATGAATGTAGTGTAGTACGATATTGCAGGTAGAGCAAGGATAGTTCATGGTTAAAACAGGTGAACGCTGCCCTGGAGACATGGATTATATTGCTGCCTCTTCCACAAAGTTTCTGGGTGAGTCATTTAAAGCAAACTTTTATCAGATGGCCACTAATTGTGTTCCTCTTTTTTTGAGGGCTCTTCTTGCAACACTGGGGCTAAGCAGTCACAGCTGCAACTGAAGTCGATGGGAGTGATGCTTTGAATCTATATAATCCTATATAATGCTAAGTACCTTGAAAATCAGATCCTAGGCAACCAAAATTAGTGGACACTTTATTTTAATCTCTCTGTGCCACAGTTCCCTCTCACTTCAGAGGGCTGCTATGAAAATAAATCAGTGAATGTTTATGAATCACTCATACCATTGTGATGAGCAGCACAGAAAAGCGTATGAGGAAATGAATAATTCTGTATTCAGAGTATGGTTTGAATAATAAACATGGCACGGAGTATATTTTTCCTCTGGGGGGAAATAGTATGTGATTAAGTAATTAAAGACTTTATCTAATGCATGTACACTGGGGGCTGAATTAACTTTTCACAGGCAACCTTACTTCTGGCAGTTCCTAACTTTTGAGTGAGACTTTGCAACTTTAATATCTTCTTAATGTAGTGGGTGGTGGAGGTTTTATTTTAAAGACCCCATATGAAGCCAAGTCCATCTTCTGTTTTTGAGGGGCAGGGAGGGATTGTTAGGGAGCTTCTCCCATGCAGACCCTGGCTGACCCCTAGCATTTCCCATTCAGTCAGTCATATCTGTCCCTATCACCATTTGTTCCTGTATCCTCATGTGTCTTTGCATTCCCTGTGCACAGGTGTCCCTCCATCCTTACTTAGACACCCTTTCCCCCATCCCCATGTGGGCCTGCACCCCATCTCCATGTGTCTCTGTGCCCCACCCAGCCACTCCCCTGTGCCCACATGTCTCTGTGTGCCCACTCAGCCACCCTCAGTCCCTATGCATCCCTGTACCCTCTCCCTTGCCCCCATGTGTCTCTGTGCCCCCACTCAGCCACCCTAAATAGCTCTGCACCACCTTCTCTATCCCATGTGGCCCTGCACCTACCTCCCCTGTGTGGCTCCACACTGTATGTCTCCCCATAGTCCCTATCTCCTGACCTGGCCTGACAGGTGCTGCGAAGAAGGCAGGCTCTTTCTCTTCGCTAGCTGGCTGGGAGCTGCTGCTGTGTTCTATCGCCACAGCAGCCTCTGGTAGGCAAAATGTGGAACTGCAGCAACATTTCAGCAGAAGTTTTTTTTCTGTGGAAAAAATTAAAAAGATGCATGGCTTATTAATTATGCACAAGCTCAATAGTGCAGAATTCCCCCAGGAGTAATACTCCCATTTTGTGTGTTGCAGGATTGGGACCTTGGATTATAAACTCCTCAAGGAAGAAGCCATGTCCCGCACAGGGAAGAGCACACTAGTAGCACTGATCAAGTAGTACACAAACAATATATGTACATCTGGAATGCACTTATCAAGAGACCCACCTACTGCAGACTCTGTTTTCCCCACAGCGTCGAAGAGCTATAGACACATCTGGAAGCACCTGGCTTAGGCTCAGCCCTGATAAAATGGAAGTGAAGTTGATGGGGGTGGGTGGTGGAGGGAGGCAGAAGACTGCTTTGGTGGTCTATTGGTGGTGCTGTTCAGTTTTTATAGGCTACTGCATGGAGTACTGGATGGGGATTCAGGAGACCTGGAGTGTATTTCTGCAAATGGAAAAGGTGTATTAACTACAAAAGATGAGGTAAATCAGATGCCTATTTTAGCCTTAGATTTGTATATCAATCTTACTTTTATCAGTTTAAATCTAATGTTTTAATAGATCTTTATATAAACAATAAACCTTTCACTTTTGTGGTGCTACCTATATTTAAAACTAACTACCGTATTTTTCGTCCTATAGGACGCTCCGGCCTATAAGACGCCCCCTCGTTTTTCAATAAAAAAGCCGGACCAAAAAAAAAAAAAAGTTCCCCCCTCCCCGCCGCGGGCGGGCTGCCGAGGTTCCCCCCTCCCCGCCACGGGCGGGCTGCCGGGAGCGTCCCGGTTCCCCCCTCCCCGCCGCGGGCGGGCTGCCGAGGTTCCCCCCTCCCCGCCGCGGGCGGGCTGCCGGGAGCGCTCCCGGCAGCCCGCCCGCGGCGGGGAGGGGGGAACCGGGACGCTCCCGGCAGCCCGCCCGCGGCGGGGAGGGGGGAACCGGGGCGCACATTCGCCCTATAAGACGCACCAACTTTTTCCCCCCCCCCGTTTTGGGGAAGAAAAAGTGCATCTTATAGGGCGAAAAATACGGTATACATTTACACATTAAACTCATATACTATAGCATTGGAGCATCTAAACCTAGCTCTTCTCTGGTAAGGTCTATATTTAACAAAAATACTTATAGATTTACCCTCACCTTCTTTCATCTCTCTTTACATACAGATTAAGTATTCTGTTTACTTTGACATACCAATTATTTTTATTGAGTACTGACTATTACAATGTGGTAAATATGCCACTTATGAATAACTTGTAGCTTTTTCAATTATTTGGGATGGAATTAAGCCATTGGAACAATGCTACCTCCATTCACAGTGACACTTCTAAAGAAAAGGGAAAAAATATATACAGTATCCATGGTGGAAACAGCATATATGAAAAAAGGACTGCATATGGCAGGCACTGATTCAGAGACTCCACAGAATAAGAGTAACCGGCTTGTGAAATGCTTCACAAAAGACTAGGGCAATTGTGACGGGGCTGAGCGGCCCCGCACTGGTACAGCAGGGGTTAACCCTTCCCTCTGGGCAGAGGAAGCCACGCCCCAGAAGCTCTGCTGGGCATGCTCCAGATGGAGATCTAATATAAAAGCCTGCAGAGCTGCTCAGTTGGGGCTAACTGCTGGAGGGGAAGGACACATGCTACCAGCTCCTGCGGAGGGACAGACAGGATCCTGGGATCCCAGCTTGCCATCAGCCCAGAAGGGGAAAGCCCCGGAAGACCCCTGGACACTGAAGGCAGTGTGGGTAGGAAGTGACCGAGGGAGCTTTTAAAGACACACATGTGCACGCTTGGCGTCTTGCGGGTGGATCCCCACCAAGCTAGGGGCAAAGGAAGCCCCGCCAACAGGTGAGCCCTGGGTCAGGACCTGGTGGAGTGGGCAGGCCTGGGTCCCCCACCCCTGCAGCCACTAGGCCACACTACCCTGCCTGCGAGGGGATTAGCTGCACTCAGGCTGCTAGGCCACATTACCCTGAGACTTTGGGGAAACTATATAGATGCTCACAGGCTCTGGCCATTGGGCCATGCTACTCGATGACTGGGGGACATTGTATGAACTCTGGCCATTGGGCCACGCTGCCCTGAGGGAAGGGAGTTACTACATAGATTCTGGCAATTGGGCCCGCCTGCCCCAAGAGAGGAGAGCTACTGTATAGACTCTGGCTGTTAGGTCATGCTACCCTGTGACTGGGGGAAGCTATACAGACTCTGGCCATTGGGCCACGCTGCCCCAAGAGCAGGGAGAGACTCAAGGGGTATGGGCTCTGGCTATTAGGCCACACTTCCCCGAGACTGCATGAACTCTGGCCCTTAGGCCATACTGCCCTGTGATTAGGGGGGGATTAGAGAGTGGCTGACGTCCGCTGCCACACCCCGCCCCTGCTACAAAGGGGCACCACAGAGCTGGATCCGCCACAGCAATGGAAGACCTTCCAAGAACACATTATCAAAATATTTCTTCTATATTTTATGATTGTCTGTTGTTTCTTGAAAACAGCCTTTAGGAATTCACTGTGAGCATCCCATGGGATCATCTGGGCAGCTCACTCCAGATGTTGAGACTCTTTTAAAAGCCAACTAACTTGTATGAAAAAAATCTAAAGCCTTTTTAAATGGAAAATAATACATGGGAGCAGTTGACAAAAAAAGTAATAGCACTCTTTTCTTTCTCTGCGAGCAGGTTCCTCCCGCAAGATTTTATTTCTAACCAAAATGGATTTTAAAAAGGAGTTGGTACATATAAAAGGTGCAGCATTGGAGTGAGAAACCACTTTAATTGTTTGCTGATGTGCTATGTGATGGTGTTTGTGAAGATAAAGTGTATTATTTGTTTGGACCATAAGATGGTGAGGTTTATGGCAGATCTTCATTCCTGTGGGAGTTTTAATCTTAGACCAACCCCTGAGAAAATTAAAATCTACTGAACAAATGAGCTTCACTATTGCAGTAGCCAAGGAGGAGAGTTGTCGAGAGAAATATCTGAGCTCGTGTTGATTGTACCACAGCCTTGTGCTGCCCTGACATCAATTTCTTCTTTAAAAGTCTGAATTCATAACTCGTATCGTATAGTATATAGCAGCAAGGTGATGCAGAGAAGTCTTGCATCAAGAGAGCGTATATGTGATTGGCTCAGTATGACTACGTTTATTATAACATGTAAGAGAATGCTTAGGTCTGTACAAGAATTAAAATTCAATATCCTAAATAACAATAACAAGATCATTATCAGAAAAAATGCTCAGTCGTATGCCATTGTTTTATGTACAAAAATTACACCAACACACTATTTAAAAAAAAATCAGGTTTCAAAGTCAAGCACTAAAAAGTTAGGAAATGACAGATTTAATATGACAAGCTTTTTCCAGAGGACCTCTGCCTCATCTGGTGCACAGTGGAGGTGATTGTGGGGAGGGAAGCCCAGGGAGGCAGTGAGGGCTACGGGGACTTAGGGGACCAGGGGAAGGAGTGGGGACTAGTGGCAATGGGGAGGGGTGGCAGTCCAGGGGAGGCAGCAGGGGCCAGGGTGCCAAAATACAAGTTTTCTCTAAAGCTGATCCTGACAGGACTGGCCTTAAGGGTGGGTGATATGGGTGACCGCCCAGTGTGCCATGGTCAGGGGGGCACCATGGGCAAGAGAGTGACCATGCTGATGGGTGCCTTGGCAGTCACCAGGAAGTTGACCTTGACCCAGGTGGTGAGGGGAAATGGCCTGCCATTGTGCCCATTCATGATCAGAAGTTACCAACTGCCTATGCTGGGCACAATGCTCCAGTTGAGGCCTTATCAGTGCTGGGTAGAGTGGAAGAATTACTTCTCATGTCCTGCTTACAACATTCCAGCTGATACATTCCAGCATGATGCTAACCCTTTTTGCATTAGTGTTACATTGCTGACATATTTTAGTTTGTGATCCACTATAACCTCAGATCCTTTTCTGCAGTACTCCTTCCTAGGCAACCCTCCCAGCGTGGTACTGTCCATCAACTTTAGAAGTGTGCTCTCTGTCATTATCCAAATCCCTTATGAAAATATTGAATAGAACCAGACCGAAGATAGATTCCTGATGGACCCCACTTAATATGCCTTTTCAGCTTGACTGTGGACCATTGATAACTACTCTAAGTACAACTTACCAATCAGTTGTACACCCATGTCATAGGCTATATTTTCCTAGTTTGCTTATGAGTAAGTCATGTGACACAGTATCAAAAGTTTTACTGAAGTATACACCACATCTACTACTTTCCCCCCCTCCCTCCCATTCACAAAGCGTGTTACCCTGTCAAGGAAGGATATCAGGTTGGTTTGACATGATTTGTTCTTGTGAAATCCTTGTTGAATGTTTATCACCTTATCTCCTAGGTGCTTACAAATTGATTATTTGATTTATTTGCTCCATTATCTTTCCAGTAGCAAATTAAGATGACTGGTCTCTCAGTGCCTGGGTTGTCTTCATTCCTCTTTTTATAGATAGGTACTGTATTTGCTCTTTTTCCAGTTCTCTGGGATCTCTCCTGTCTTCTATGAGTTTTCAAAGATAATTGCTCATGGCTCAGATTTCTTCAGACAGTTCCTTAAGAGTTCTAGGATGTATTTCATCAGGCCATGCTAACTTGAGGCTATCTAACTTGTCTAAGTAATTCTTAACCTTTTCTCCTATTTTAGCCTCAGATCCTACCCATTTACACTGATGTTCACTATATTCGTTGTACTACCCCTGCTAACCTTTTTCGTGAAAACTGAAACAAAAGAGGCATTTAACACTTTAGCCATTGCTGCATTTTCTGTTGTTGCATCGTTCCCTCCTCCCTGAGAGTTGGCAACACTGAAACAGTAATATCTTCATTACAAACAACAGAACTTCCAACTGTCAACTCAAAACTTCCAGCACACATCTCATAAAGAAAGAATATTCACTCGTGTGAGAGAAGAAACATCTACAATTATTATTATTTATTAATATTAGTATTCCTGTAGAGCCCAAGGACCAGCCAAGAATGGGGCCCTCTTATGGTTGGCACACTACAAAGATGGAATATTAGATGGTCTTTGCCCTGAAGACTTTGATGTAAACAGATGAGACAGATGCAGGGTGGAGGAAGGGGTAGAACACAACAAGCAGAGTGAACTACGTGTTGGTAGCAAACATCATGTTAGTTCATGATTTTTTGGGGGGAAGGGAGTGTTATTTGGAGGGAGATCCATGAAATGAAAAGAAAGGTGAAAGGATGGAAACATGGAAGGGAAGTGAGGGGGACAGGTTAGGGGAGAGGAAGATAAGGGGGCAAGTGTAGAGTGAAACTGAGGTGAAGAGATTGAGGGAAGTGGAGCAAGAGGACTGGAACAAACAGTCAATCTGTAGATAGTTCTCTGAATGTCTGAGGCTACTTCTGCAGCTGCTCCTATTGCCTGGAGTCTCTGGTTGTTCCTCTCTGCAGTAGGGGGTGGGGAGATGTCACCTAGTTTCCCCATGGTATGGGGATGTCTCCCCAGCACAGTTGCAGGTTCCCGGGGAAATATGCTGGGAATGGAGGGTAGCCCCACCTGGGCCCCATTTTATACCTTCCCTCCTTCAGTGTTTCACAAATTGGCTTCTGGCAAGGTAGGTTGATCTAATTTTTAAGTGTAGACTAGGCCACAGTCTTACACAGTCACAAAAACTAAAGAATTGTTTTACCAATCATAATGGTAGAGTTAAATCAATGTAGTTATAACTCCCTGTGTGGATGCTTGTAGGCCTTGTCTACACTTAAAAGGATTTGCTGTCATAGATGTACCATTAGAGCAGGGGTCAGTCAAAGGTGGCACACGAGCTGATTTTTATTGGCACGCTGCTGCCAGCCAAGGTCTCGGCTACCGGCCCTGCTCAGCCTGCTGCTGGCCTGGGTGAAGGGAACCGCAGGTCGGCAGCAGGCTGAGCGGGGCCAGGAGCCGAGACCCCGGCTGGCAAGAGCCTGCTGCCGGAACCCAAGACCGGCAGTGGGCTGAGTGGGGTCGTCAAACTATGGCATGCGTGCCACAACACGCTGCTGCCATCCAAGGTCCCAGCCGCCGGCCCCGCTCAATCCACCGCTGCTCTGGGGTCCCAGCTGATATAGACGTAGAGAGAGACCTTCTAAAAAACATTAAAATGTATTCCTGGCATGTGAAGCCTTAAATTAGAGTGAATCAATGAAGATTCAGCACCCCACTTATGAAAGGTTGCTGACCCCTGCATTAGAGCTATCCTAACAAACATCCCCAATGGAGATGCAAGAACTTTTTTGCCCAGATAACTTATACCAGTTCACAAAGTGAAATGAGCTATGTTGGCAAAGTGATTTTTTTTGCTAGCCATGTTAGTTGGGGTGTTATTTTCTTCATACAGGGAGGCATATTGCTATAACTATAACTATATATAAAGGTATTATACCAATACCTTTCCTGACAGGTTCAAGAATAGCAGCCGTGTTAGTCTGTATCCGTAAAGAAAGCGAGGAATACTTGTAGCACCTTATAGACTAACTAGTTTACTTCAGCATAAGCTTTCATGGGCTATAGCTCACTTCATCGAATGCATAGAATGGAACAGAAGTAAGATGCATTTATACACACAGAAAGAAAGAAAAAGAAAAAAATTTGTACATTAGCATACCAATTCTAAGAGGGCTGTTAAATGTAGATGGTCCATTATCAGTATACCTTTCCTGTGTAGACAAAGCCTGAGAGGAAATACCCACTAGTGGTGGCTAGGTGGCGCAGTAGGTTAATACATTATAAAATATCCAGAAAAGTTTAGTCCCTAAAATCCTGTAAATTTCCAGTCACATGTTTATTGACACAGTGAAGCATTAATAAACATGGGAGCAGCACCCTCCTCTTTGTGGCTTTAATGAATGGGAACTTTTCATACTAGTTGTTAAATGAAAGTCCACATAGAAAAGCCATGTGAGGACTCTCATGACATAACAATGACGTTCTTTGCATCAACTTTGTTAGAATGTTCCCCAAGTACTTATCAAACATTAGTTAATTAGGCCTCACTACTGGCTTTTCTTCTTTAGGGAAAGGGAAAAAATCTCAGGTATTTATAGATTACTCCAAAAACATGCAATTATGGTTTCTTATGACTATTTTGCTCTTTTCCATGAAAAGGGGAATTGATTTCTGGAGGTGAAAAGCTGCTATTTTAAATGAGAAAAAAAATCACAAAACCAAAATGGATAGTTTTGCAAAGCTTCATGAACTAAGGTTAGATCTAGCAGATCCTTTCTACTAAATTAGCATTTTGCTGAAGCCAATTTGTCAAACAAAGACATGATTTTGTTAAGTTTACATAAGGCCAAAAATACGAGTGTATCCCATATATTGTTATGTTCAAGAGATAACAGTATGGCAACTGATAATTTGTTTATATTCTCTAGAAGAGGTCAGCAGGGAAGTTGTTATTACTCAGCTGCATGTAGGAAAATTGTTGCAGCTGAGGAATTTTAAATACCCCAGCTGGGGGATAGGTGGGTTTAAAGCCTGACGTTAATTTAGCATCTATTTCTGTCAGGTGTTGAGTGTCAGCCTCAGTGAGGCACTGAGTGCACCCAAATTACATTAAAATAATGGGAATTGAGGCAACACATTTCCTTTCAAGAGGTTCTCAGCAACTGGCAGGATAAGGCCATTAGCATTGTCAGTGATGGAAAGCAAGAAAAATCCAATTCCCTCTTCTATTTATCTTTTAGAAATTTTTGTCATAGACTGAGCTAATGCTGTTTTTAATGGCAGATTGTCTCTGGGTAGACTTTTGCTATATTATCCGTAAAGGATCATATTCCCTCTTTAAGCAGGCACATGTGGACTACCATGGCATATTCATGGACCTCTACATTGTATGCATTGGCAGGGTACATGATGCAAGGGTGCTGTGGAGATCTGGTCTGTTTCAATATGGGCGACCTGGTACATTGTTCCTCCCTAACAACTCAGTCATCATCAATGGGCTGTCTGGGCCAGCTTGCAACATGTCCCTCATGTTTGAGAGAAACTCCATTTTTCACTCCCTCATCTCACAATCATAGCAGACATACTCTGCCAGTGGCTCCTTCTCTTCCTTCCTTCACTTCTCCTCAGCCTCTTTCCCTTCAACTCCACACATTTTTCTGATTGTCTGCAGAACTCCTGATGCACCCCCATTAAAAAGTCATTCCTTCTCCTCCATTGCTCTGTCCTGAAATTCAGAATCTTGCACAGATGCTGTGTGGTTTCCAAGTTGCCAGGCCATCCCTTGACAAGTCTAATACTGTTGCACTTATTCTTAACAGACAGAGGAACCCTGATCTCAGTTAGTGCCTTCATAGTTGAATATACTACTGTTAATAAGAATACCAGGTATCTTATGAGCCTGGGATTTAAGGCTGGTTGCTAGACCTGACTGAACTGGTAATAAATAGCTATATATGCAAGCTATATTTATCCAGTGTTTATTCCCACAGTCTTTTTCTGTGAGGCATAAAGATTTAATCATGCCCTTCTCAACATAGGGAATGTTTATTTTGCCTTGATTTTCTCATGACTTATTTGTATTGAATCAAAAACCCAACAATTTGCAAACTAACATTCAATTTATGTCTAGGAAACCTCAACTCAACTACATTGTAGCGCTGATTTTCAGAAATATTCTGGAGTTCTTTTATTCAATTTTTCAGGTCAGGTTAACTGGAATAGAAATATTAAGGGGCTTCCCAGAGATTAGAGAAATGGTTGCTCAGCTAGCATTGTCCCTGGTTCCAGGCCTTTCCTCATACCAAAAGACCACATGGTCTCTCGTTTGAGGAGAACCATGGTTAACATGTCTCATAGTGTTTGATGTCTCTTGCAGAACCATCAAGCACAATAGTAACTTCTATAACCACACTATTTGTTTTGGCAATGCAGCACTACTCCACATGCCCCCAGCTTACTTGTGTAAGCAGGGTCTGAATAAATGCTTCTCTGGCAGCTAGCTGAGAGGGGAAGAGACTCTGGATATGTTTATGTAAATACAGTTTGCTCCTGCTCAGTTTACATATTTATCAGATGTGTCAAACGATCAACTTTGGCTGGTGTTGGGTACAAATGACTGAATGCAGGGAGAGTGAAATATGGTTACCAATGTTGTAAATATTGTAGGAATACAGGAAAGCAGGACTGTGCTTAACATCTCCCAAATGACGGGGGGGGGGGAGGCACTCTCAGTTGAAAGAGCCTCATTAACCAGGGGCTTGGATGTCAGAGGCCTGTGGAAGTAAGAGGGGTGGGGCCAGGGATAGAAGTCAGGATGCTGCAGCCCTTCAAGGGTCTTCCCTAGATAGGTTAAACCTATCTTTCCCCTCTCCCCCCCCCCCCCACACTGTTCAAAGAATAGAGCTAAATAGGCTTAATTAGGAGCCTCTTTTGTTCTTTTAATTTCTCAATCAGAGCTGAAATCACTTTGTGGTGGCAGGATTGTGTTTCTGTCTAGAGCTGAAAAATCACTGAGAGCTGCAATCACTTGAGAGGAGGCAGTGTTTCTGCCCAGCCTGCAAAGAGCTGAGAATTACTAACAGACTGATGTTCAGAGGTCACCACAGAAGGGCAGGTGGCAGCAGAAGGTGACTGACCATCAGCTGATGAATGAGTGGCTGATGCAGTGGAGAGCTGTGATGCGTGGCCAGCAGGGCGGCTGGTGGAGAGGCGCAGCAAGAGCAGTGAGCATGCAGCCAGCAGGGTGCCTGGTGGAGGTGCGCAGTGAGCATGCAGCCAGCAGGGTGCCTGGTGGAGGTGCGCAGTGAGCATGCAGCCAGCAGGGTGCCTGGTGGAGGTGCGCAGTGAGCATGCAGCCAGCAGGCAGCGGGTGAAAGTAGCAAGTAGGAACCACCAGCAGGGTGGCTGGCAGAGAGGGGCAGTGAGTGAGTGCCTGAGCAGCGAGTAAGGTTCCTCTTTACCCCACTGAGGCAGATGCACTTCTGAACTCTGGGTCTGCACTGACCAAGGACAGCAACTGTGAGTAGGGTACAGAGAAGAGTCAGACAAGTGAAAGAGACTTTTGGGTTGCTGGACTTAAGAACCTGAAGGGAAAAGGACACTTTTACTCAGGGTCTTTTACTCATGGTTTATATTTATGAACTCTGTTTTTGGTATTTTCCCAAATTAACACCCAGATACTTCCCTCCTTTTAATAAAAGTTTCTTTTCTACACTCAGACTCTGTGCTTGCAAGTGGGGAAGTATTGCCTCTCAGAGATGCCCAGAGGGTGGTGTTTAAATTTACCAGGTTAGGGGTGGAGTTGGTTCTGTGTTGTATCGATGGAAAGGAACCTCTAGATATTGAACAGGGCCCTGGCTCGACCTGGCAGAAGGGTTACACTTGTCTCTGCAAAGATAAACAAAAAAAGTCCATTCTTAATGGAACTACTTGTTGCTGACAATCTTGCCAGTTTACGCTCGCACTTTTTGCCTTACAGTAAGCTGGATCTGTAAAAACGTTTTCACATGTTGGCATATTTCCTGATTTTTCTTGACCGCTTGGTAGAAGGTGGTAGACTTCTAAGTTGTGAACTTTAATACAAAATGAAACGTAGCTGTTCTTTGTGGCCCAAGCTCTAGATCAACCTGGTCATCTGCTTCCTATGAAAATAGCAAAACTTCTACCTAATACTTATAAAACCCATCAATCTTACATTCAAAGAGGACTCGCACCAGCAATTCATTTAGACATGAGAGAAACAAAGATGTTTCAGTTTCTTTTAAGTTGCTTCAAAATCTTTTGTGACAGTCAGGATTTTGGAAGAGAATTACTGTAAGTGATTTAATAAAAATGCAATCTATACATGGTTTCTTGGTAAAATACCTTTCACAAGCACTCAGAGAATATACTAATATTTGTGCAAGTAGGGCTAATTTCAAGGAAAAGCAGTTCTATTCATCTTCACAAAAGCTAATATAAGAGCACAAGTGAAGGAGAAAATCAATGAAAACTAGATACAGTAGCGTGGATCCATAAACCATCTTTTCTACCTCTCAATATGGATCCCTTCAAGAAAGTCTGAGCTGAATGAACAGAAGGCTGAGAAAATGATTAGCTACTTACCCCCACTTCTAGTGCCATTCACATAGCAAGGCACAACAAAACTGTAAATCAGCAGCCAACCAATGGTTTGAGAGGTTTTTTGCATTTTTCTCCTGTACTCTGCAAATTAGCTCATATTTCATAGCATGTCAGACGGTAAAGAGAAAGGAGCCTTAGTGTAAATGAGAAGCTTTCAAATCTAGCTTTTAAAGGAACATGTGCTAAACATTCAGATAATTTCAAATAATATTTCTCAAGCTCCAACTGATTCCTAATTTCTTGTATACACTTTGTCTTCTTAATGGGGTTACCATTACCAGCACTTCCACCACAATCTTGAATCTTAGATTTGACTTCTCAGAGCATGGGTGGCAGAACCACTACAAGCTAGGGAGGCCAACTCCTCCAAACAAAGGACTCTGTCTAGCCCCTACACAGCTGCGGAAGGCTTTATAAACTTCTGAGAATTATATGCTTCTTAGAAATTGTTTCCTTCCATAGGGAGTATTTTTCCCTCCACAGAAGGCAGGGGATGTTGGTTCAGGCATTCCAGTTGTTCTCCAGCAGGTCTCTCCAGGCAGAGCTGTCACCCAAAGACCCCGAAGAGAAGCCTTGCAGTTCCAAAGGTTACTATCCCTTCCTTACAGCGTAAGCACTGAACTGCAGAAGCGCACCTCTCCACTAGCAGCAATACTCATAGAGCAAAAAGTGAAATGCCTGTCAGCTGCATGGAATTTTTTTAAACACTGTAATAGAGGCTCAAATTAAATGTATATTCCAAATTTAAAAACATAGTAAGAAGACCAGAAAAGTGCCACCGTGGCTAAAGAACAAAGTAAAAGAAGCGGGCAGAGTCAAAAAGGCACACTTTAAAAATTGGAAGTTAAATCCTGTTGAGGAAAATAGAAAGGAGCATAAAGTCTAATAAGTCAAATGTAAAAGTATGATTAGGCAGGCCAAAAAGGAATTTGCAGAGCAATTGTCAAAATACTCAAAAATACTTTAAGGGGGGTCTAACGTTTGGACAAGTGTGATCCAGTGGACATAGATTTTCAGAAAGCCTTTAACAAGGTCCCTCACCAAAGGCCCTTAAGCAAAATAAGCAGTGATAGAATAAGAGGGAAGGTTCTTTCATGGCCAAGTAACTGGTTACAATACAGGAAACAAAGGGTAGGAATAAAGGGTCAGTTTTCAGAATTGAGAGAGGTAAATAGTGGTATCCCCCAGGCGTTTGTACTGGGCTCAGTACTATTCAATAGATTCATAAACGATATGGAAAAAGGGGTAAACAGTGAGGTGACAAAATTTGCAGCCAATATAAAATTACTGAAGATAGTTATGCACAAAGTAGACTGCAAAAAGTTACAAAGGGATCTCACAAAACTGGGTGATTGAGCAACAAAATGGTAGATGAAATTCAATGTTGATAAATGCAAAGTGATGCACATTGGAAAACATAATCCAAATTTCTTAGTGTATGCACAATGTGCCACATGTGCATGTGAGATGGATTCATTACCAAATTTGGTCCACTGGTTGGATCATTGGATTCCCTGGCTTGGGCCGGATATTGATGGGGAATGTGACATGAACACTGATCCATGACTCCCTTAATCCCAACTATACGTGCAAAATGATGGTGGTTTTTACCACTCAAGAATGAGATCTTGGAGTCATTCTGCATAGTTCTCTGGAAACATCTGCTCAATGTGCAGTGAAAGTCAAATAAAGCTTACAGTGTCTAACCTTCAGTTAGGAAAGGGATAGATAATAAGACAGAAAATATAATAATGCCTCTATATAAATCCATGGTATGCCTACACCTTGAATGCTGTCTGCAGATGTGGTCTAACCAATCTCTAAAAAGATATTTTGCAACTGGAAAAGGTAAAGAGAAGAGCAAAAAAATGATTACGGGTATGGAGCAGCTTCCGTATGAGGAGAAATTTAAAAGGCTAGGACTTTTTCCGCTTTAGAAAATGAAATCTAAGGGGGGATATGATAGGTGTCTATAAAATCTTGACTAGTGAGAAAGTCAATAAGGAAATGTTATTTATTCCTCCACATAACACACGAATCAGGGGTCACCCAATGAAATTAATAGTCAGCAGGTTTAAAACAAACAAAAGGAAATACTTCACACAACACAGCACTGGCGTAGCTAGGCGGGTGCGGGGGGTGCGGACCGCACCGGGTGACACCATCTCAGAGGGGTGACACCAAATGAAAAATTGCAATTGCAAATTGCAGCCGCTGCAGCACTGCTGCCCCTCCAGCTCCTCGATCCGGCGCCGCTGGGTCTCCAGCAGCTTCTGCTGGCTCTTGATGATGTTGTTCAGCTCCAGCAGGTACTCCACGGCCCGGCTCGGGCTGTCGGCGCCGGGCGCCCCCGGGCCCCCCTCCATGGACAGGGACGCCCGCAGGAGGCTGCACCCGGAGCCGTGTGCCCTGCGCCCCGCAATGATGGAGCGGGACTGGGGCGGGGGGGCCCCCTGGGCCCGCCCCGCGCTGCCTCTGGCCCCGGGCCGGCCGTGGGGGGCTGCAGGGTCCCGGCCGGAGCCGTGCGGGGAGCCCCGGGGGGGGGGGGGGGGTCCGCCCCGGCTGCTGCCTCCGCGGAGCGACGGCAACCGGAGCGCCCGCCCGCCACAGCGCACAGCCCACTGCGCACTGCCGGCACGCGCCGCCCGGCGAAATCTGGAGGGCTGACACCGTGAGTTTACCGCACTGGGTGACACCAACCCTAGCGACGCCACTGCAACACAGTCAACCTGTGAAACTCCTTGCCAGGGGATATTGTGAAGTCCAAAACTATAATAGGATTCAAAAAAGAACTAGAGAAGTTCCTGGAGGTTAGGTCCATCAATAGCTGTTAGTCAGGATGGGCAAGGATACAACACCATGCTTTGAGTGTCTCTAGCCTTTGTTTGCCAGAAGCTGCAAGTGGATGACAGGATAGATTGCCTTTCTGTTCATTACCTCTGAAGCACCTGGCATTGGCCACTGTTGGAAGACAGGATATTGGGCTCAATGGACCATTGGTCTGACCCACTCTGGCCATTCTTATAAGCTTGCCAGTATATCTTTTTTTTTTTTTCACTGAGCCACTCTCTCTTTGATATCCAGCCTGCCACCAACTTTCCTGAGATTTGTACAGCCCAGAAGGAAGTGGTATTTTCTGCAGGATCATGTCCTTGCAACATACTATTAAGCAGCTTTAATTTGGGGGCAGTCACCACAATGGAAAGTATAATACTGCTACTCTGGGATAAATGAAACTTTGTCCAAAGCTTGTTTTTCATCTGGGCTGATTCCAAGAATTCTTACAGCATCAGTACTTGAAAATAATCATTTTTTTCCCTTACAGAACAGATTTATTGAGTTTAATAACTTGTTTTAAAATACGAAGACAACTCAAAGCTAACTTTCTCAGAAAATTTAAGTTATATGTAAGTGTGTACTATAGCAGAAATCTATATTTGTAAGAGGGCCTCCTGGGAAAGACAAATTTCAGGGACTCTAAGCAAACTGCGGGGATTTATAATGAAATATTTTTCCTTTATATATTGTTTTTTTTATTTAATAAAGATTAGAATATGATAAGGGTAGAAGGATAATGAGTCACTGATTATCTAATGCCATGCTGCATGCTGATTGGCTGGCTAGGCCTTTTTCTGATGATGCCAGCCATGCAACAACTCCCAAAGGTGTACAGCTGGGATCCCATTGTTTTAGCACAAATGAAAATGTTCATTGCACCAGAGTCTCAGTTATTCTCAAAGGGTCAGATCTTGCATCACTGAAGTCAATGGTAATTTTGCCATTGACTTAATGGACACAGGACAAAATGCATAGATTAGAAGACAGAGGGTGAAGTTCAAACCAAGAGAAAACTTTCCCTAATCTTGTTGTGCTCTTTGCATACCTTCTACTCTGTGCTATGTTAGAGCAACCTGAGAGCATCAGGATGTTACCAGGTTGCTGGCCTCTTTAAGGGGCGGTGGGTCCCAGGCCCACCTGGGACACACTTAATTTGTCTCCCCAGGTGATGGTGAGGGAAATGAGTAATGTCTTGTGATAGATAGGTCATGTGACTGAATTAGGCCTCTGGAGAGGTAGCTAAGAAAGGCCTCTGGAGAGCCAGACAGATAAGGAAGATTTCAGGAAGCTCTGGGAGTTCCTGCTCGGTAAAGGGCGGGGAGAGACTCAAAGAGTCCAGAAGGGATTGAGGGGAAAGACTTAGAGCTTGGGGAAGGCTGCAGGCTGAACCCAGAGGAGGAACCTCTAAAACTTGAGGACAGAAGAGTGATCCTCAGAAAGGAGGGACTGGGCCCAAATGGAGAGTGGGCTGAAGACTCTTTTGTATTTGGTAAGAATCTCAGAAGGGATGAGATTCTCAGGGGACCTGGCCAGAGGGACAGGTCACCAACACAGGAGCCAATCAATACCAGTTCAAGAGTCTGCAATGTAGAGAACAAGCTGGCTGAAGGAAAAGCCTTAGCTGGAAGCCTTGTCTTCCTTTTGAACTTTGTTAATACATGAGACAATGGGAAGGGGTGTTAGTATTGGACATGTGAAAGCCTTTTGTAAGCTACAGAGTCCAAGAAGGGATGCTGAGGCAGTGGCCAGCATGACCCTCACCTCGGTAAGGTGGCATGGAATGGCCAATTGCCATCTGAACACTTTACTCATCTGTCCAGTTTGGGTTTTTAACCTATCTGGGGAGAGACTGGCCCCATATTGTACGTTTTTACTTGCCTAGCACTACCAGAAACAAACATAAAATGATCATTGTGACAGTGTACAAATCCCACATCAGGCAAGAAGGGGTTAAAGAACAGCCTTGGGCTCAAGCAGGAGCTGGCCACTGCACCTGCCAAGTATGCCAGTCGTGGTAGAGCTTAGAGAGACATTCAATGCTGAAGGCCCAGCCTGGGGACACAGAGAGATATCTCATCCTCCCTCCTAGAGAGGAGCACTGCAGAGAGCCAAGCTACCTTCAGTTTCCTGTGATCACAGAGCAGTAGGAGAGATGGTGGGGGGATCCCGGGTGGGGGGTCAGGGAACAAAGAACGGGGCTTAGGAGGTGGGGTTCTGGGGCAGCAGAGTGGGGGGTCTCTGGAGGGGGTGATTAGGGGACAAGGAGGGGAGGTTGGATGGGTTGGAGGTTCTGAGGGGGGCAGTCAGGGGGCGGGAAGTGGGCGGGGGGGTTGGCTAAGGGGCAGGGTTAGGCTTTTGGGGGAGACACAGCCTTCCCTATCTGGCCCTCCGTGCAATTTTAAACCCCAATGTGACCCTTGGGCCAAAAAGTTTGCCACCCCTGGTCTAGTTGCTATGTAGACATACCCTATAGAGGTCCGTAACGTGGCCAGATCTGGGTGGGTTTTCATGCAGATAGCAAAAGAGCTCATATCCCAGGACTGAACCAGTGCCATATTTCAAGATCCTCATCCAAAGCATGAAGTTCTTAGAGCTCTTCTAAGAGAACTTTGGAAACATCCAGCATTGGATAACCTACCTATTGTGCTCTAAGCTCATTGTCTGAAAGGGATGAACCATCTGTGCTGAAACTTAGAAATTTATCTTGAATGGCTGAAGTTTGGTGACAGAAAACAGGGGTGTATATAATGGAAAGTGTTGTAGTCGTTACCAACTCCACCAATAATTTAATGGGAGAACAGAGCAAACAGTAACATACAAATTCCAGTTCTAAAATAAGATGATAGTAAAACCTGAGTCAGGGATTGGTGGTGCTGAGGGATGTTTTTTAGCTAAATTTGTATCTTGCTTCTTTGAATCTGTCAAGGATTTAATGTACTTTGGTCTTCACTTTTTATATTATCACCAGCTAACCTACAGATTATTAGTAGCTCACTGTTTGGGAGTACTCTAGTTAATCTTTTGTATGTATTAGGTTATTCTTTTCAATTGGCTTTCTCTCTAGATACCCAAGTGTAAATAGTTGACACTCTTAGAAGTCTTTGTTTAAGATCAGCTGAGAATAAAAATAAGGGAGGGAAAGGTGTTGGAGATGCATATTAGATTGGAGATGAGTTGGCTACTCGGTAGCTACCTACACTATATTCCTGTTTCTTGCCCTTATTTGTTTTTCACTGTTCATTTAGTCCTTGTAGGTTGCTGGCCTGTCTCCCGAGCCCAGGAAGGCTTGATACCACATCCAGGATCTGGTTCAGGCCCTTTTCCTAAGGGATTCAGCTATATTTCTTGCTCATAAAAACTGGTAACAAATTCCACGTCAATCATTTCTTCTCCCTAATCCAGCATCTTCTGCAAGGGCTATCTATTCAGGCATCCTAACTACAGGCTATCTGCCTTCGAATCATCCACAAACTGTACTTTTTTAGCCCTCCCCCAGAGATTTCCTGCCAGCGCCTTCCTGCTTCCTGGCAATGCTTTTACAGTCGTCCTAGAAGTTGTTTGCCTGGAAGTTCTCCTGCCACAGGAGTCAAACCACTTCCTGTAGGTCTCCTCCCTGCAACTCCCCCCTTTACTCTTGGGCTTCTTGGCAGCTCTTAACCCAAATGGAGCAACTTGCTGGCTTTTAAAATCACCAGATCCATAGCTGATCAGTCTGGGAGACAGCTGATCAGTCACACCTGAGGCTGGGCCCAGCTCCCCTTACAGGGCCAGCCTCCTTATAAAAGTACCATTATGCCTTTTAGTTGGAAAAATATAAAGAAAATGGCATTGCTTAATCTCATATTTCTATCCTCTCTTTATAGTTAACAAGCATTCTCAAATGCAAAGCAATTACCTAAGAACTGCCAGCCTGTAATAAAGATAGTCCAGAGAGAGACAGGAAAACCACAAACCAGTGATAGTGCAGCTGGCCTCTAGGAAAGGGTGTGAATTGGAGTTCAAGAGATGGGAGTGCTCTTCTCCAGTAGCCTAGTCCTGCAAAACTATGAGAGCTGGAGTCACAAAGGGATTTGGGCACCTCAATCCAAAATGCACTTCCTCCAGTCCCTTGGGTTGACAACTTTCAAATCGCACAAACCGAACACCCTAGCCCTGAGATCCTATCCCTGCCCCTTCCCCAAGGCCCCACTCCCCACTCACTATATTCCTCCTCTCTGGATGGCTTGCTCTCTCCCACTCCCACTCACTTTCACTGGGCTGGGGGAGGGTGCTGGAGTGTGGGAGACGGTGTGGGCCTTAACTGGTGGTGGGGGCCAGAAATGAGGGGTTCAAGGTGCAGGAGGGGACTCTGGCCTGGGGCAGAGAGTCTCCTGATGCCCAGTGCCCAGCTTACACTAAGCCCTTATGGAATTCACAAACTAGGTATCCCCCCCCAAACTAGGGATTCCCCCATTGGGCCCATGGAGCCTAATCCACTAGGCATGCTCAGAGGCCACCGTAGTGCACACCTACTGTATCAGGCCCTGCACAAAATGCATCAAAGTGATTCCCTTATGCCCTGTAGCCTAGTAGTTAGAGCATTCTTCCAGGCTGTGGGAGAACCAGGTTTAAATCCCCAGTCTGCCAGTGAGAAGCATTCAATTGAAACAAGGTCTCCTGCCTCCCAGCTGAGTTCTCTAACCACTGAGCTATGGGTCTTTCATAAAAAGTGGGACAGCTTCAGCAGGAGATGGTGAAATACTTAAATATTAATTGAAGCAGAGACTTGAAGCTGACTCCCCCACATCCAGGGGAGTCTCCTAACCACTGGGTTATGCCAGGAGACACCACATCACTTTTATTTTATTTTATTTTATTTTTTGCAAGAAAGGGCTGATCTTGCTTAGGCATCTCATTTCATCAGAGGGTTCATGGCTGAGAACCCAGAGTGAGACTGATACCTCCCTCCAACCTGTGGATTCTACAGACAGCAGGGGAACTAAAGTTAGGTATTGTCATGCTGTGGATCTAGCCCTAAGTGCTTCATTAACTTCTGCAGTTAAAAGTGCCTTGCAGTTTTGCAGGCAGTATTTAGCAGCCTGGGAAATTGTGCTCTGGGTGTTACAGGGTGAGCAGTAGTGACTGGTTTTCCTAAATATTCAGAAATTCTTCTCCCTCTGTAGATTAAAAAAAGATCTAAATAGTTCACATAAGGACTATTATGCTGCTGCAAAATTAATTGTGTCATGGACCATGGGTCTATATCTGTATTGTTGTTTCTGATCTCTAGCATATATCTGCTTAAACTGTCCATTTTCTGCTTTTCTCTCTCTTTAATTAACACCTTGTTAAAATTTCTTCCGGAGAAGGCAAGACTTTGTTTTTGGCTTATGTCTCTTTAATGAATGAAAATTAAATGCTGAAGGAGAGCTTCCCAATAATTTTACCACTCTTCTGTTACACTTAGACCAGTTCCTACTACATTTCTGATTAGAGAGTCTAAACAGGATTTAAAGTAAATTAGATCTATTCAGCATGTATTTTTGCCTCTCTTTTGTTTAATCCATAACAAGATTGTGGTTTTCTCAAATTTAGTCATCACTGAATTAAAAATTGTTAAAACTCATTCACAAAGTTTTGAACGCTTGTAGGTTAAATTCAAACTGCTGCTAGTTGTCTGTGGTTAATAAGTCACATTATATTGTTTCTGTTCCTCGACTGGATGAGCATAACTCTTAGACTCGGATTTCTACCATGAATGCTCACAAGAAAGCAATTTGCTTACTTGGAGCATTCCAGAGTAAGAGCTTAAAATTTACACACTTCTGCACAAATTTGTGCTAATAAAAACTGCTCAAATTTTCACAGACGGAGAACACAAAAGGTGTCAGGAACCTTGAGTTCCGCTGAGCCTGCGGTTAGCCAGTTCATCTTTCAGGCAAGTTAATAAACCCAGCAGGGCTGCAGCAGAATTCCCTGACTGGTTTTCATTTAAGCTCAGCAGCAGCAGGGCACTGGCTGCTCAAGGCTTAGGCCTGCAGCTGTGATTGCGCCTGTGCCTGCCTTGTACTTAGCCATGCTCCTGTTCTGGTTTTGTTCCAGTCCGACCCAGCCCTGGCCCCTTCCATAGCTTTGGCTTTCACCCCGGCTCTGGTTATTGACTCCTGACTTTGACCCTGACCTGGTTCCTGACTCCAACTTTGTCTGTGATGCTGGCTCCCAGATGCTGTCTAGCTCTAACCATTAGGTAAAACTGCCCACATGCCAGTCCTGACAACGTGTGAATTCACTCAGAAATGTGGACTGAAAAAATTTGCTGAAAATTCTAGATAATTGGCATATTTGCTAAAAATGTTTTTGTTTGTTCTTATAGTTCCAGTGATTACTTCACTCCCAGAAACCACGGAAGAGACTTTCAAAATGACAGCCATGATAAAGAGAAGATAAATGATGTGGGATAAACAATAACCATTAATGCTGGGTAAATATATTATCCCCTGAAATCTTTCTTTAAAGCCCCTTTCACTGAATTCACAATCTTATCTGGGAGCTTTACAACATTCAGTGAACCCACTTGTTGCTACAGAAGAAACTGACCCGGCAGTGTTCTTTGTTTCCAATGGTACTCTGTTACCAAGCAAACCACCAAAATGCTTAAGTTATAACAGATCCGAGGGTCAAACAAAGACTATTCAGGGATCTTTGCACAAGCATTCTTCTTAGCATTCATAGCATGAAAGTTGGTTAAACCTAAAAGCTCATAAGGTGTCACGGGGTGCACGGGGGAAGGGCAAAGATGACTCCAACATGCACTATAAAGGGGATCTAGTGGAAATATTTCTGCCTCACTTCCCTTTTTTGCATTCTGTGCATATTGTTCTGCTGTGCTATGAATGGTGCCTATTAACACACAGGGCAAAGATCATGGACAATCCTACTGTACAGGCTGTAGAAAGAACGGAGAAGTAAATTGAGAGATTAGGTCAGAGTTTATAAACCCAGGGTGAATTCTCTTTCTTTTTTTCTCTCTTCCCCTGATATCTTATTCATGCATGGAAACCTGTTCTTGCTGGGGTGCATCATCAGTGTGATGCATAGAGATTTCCCACCAATTAATGTTAGAGAATTGTGCAGCTCAATCCCCATACGCTCTCAACTAAAAACGTAGCTCTCAGGGTGCTTACGCTTATAACACTTTTCTGCTTAAGTAGTGCCCAGACTTCCTCCTTTTTGTCTTTATAAATTACTGCATGTTTCAAAATTTGGACACACAGGGCAATAACACTTTTTCTGATCAGGAAAGTTTAGGCAAAATTACTGAACTGGCACAGATGTACATGATGTTCAGAGGACATAGTGTATCTAGCTTGCACCCCCAACACACGTTCTTATTGAAGTCAATTGTAAAACTCACATTGATTCCATTACCAGAGGAATTGTACCCTAGGCCAGAATGGCAATTTGTTCATAGTTTTCAGCCTGTCAGGTCATGTTTTACTTCTTATTTCTCTGCTATGTGGTATGTTTCTTCTTTAGCTACTGTCTTGATTTGCTTCTTCACTGTATAATCAACAACAGAGAGCAATTCCTCATTGTTTATTAATAGGATGGGTGTTCCCAGTGCTCTTAGCAGAGCTCTTTACCTGAAAACACATCAGCAGGGAAGCCAAGTGAGAAGTCTTCAGAATAAATCTGTTTCTTTTTAATTTATCAATAACTTACTGCTTGTCCATTTAATCATTTATAGCACGCTCTATGCTAGTGATTCCAGGCGAGTCTGATCGCCCATATATAAATGTAAATGAAAATGTAAGAAAAAGATTATGGTTCTTTTTCTCTGGTGCACGTCCACTCTCTCTCTCATACACACACACACGTGCTTGCTTGCTCATACACACGTGTGCACACACACACACATACACACCCTCCAGCATCCTCAAAATACTGGAGATTCTGATTCTTCCTAGAAGGGCTTGGGGCCAACCCCGCTAGCATGATGTCTCACACACACAACATGTGCAAAGTCATGCGCACAGAGGATGCTATTTTGAAGAGCGTGCTGCCTGGTGCATGCGAGGTCATGCCAGTGGGGGGCAGAGCAGTGTGCTTTGCAAAATGGTGTGTCCCCTTCTGTGATCCTGGAGAAAACCACATCCAGTTTTGTCTCAGTACCAGTCAGGGAATCAAACCATAGAAAAAGAAGAGTGTCTGTCTTAAAACTGTATGAATGGCGTGCCTTAACACATGCACAAATTCAAGGATTGGAAGTGAGCACTAATTCTGGTTCTGACCCTGACTTGTGTGATCTAGGACAGGTCATTTAGACCCTGAATCTCAAAGTATTTAGCTGCCTAACTCCCACTAATTTCAGTGGGAGTTGACCCCTGAATACCTTGTGAGGATGTGGGCCTTATCTCAAAAACTTTAAATGTGAGTGCCTCAAGTTAAGTACTGAGAACTGTATTTAGGCATCTAAATAAGATTTTCAAAATGAGTCACGGATACAGTTGCTGTTGAGATTAGATCCATGTCCATATGCCAGATCCATATGGCTTGGGCAGTGCATTCAGGCCCTGAAGACCAAATCTGGAGCTGAGGGTATTTATAGGATTTGGTCCTTGCTGTCCAGATTGATGAAGGGGCATGTCTGATTTTAAGATACTTCCATTGCCATTCTCCTTGCAGTGGGGCGCCTGCCCCACTCCTGCATAAAAGGGTTTAAAGTCAGCCCTGGGAGATGGCTGGGGCAAGGGAAAAGCTGGGCTGATTGGGAGGCAGCCTCAGGTGGGGGGCCACACCCTAAACAGACCCAGCTGGCCCTATAAAGGCCAGGATCTCAAAGAGAGAGTCTCCTCTAGCTGTGGAGGGAGACAGGCCTGTCTGCTGAGGAGTTTGACTAGGGTACCTGGAGTGGAGCAGAACTGGAGGAAGGCCATAGGAGCTGGGGGAGCCCTGGCCTGGAAACCCCTCAGGCTGTAGGGCCTAGGAGACCATCCAAACGGGTACTGGGGTTGCAGGGGGCAGCCCACAGGTAGGCAGAGGCAGCAGGCCAACCCTCCTTGCCTATGATGACTGGCTTATACAGACTGCAATCAGACCCAGTGAACAGTGGCTCGATGGTGACTGGCAGCAGCCCATAGGCTGAGGCAAGGTGAGGGTAGTGGGTGGGGGTTCGCAGGGGAGGGGAGACCCAGCAAGACTATGGGAGTACTGCAGGGGTGCAGCACCCCAGGGAAGAGGGCACCGGGGTCCGGGAGGGATACGGGGCCAGTGGCAAGCGGGACATTGGCCCGCAGAGGGCACTCCGGAGGCTGGAAACGGTAATTCCCTGGACGACCAGGGAAGGCATCACAGTTGTGAGTGACCGCATGTTTATATTCCTTCACTAAGGAATTGTTCTGATGTCATTTGGCAACTGGGAAGTAAATGAAGGACTAGAAATATGGGAATGAAATGAAAGTGACAGCTATATTTTGAAAACACAAATGATAATAAATAGGCTCCCACATGTATTATGCCCTTCGGTTTTGTATGTCCTGAATTACTCTTAAGTGTTTTAACCATTTGTTGTTGGTAGAGCAGTATAGTTGGTCTTGGCATCTCATTTTTCAGTAATACAATTTTTTGCAAAGTAAGGCAGTGATATATTATTGATGCATCAACACACTGGGGCAAATTTTCCCCTCGTGTGACTCTTTAGTGCAGTGTAGTTACACCAGAGATGACCCATTGACTGAGTTTCCAGGGAGGAATTCAAATCCTCCTAGCACTGAACATTTTTGTTTCAGTGACACCCTATCTGCGCCTGACTCAGCGCTATGTTATTCCACTTTCACACTGGTGTAACTCCTGTCAGTAGCATAGCATAAACCTGGAGTAACACAGTCACAAATCAGGCCTATTATCTTCATGTTCTGGACATGCTATCTCCCTGAGATAAGAATAAATAGACTGAGTTCCCAATCTCTACAAAATATTGAACTCTGCAGTCTCAGCATATATTTTCCATTTACCACCTTGTATCCTTGAAGCTTTTAAGTATTTGCTTTATATGTTTGCATTATATATTTCTGAGCACCCCCATTGACTTGCTGTGATTTGGTTTTGCCCATAAAAACTGGCATTAAGTGGTCCTTTTCCCAGCAATAATAATCTCATTTACCATAAATTATTTTATTTGCAATACCTTGGAGACACCCTAATGGTTCTGTGTAATAAAGGAGTAATTTATTACTGAATATTTTAAAGCTGATTTTCAATATTTTTCTCATTTTTAATGTGAAAGACAGTGAACCTGACTGGAAGAGAACTGCTATTTAAAGAGAAAAAAGTGTTTCTAGAAGAACATAGTAACTTTATGTGAAGGAACTAGGACAAGGAAATGCATAGCTGCCACATTTACTGTACATTCCCATTTAGCTGAATGGCAAGCAGTATATCCAAAAATTTCAGATAATAGGCACTCAGAAAAACAGAAATGCTGATTAATTAACTTAGTACATCTCCTCTATAGTCCTGTGGTTTGGATAACTAGGATTTTCAGATAAAAGGAATTTGAATAACTGGAATTATACGATAAATGAAAATATATACTAGGTTTATATAAAATGAAGAGAATGGAAAAGAAATGCAGTGTATGCAGAAATTATCTGTCCTATTGCAGCCTGAAACTGGCAATTCACTAGCTAAGACAAAAGTTTGATACTGGTAAGGCAGATTATCGACACCAAACTTGTACCAGCATGACTTCCATTTTAAGCAAGTCTGGTTAAAAGGAGGAAGCTTTAAGAATCCATATTAGTGGCTGGATCAGGTCATAGTACAAGTGAAGAATCTGTGAAATCCTGTCTGCATAATCTGGGCAATAATTAATTAGGGCAGAGCTGTTTTGTTCTGGGCTGGCAAGGGCCGCAACAAAGTAAAATCAGGGGACACAGGCTTATGAGACATGTAGAGGGGGATTTGACATCTGGGAAGAAAAAGGGAGCAGGCAGTTGCAAGGGTTAATTTGTTAATGTCTGTAAGGCTCTGTTGTGTGTATAGATATTCTTTTCTGTTGGGTGGATTAGAAATGGGAGCTGGAAGATACACAGGTTGTTGCTCTGGGACCAATCCTGCAAACCTTTATTTGTTTGTGTGAATTCACACATGTAGTCACGGTGAAATCAGTGGGACCCCTCTCCTGATTAAAGGTTTGCAAAGTCAAGTCCTATATTCTCAATCTATGAATTAAATGTATTTAAAAGTTGAAAAATTTAAGAACCAATATTTGGTAGTAGGATGTGGAATTGGTTACAAATCTGAGAGTAAAGCTACACTACAAAAATAAAAACCAATGAAATTAAATATCTGTGACCGGGAGTCTCAGAGCCTGGGTTCACTCGTCTCATGCTTCAGGGCTAGACATAGTAGTGTGTCCCACGCAGTCTGGGGCCTGAACTCTTAAACCTGGTGAGGTTGCACACTCTATAATTTGCTTGCTGCTTTGTGATTAGGGCTGGAGAATAATGCTAAAAATGTCTGTGAATTTCCAATTTTGTAATGAATTTGCTTTGGTCATGCCACACTCCTGCATTTTGTGTTTGCTTTGTGTGAATATTTGAGCAATTGAGTTTTACTCACTCAAATGTTTAATGTAAACACTTTCAGAGCATGTAACTAGAGCATGTCGTTATTGCCAGCTTTTGATGTCGCTCATTTTATTTAAAATGTGTTTCAGGGTGGTGCATTATGCTCATAAAGCTGATAATACCAGATTTCATTTAATAACATGTAGTGTGGTTCTGTTTTCCTGGGCACAAAGAGCAGAGACATGTATTTTTGAGCCAAGATGACTTTTATTTCAGTTTACCCAAATAAGTACAATTATAAATTCTCTACAAGAGAGCGCACAGTGTGAATCCCTGTACCATTGTACAGCTGAACTAACACACAAAATGGCAGTTGCCTTACAGTATTGCCTCTAGTATTGGCAGCAAGACTCCTACATATTTAGAACTGTAGTACACAGAAAACAGAATGCCCTCATCTTTTGGTTACATAGTAATAAAATGTGTAACCAAAAGCACTTAAAAAGCACTTAGGTTGTGCTTCATGTTTTACAGAGCACTGTCAAAACATGCTGTTTTGTGAGTTCAAATGTGAGTCTTCACACACACACAGTGCAGCATTCCAGAGATTATAATGCTGGGAAGGGTCACACTGAATTTCCAGTTAGAACCCTGGTTTGTTTATTTCTTGTTCTTGAGTTTTAGACTGAGCCAAGTTATTAGCTATCACAGGAGGTCACAGCTTGTTTGAACTCTTGAGTCTTCGTGGAAAGCAAAGCAAATTAATGCAAGCTCTGGTATTATTTGTTGACAAGAAGCTCATTTCTGTTTTTTCTTTTTAAAGGAAAGAGGCATGCTTCTTGTCATTTGCAGAATTGCCATAAGAGAGATTTAAGGAAGAAAAGTAGCTGCATATCTGACCCTTTTACTGAAATATGGGGTCTTGATTGTCAGGTCTCTTGGTAATTGAGAATGTCAGCATATTGCATTGTTGTGTTTTGAGAGAGAACCATTGAAACCTCACATAAAAAAATACTTCCCTGCTTGCCCAATTAACTCACAATGTTCACTTTGCATTCTTTTCTTGGGCCATTTCACTAGCTTGTTTTTCCTCCTCCTGCTTCAGATAGTATCCCAGAAATTTCCACTCTAGCCTCAGTTGGTTTCACAACAATCCCTGCTTACACAATGTGATGCATTGTGTCTTTCCTCAGACAGCTATTCCCTAGTTGCAATTTGTATTTTGAAATGGAGCGGGGGTTCGGGGAGGGGTGGTGGTGGTGGAGGAAATCAGACATTGGAATACAAGTGAGAAATGTTCCCAGTCTCAGCTCTCAGCCAGTTTATGTGCATACCTGAAGCTCAGGGCTTGTCTACACTTACAGCACTGCAGTTGGTGCCGCTGGGCTGTTGTATCACTTATTAAAGGGGCTACCTACTTTATTGAAGAGGCTACCTACAGCAGTGGGAGAGCTTTCACATCCCTTAGGTGCTCCCCAAGAGGCAGTAGCTATGCCCATGGAGAAGCCTTCCTGTTGACACAACACTGTCCACACCATGAATTGGGTTATAACTGTGTTGTTCAGCATTTTCCACATCCCTGAGCAACATAGTTATACTGACATAAATGTGTAGTGTTAACCAGGGCTCAGGGATGAGGAATTGTACTCATTCTAACGTTGTCTGGAACTCTTTGATTTGTTGTGCAGTGACTCATTGATCACGGTGTTAATTGGAGCTGATCAGTTAGTTTTTCATGGGAAATTTTAAGATTTTCTTTTTTCCTTAGGACTTTTTATAAGAAACACTGGTTTTGGTAACAATGTTCACATTTTGGTTTTAAAAAAATCAGATCTCTTGGCTAAAAAAATAAAAAATGTCAACCAAAATGAAAACTTTCCATGGAAAATTAGTTTTTCTTTAACTGAAAAGCCACTTTTGTTGAAAACAACACTTTGATGAAAAAAATGTTGACTAACTCTAGTCATAATTCACTTCTACTGTCCCTCAGAATTGTTTTGGACATCTGGACGGGGTAACTACAGACAAACAACATCCAAAATCTATAGACTCACCCAGGGTTATCATTACTTAGTATTTAAATCCCTAAAACAACACTGGGGAGCAGGGCCCAGTTGTGCAGGGTTCTGTGCAAACATAGATGAGGAGACTGTTTGATCAACTACTTACCTGACTTTGGATGACAAAAGGGCACTGGGATATCTTCAGAGGATGCCAGTGTTTCCTATTCATCCTCCTACCAGGTGGGAAGAGAGAGCAGGCCCCTGATCTCCCACCCAGAAATGATCTTGAGGTTGGGAGTAAGAAGCAGTAGGTACACCAGGCACCCCTCCTAAAGAGAGCTGATTGGAGAGTGGCAACCTGATACCCCATTGATAATTGGGGAAGAAGAAAAAGAGTGGGTACTCATCCTCAGCATCTGATTGGTGCAGAGGTCACTGAAAACCTCAAAGGAAACAGGAAAGTCCTGGGGCTTATGGAAGGGAGGAATACAGAAGCCTGGGATAGGAGCAGGGAGTCCCAGAGAAGTCAGAAATAGGCTTATATACACATTCTGTGGGCAACATTCCAATTCCCTGGAGAGGCCAACAGTGCTGGTCACTCCAAGAATTTATTATTCAGGCTTCACATTCCAGTTGTCCATTTGGCTCTGCTCTGGCATGTGTATAAACAGCAGCTTATAAAATACGCTGCAGTCCTTTAGGATGAAAGATTCTATATATCGGTTAAAAAAAACTGTAATGATGTCAACATCACAACAGATCTAATATCAGAGAATGTTATGGTAACACAGCTGGACTGGGTTTAGTCAGGGTTTCCATAGGTAGCTCTTTAACTCATCAGCAAACATGATGAAGGCCTCTCCATCCACTCAGGTTCTACGTTCAGTGTAAGTGTTTTGTGGACAGTGCCTTTTTGTGTGCTCCTCAACAACTCAGAGGAAAATTAATCAACCAGATGGTAGTGTTAGGTTGATGAAACAGGCACTGAGAGGCTACTTTAGATGTCACAAAAGGTATACAAACTTCTCACCTGTAAGAAAGAAGTTAAGCAGCTGCTTTGAGCCCAGGCAGAACAAGCCTGTCAGATCTGCAAAGCATGCATGGGTTGGAGGAGGAGTTCCTGCTGCCTGAGGCCTTCACTATAGCAATGTAGAGATTTGGGAGTCTCCGACCTCCTGAGAACCCATTCTTTGATTTACAATTATTTAATGTCTTTACCTGCTGGGAAAGAGGGGACTGATAGGAAGGGAACCAAGAAGGCAGCAGTATAGAACTTCAGTGTGCAGGGCCCCAGATTGGAACCCAGCAGAGAAGGTGGGCCTGAGTTCCAGTCCCTAGCGGTGCCAAAGGCAGAAGCTGATCCCTGATAGGCGGAGTCTAGGGGAGAAAAAGCCCTGAGGACTGAAAGGTCAAGACCCTGAGACCTCAACATGGGGCGAGATCTCGAGACCCTCGCCTAACCCAGAGGGCTACCCTGTTGCTGAACTCTTTCTGTATATACTTTGAAAGAGGTGGACATAAAACAGGTGGTCTGTCCAGAGGGCTGGCTCATGGAAAGGACAGGCCACAGCTGGACCACAGCAGCTCTCCATTGGGGTGCCAGGAAAGAGGAGGACCTGACACTCCCTGTCTGACCACTCGGTGGCGCGAGCCCCCACCAATAATTTTATGGAGCATGTGAAATCAACAATTCCATGGCAATTCTGGGAAGCTGTACAAGGAGAGGCATGGCCATCCATCCAGAAACAAGTGGTAGGAGAGTAGCCTTTGCAAGGGCAGCACAGCATGTGACAGGTTAGAGTAGTTTGAAGTGAGGAAAAGGAAGGAGGTTGGGTTTGGAGGGAAATGGGGACTTTCCATAGCAAAGCATAGAGTCTAACAGGGAAATGCTCCCTGGGGTGGGCACCAGAAGGAATAAACAAGGCAATCATTCCATTTCAGTGTGTTTTGCTCATGTTTCTCCCAACACCACCAACAATCTGGCTACCTCTATGTCTGATTAATGAAGGCACAAGTGCTGTGCACTGGTGTGTTAAACTTGCTCCAACCAGTGGCTAACTATATGTCATCTGCTGAGGGTTCTTTCTCCGAGGTTTAGAGTGGATTATTGTCACTGGGTCTGCTCACCAGCCCGTGTCGGGTGTGGAGAGTGACTTTAAGCTAATATATAAAGACAATGGGCTGGTTTTCATTTACATCAGGATAGTTATATCATTATACCCTTAGTGTGGATATAGTTATACTGGTATAAAGCTGCACTGAACTGCTAGAACTTACTCTTTTTGCATACAGGAATAAGGCATAACTGTATTCACAACAGGAATCAGAGAGGTAGCTGTGTTAGTCTGGAATTGTAGAAGTGACAGAGAGTCCTGTGGCACCTTAAAGACTGACTAAAGTATTGAAGCATAAGCTTTCGTGGGCTAATACCCACTTTGTCGGATGCATGCAGTGGAAGTATCCAGGGGCCAACAGTGGCCCCTGGATACTTCCACTGCATTCACAACAGTGCTTTTTGTGTGCAGTCAAGGCCTATGACTACTTTGGCTGTGTAACAGGGTCGTGGAGTAAATGAGAATTCTGACCAATAAATTGTGGCAAGGTAGTTAATCAAATAATGTTGATGAGTTAATCAGACAAAAATAGTTAAGCATCAACAAAAATATTGTTACCCCTTTTTTGTCCAAGTGGTTAGCAATGTTGGTGGTCTAGCAGGTTGCTTCCATTAGGATAAATTGATGGAGTCAGGTCATTGGGTGCAATCCTATTTATTTACAGAGAATGGACCTCAAATTCTGTTTCCCTGAACACAGGAGGAAGGAAACAGCAGGAGAGAGCTTTTGTGCTTATAATTCCAAGACACTTTTTCAGTCAAAACTTTACCCAAAAGCTCTTTTGGCTTTTTTTCCTCAGGGTCACGCTACCACAGCTTCTCTAGCTGTGTCTGGTGCTTTTTTCCTCCTCCTCTGTGTCCTTTTGTCTGTGCTACTGCTTTTCTCACAAATACAGGCACACACAGTTCCAACACTCCCAGCCCCAGCATTCGCTATATCAGTTTCCAGAGAAACCCCTTGGGCTACATGGTTCAGCTTCTACTCAAGCTTTGCTGTGTGCCTGTGTTTTGGGTAGTAGTTCCTATTGTTTCAGCTATCTGGTTGCATAAAATAGCTTGTTTATTTCTTATGTTCTTCCTAACTGAAAAGGAGCTTTTGTGCCCTCCAGTCTCAATGAGGTTTTGTTCAACCCCTCAGCATAACAGTATCACAGCAGAGATTAAAGTGCCAAGCAAGTTAAAAGCTGGTACAGCCAGGTACAGGGTGAAGCAATGCAAATCAGGTGGGGATTCCAGATGCTAAATCTGAAAGTTCCAGCTGTGACTCAGAGATGCAGGAGGTTCCTATGGCTTCCCCTGTTTCCCAATATATAATACTTTGCAATGCATATTTTTCCTCCCATTGTTGTACAAGACTAAAATTAGTGTAGAAGAGAATCATGGAAAACTTGTGTGGGAACAGGAAGGTCCAACTGTTTGCCCCTAATCTTTTAATAACTTGTGGGTTATGTTGTTTAAAAAGTGATACTACATGTAGGTGACTGTATACAAGCCCTGCTTAGTAGCTGATATATTAGACCTAAATTATGTTTCATGGTCGCCTGACTTGAGTTCCAGGGTTAAGATATTGTATGGAACATTTATGGGAGTAAGGCTTTACTCTTGTGGGCTTTGGAAGCACTACTAGCCAGCTACCTTATCCTGCTACTCTGTCCCCACAAAGATGACAGCCCTTGGTGCTATGGACTTCCCCTGCTTCTTCACTCTTCCAGCTGGTCACCTTGTCCGTTCTGCAGAACTCATGATGAGACCTACAGGAGAGGAGAAGTTTAGAACTTCTGACAGGCTTCTCTTCACCCTGGTCTGGATGATGACAAACCTCAAAGAGAAAGTCTAGCAAACCACAGACAGCTGCGCAGAAGGCAGAAAGTCAAAACAGGATGCAGAGAAGCTGAAAGAGGCAGAATTTCTGTGCCCTTGTTTGTTAAAGATTTATATGCAGAGTGGATGAGAGGATTTTACAGACGTTCACATGACCATGTCAACGTAATATCTGTAGGGCTCAGAGTAGATGAAAGCAAGGATGGTCTTGTGGCAAACATACAGGTCTGAGTCAAGAGACCACGGTTCTGTTATTAGCTCTGCTGCAGGCTCCCTGGTGACCCTGGGCAATTCAATTAACCACACTTTCTCCATCTGTGAAATGAAGATGTAATATTTTCCTGCCTCAGTACTGAGAGGATTAATTCATTACTGTTTGTGGACACTTTGAGATCCTCAGCTAGGAGGTGCTACAAAAATGCAAAGCATTATTATGATGTATCTCCCCATATATTAAAGAGCAAAATCCTGCCCTGTCTTGCATGGATGTACTATGGGGTGAAAGCAGAGAGCTCTGGGAGCCTTCTCCTCACTTGTGGTGCATGCAAACAGGAGCAGGACAGACTATAAGTCTATTGCTCTCTTGAATACTCAGGGGGGAAGGGGTCCTAACTAATGCACCTGCTGGCAGCCCACCATCTCAAGGGTGGCACAGTCATTAGTGGGGTCTTAGGCAGAGGCAGGGAGAGAGGAGAAGCGCACACTGGTACTTTTAGTGAGAAGAGCACAGAGTGCTAGAGATGATGTTTTCCCCAGACTCTCTGAAACTTCACGTCCTATGCAGACTCTGAAGCTTTCTGCCCTGCTCCAACAGAATGGCTCCTTTAGATAGGCCCCTTCCCGCCAGTGCCTCTTGTGGGACTGGGAAAGGATTGTGCTTGCTGTGTTTAGGTAAAGATGGGCATGTCTGCATTTTAAAAACAGAATGTGTTTTAATTTCAAGTTCTCTGGTCTGCTTTTGTGCCCAGATGTGTTTTTTTTTTTTGTGGACTAAGAGCAAAAGGAAGCAGCTAGTTTGTTTGTGTAAATGTCTGGAATTGGTCTGGGTAATTTGATAGGAGTTTGGGGATTTTTAAATAAAAAGTACAGTGTGTTTCTGCTTTTGATTTTTCTGCCTCTGTATTTATTTGTAATTTGTGGAATCAAAATTAAATTGCATTTTGCAACTGACATTTTTCTTTATGGTGTAATCACTTGAGCTTGTTGTCCCTGCCCATTGCTAGGTTGGGTCCTTTCTGCAACGCTGCTCCTTTGGGGAACCACAAACATAGCACCAAAGGGAGATTGGTTTTCAGCTATGAGCACCAGTGAAAATCAAGCAGCCTGTGGAAAGCAAACCCAAATTAGATGCTTAGATAAGGAAACAAGCTTGTCATTTTTCTTATAAGTGTCATCTCATCCAAAGTAATGGAAACTCCTAGTTGTCAGCAAATCAAGGAGAATATTGGTGGTTGGAAAGGAAACAGTCCAGGTCCTAGCAAGAGTAATGAAGGGAAGTAACGGCATTATTTTTGTGAAATTCATCCCACACCTGCACTGTGCCCAGGTGAGATACTCCCCAGGACTGGCCTTACCATGAGGCGAACTGAGGCGGCTGCCTCAAGTGCCAAACTGTGGGGGGCCATCACTAGGACCCAGACTGGAGAAAATTGTGTCTGCTGCTGGTGCATATGTATTGTCTCTGCTCTAGAGGCACAGAAATGGTGGAGTGCTGTGCTGGAGGAAGGCGGGCACAAGAGACATGGCAGGCAGGCAGGAGAAAAGTTGAGAGGGAATAATAGAAAGCAGCAGGAGCTGCAGGGAGAGAGAGGAGGAGGAGTCTCTTATGTACCTCTCTAGCACCCCCAGGAGCCTGGACTGATCAACACCAGCTTCTCGGGGAGCTTTCTGTCTCCTGCTGCTTCCCTGAACCCACTTGAGGAGACCAGGCAGTCAACTGAAGTAGTAGGAGCCAGTTAGGCTCTTAAGACACTGATATCTTCTGTCACTCAGGCCCTGCTACCAGCTTGTTTATTTGTCCCCTTCAATTGAGTGTTGAGAGCCACTATAGCTGGCACAGAACAGCCGTCATGAGTGAAAGAAGAAAACAAACCTCTGGGGCAGCATTCAGAAAAAAGAGAGAACGCAAAGGAATCTTTTCTATCTAAGCAGGAAGGAGCTCTCCTGAAATACATAGACACAAATGTTCATGGTGAGCCTTGACCCCAGTGAGGATGTGAGTGGTGAGGAGATGCCTGATCTTCCAGTTAGTCAGAGTGCAGGTGACCCGCCCACTACTGCAGCATCCATATCTCCATCTCAAATGGATGTAACCGTGCACATTCCTGAAGAAAAGTGTAGATCAGAGAAGACTGTGGTAGAGGCACAAGAAACAGCTGCTGCTGAGTTTAGTTTAAGTCTAGATGATCCAGGACTGTGGACCCACTTGAGCAGTAGGCTGAGAGACTTCCTTGTGCCCCATGGGCCACAGTAAGTGGAAAACTTCATGTTCCCCAAAGACAATGAAAATAGAATTATTCCCTCCAACATATTAGCGGCATGAAATCCCCAATGGTAACAAAGTGGAAAGGCCATGGCTTATGTACTCAAAAACCCAGAATGCTGCATTCTGTTTTTGTTGCAAACTCTTCCAGTCTAATGTTTCAGGGTTCTACAGGAACAAAGAACTGGAAAAATCTGGCTAGAAATCTGGCATGCCATGAGAAGGCAGCAAATCACCAGAGAGCATTCCATAGGTGGAAAGAGCTTGAGTGAGATTTGGTTAAGGCCATCATAGATGATCAGCATCAAGAGAAGATTGCACCAGAGTCTCTTTACTTGCAAAATGTTCTGAAAAGGCTCATTGCCATTGTGAGAATGGTTGCTACCCAAAACCTAGGACTGTGTGGCACTTTAGATCAGTTATATGTGCCAAACAAAATGGAAACTTCCTTAAAATTGTGGAGCTGATGGCTGAGTTTGATGCTGTACTCCAGGAGTATCTAAGAAGAGTCACCACTGAAGAAATGTTCACACACCACTATTTTGGAAAAACAATTCAAAATGAGATCATACAGTTACTAGCTACAAAAGTCAAACAGAAGATTGTGGCAGATCAGAAATCAGCAAGATATTACTGTTATTCCGGACTGCACACCTGACATCAGCCATACAGAACAAATGACTTCAATGATGCATTTTGTAACAACAACAGAACCTAGTGAAAATTTCCCTATAATGGTGACTGTCAGTGAGCATTTTCTAGACTGTATTGACACTGATGATACTATATGAACTGGTATGACAATTGTGCTTCTTAAAAAGCTGGAAGGTACGGGAATTGTGATAGCTGACATGAGAGGTCAGGACTACGATAATGGTGCCAACATGAGTCAAGAACAGAGGAGTGCAGACACGGATTTGAGAGTTAAACCCTCGAGCATTTTTTTTGTTGTTGTCCCATACAGTTCATTTAATTTGGTGGCCAGTAATGCAGCATCGTCTTCTAGCGAGGGTGCTGAATTTTTTAATGTAATTCAAAGCATCCATGTATTTATCTCTGCATTAACTCATTGATGGCAAATTTTGAAGCGACATCTGGGAACATCCTCTCTGATACTGAAACCACTGAGTGCCACATGATGGGAAAGTCGAGTGGAGGTGATAAAGTCTATCAAACACCAAATTGGGAAGCTAGATGATGGCATAGCATTATCCCCCATAATGGCAACTATGACAGGAACTGTTTGTGCGAGAACAGTGGCAGAGGGAAATGGAATCACCAGAAACATAATTTCAAATGTCTGTGTGGCTTAGTGTTGTGGCATGACATACTGTTTGAAATAAATGTTGTAAGCAGGAGACTCCAAGGTGTTGACCTTGATATATCTGAAGCAAAGGAACAACTGGACAAAGCAAAGTCATACCTACAGTCTTACTAGTCAGATGAGGGATTTCAAAACGTTCTGAAGAGTGCACAGAAGTTGGCAGGGGAATTTCACATGAGAGGAGTAGAACAGGAAGAAGGCAGAATTGAGACCTTTCAAAGTTTTGGCCCAAGCAAGAGGGTATAAGAGCATCATTTGAATTCCCTGCCTCAGGTGCCAAAATATTGTGGGCCAGCCTTGATTCTGCCAGTACTCTGGCAGGCTATAGCACATGTGCCTGGCTGTTTGTGCTGTTGACAAAGGAGGTCTGGCCATGGTGAAAGCAAGTGTATTCTGCCCACAGTAGAATGTTGCACCATCCTGATGCCAAAGCAGTGTGACAAGCTGTTTGCCTAACAGTTGCCAGGAGGTCTCACTTTGCCACAGCGCACCTTCAGAGTCACGGCTTCCTTCAAAATAGGGTAGGGGACAGAAGGTGATAGATAACCTTATCCCATTTCTCCTGGACAGGGGTCCATACATGGACACAAGTCTCTGTGGTGTAAAAAATTAGGTCTGTGATAATTTTCCAAAAAATTGAATGGAATCCCAAGGTCCATCTCTAAGTACAGTAATTTTGTCATGTGTCCATCATGGAACATGGTGATGCCGACCCATTCTCGTGGATCCGTGTACTGAAAGAACTTCCCGATTTGTGAGGGATATTGCTGCTGTATTTTCACAGAGGGGTTCATTTTGGTATTGCTGACATGCTCTTTCAGTGAGTATTTCATCCCAGAAGTGGAAAGAAAATTGCTACACTACATCTGATTGCAAAGACTCTGAAAAGGAGAGAATACAACAGGCAAAGTCCATAGAGTGTTCAAAATCTGACTGCTAAACCCCACAGGTGCCCCTTCGCAAAAAGACTATTGCAAATGTATTTCTAAATGGTCACACTCAATCCAGTCTGATCCTGCTGCTATGAATTACCCTTGGTACAAACCACATCCTTGTCATATTGAAATGGCTGAACCTGGGAAAATGTTAGCGCAACAGACATAAGGAATAAGCTTGTGGCTCTAGTGGGAAAGGATTCACCAACAGTTCACACATCTGGTTATGCTCATGACCCTAATCTGTGATCCATTAATACAAAACAAAGTTTTGTGGACGCAAAGATGCTGGAGTTTCCCTATAGATGAGTATTTCTCAACCTTTTTGGATGCTAGGTGGAGGATGTAGGGCTTGTGGGTACCTGGAGCACTCTGGGAAGGAGGCTGGGCAGGGGGAGCAGGTGGGCTTGTGAAAGCTGAGCAATTGAGGGGGCTCTAGCTGTTGGGCAGAAAGACTAGTTAGTGAGCTCTGAGGAAGTTGCTGGACTTGCTGAATGGCAGAAGTTATCCATGTTCATGAGTGTGTGTCATAAAATAAATGACAACAGGAAGAACAAGCACTGATAGAAGATAAGGCAAAGAGCTATCGGGCCCTGACCCCGTTCATGACCAAATTTGAAGTTGAAATATGCATTTAGAGCACAATTTTCAGTATGCAAATTCTGAATTTGGATGCTCAAGGCATGAAAAAATAAGCATTTATATCCAGCATGTTTGAGTATCCAGATGTGGAATGTGGCTGTCAAATGGAAGAACAAGGAAAACTTAGGTTCCAAAACTTCCATGAAACCACTCCTGCATAATATAATGTATACTATCCCCACAGAGCTACATTATGTATCTAGTCATAGGCATGAGGGCAATGTTCATGTGCTGCTGTGTTTGTGTACAAGTTTTGCTGGCAATTTAGGCATCTGGATTTGAAAATATGGTCCTTAGTTTCTCTGTGCATCAGTTTCCTCTTTGTAAAAGCATTGTGATGTTTAATTCATTAACCCGAGAAACTGTTTTGAGTCAAGAATCAGAGACTGCAATTCATTTGCAAATTTGACACTATCAATTTAGGATTGAACAAAGATTTTGAATGGCTTCCTAATTACAAAAGCAGCTTCTCCTCTCTTGGTGTTCACACCTCCAGTTCAGCTGCTAGAGGAATACCTCATCCTCCCTGATTAGAGATAACAAGCTGGTTCAGCCTCATTGGACTAACTTTATTATCTCCAACCTGGTTCTCGCCTACTTATTTATTCCTGTCCCTGGATACTTCCACTGCATGCATCCGACGAAGTGGGTATTAGCCCACGAAAGCTTATGGTTCAATACTTTAGTTAGTCTTTACGGTGCCACAGGACTCCTTGTCACTTCTGTTTTGAGTCATAGATTTTTTAAAGCCAGAGAACCCATTATGATAATCTAGTCTGACCCTCTGCAAAACACAGGCCATAGAGAATATCACCCAGTAATTCCTGCAGTGGAAGAAATTGATTCTTCTCTTTTACATAAGTGAACACTATCAATCCCAGTAGCTTGTGGCTGACTTGCAACCTCTATTTTAGAAAAGACATTAAATTCCAGTTTCAAGATTTCAAATGACAGAATTTACTGCGTCCCTGGATATACTGTTTTTATGGTTAATTTCTTACTATTAAACTATGCATTTTATTTCCTGTTTGAATTTTTCTAACTGCAATTTTCAACCATGAGACCTTGTGATGCCTTTGTCTGCTGGCTTAAAGACTCTTCTAGTATCAGATCTCTTCTCTCGATGTAGGTTCTAAAATACAACGATCATGTCAGCTCGTAATCTTCTGTTTGATCAAGCTCCTTTTAGTCTCTCTCATTGTAAGGCAGATTTTCCAGGCAATGAATCTCTCTTGTGGCTCATCTCTGAATTCTTTCAAATCTTTTCAATATCCATTAAAAACATGGGCACCCGACTGGGCATTCCAAGGGTGGTCTCACCACCGTCATATCTTGAGGTAATTTAACTTCCCCATTCCTACTTGAGAGAAGTGCAAAATATATAACATAAAATAAAACCACACCCCTCTCCCCTTGCTGTACCCAGAGCAAATGAGTTACCAGACAACCTGACTCTTTGTTCATGTTTATGCCATGCTAGAATGATTAATTCCTTGTTATCTTCGTACTGCAGCACTTCAACATATATATCTAGGTAAGAGCCTAGTCATAATCTTGGTAAGCTAAAACAGACCAAACAACTACAATGACTAAAAAAGGGATAGTCAAAATGTAAACAGCAAAGTAGGAAAGCGAAGTAGATCAAGATAATTCACAGATGAATGGAAATGAATATAATCCAGCAGCTCAGTGCTAATTTCTATGTATTGGAAATATGTGCTAGATTGTTCCTCTGATCAGTGCTACTTTTACTGTTATAGAGTTAATTGTTTAGGAGCATTACATCACAGTATTTCCACTAGAAGCAGAACTTTGAGAGAACTTTTTCTGTTTGCTCCAAGAAACTGAAGTGTAGCAAACTAAAGATGAGGTGCAGGGCAGCTAAATTTCAACTTGCAAGAAAGTCATTCCTAGAACAAATGAGTTTTCTAAATTTATTTCCTAGCAAGGAAGCTAGGATAGGATTTTGTTTGGGGATTTTTTTGCTGAGGTAATAGAAAGTTCAGCATTCAGTGTCATACAAGACAGCACAAGCCCCATCAGTGGAGGCCATGAGATGAGACTGCTGAGAAGTTGCTATACTCCTCAGGGAGAAGTACTTGATGTTTGCCAACCCATGTGTCTTCAGGTGTCTGTGCACTATGTCTGTGCAACTGCAGGCAGAGTGAATTATTTTAAAGGGAAGTTAGGCTAAAATCCTCTGCTAAGAGCTCAGCCATATGGGACAGAAAGAAGGGATCCACCCCCAAGGCAGTAGCGGTGGGGAGGTACTCCACTCAGCAGCTACTACTACATCTTGAAGGTTGAAGTAGTTCCCGTAGCTGATGAGTAGCCCCATCTTTGGGGATGTGGAACCACACACAGTTGTGGATCTGCCAGCCCTGCCCAGCCTCCAAAGTTCCCCCTCCATACATATGGACAAGCAGTGTCTGTGAAGTTGTGCTCTGCAAAGGTGATGTAGACCTTTGATGCAGTCTCCATGTAGCTTACTCTTTTCATGCACAGCAGAATCCCGCTGGTCCTACTAGGTCCCCAATATTTACCCTTTAATGTGTATCACAGAAGCATGTGACCAAAGAGCTGATGTAAATATGAGGTGCAGATGGGATATATGGGTGGCACTTGACACTGTTTAAACATTTCAAAAAGTACAAGGCATTTGTAAAATTTGTAGAGTGAGACCAGTGTGCTCAGCCTCCTCTCTAGGTATTTAAGCTCAGGATGGAATCCTAGAAGGCACCTGCTGTTTGTAATGTTTGTTGGTGTGAAAATACAAATAAATAATAATACTGTTAAAACATTCTGATACTGTTGAGATTTGAGATCTGAGGCACCATCAAAAGAACTATCTGAATCAAGTTTTGCAGAGCTGTACACGCTTAATATCTGTTGTATCAAGCAGGCAAGGTACTAACAAACTTTAACAGACTTTATTTAACAACAGTGAAACCTCTTTACAGAGCTGCTGCTGCACCCCCTGTAGCTCTAACTCAGGCTTGGCTCAACTCCTCCCCCCTCCTTCCTGTTTCCTGTCCTACAGTCCCCCAGTCCTACGAGTTACAAGCAGAATCTAAAACACCACATTCCCTCCTCTCTTGAGAAACTCTCTCAATTAAAATAACCATGGTTTTTCTAATCACAGAAACAAATACAGAACAAGACACTATACTATTGGCAGAATTGTTACACTGAAAACACTGTAAATAGTACATAACATAGTCTCTAGTACAGACGGGTGGTCGCCTGGGTCTGACAGACCGCCTTTCAAACCCCGGTTCCAGTGCAATGTCTTGTTGTGTTGGTACTACAGTGAAGTCATTCAATGCAGACTGGGTGTTGGCATAATCTCCTTGTGGTGCATAGGCAGGTGCGAGGCACCATCAAAAGAACCATCTGAATCAAGTGTTGTAGAGCTGTACACGCTTAATATCTAGAGTCTAATCTTAGAGAAATTAAAACTTAAAGAAAAAACAATCTTGTGGATATTTTCTTCTAAAGCTTTGTTTCTTCTCTGATGGTGCATGCTATGGATTTAGTCATGGTGTTTGTCCCTGATAATGTGTCTCACTCTCAGCCTAAGTGACTGAACACCCTTACATCTCATTGTTCTCAAAAACAAACAGTGAAGCCAGAGCATGCAGTTGCAGTGACCGGATCTAACATCTCTGTTTCTGAAAAAGTATAGGCTCTTACTGTCTTGAGCTGTCATCAAAATATTTGCAGACTGGAGGACTCAAGTATCTTCTTGCTCAGCACATTTCTGTTCAAGTATAGGCAGAATTTCATCAGATGGGGTTCAAGGACAGAGCTCAGTGTTGCAAGTGTGTGGCAAAAATAACCTGATGTCGGAGGGTGGATCCTTCTTCAAATGAAAACCTCAGTATCAAGGTAGATGCTGGCCGAGAGACCAGCAGAGCCAGTGAAAAATGAATGAAAATCCACGGTACAATCATGGGCTAAGGAATATAAGTGATTATTATGAAATCATTTTGAATACACTAAGCGTGGGTTGATTTGAGAATATAATCCCGATTGATTGCTCAGTAGTTCCTCAGCAAGATCAGTGTATGGGGGTCACAACACCACGCTGTTTGTGGGCCCTGGAGCACACTGCTCCTTGGCCCCCCTGACTACCTGCCCCCCACAATGGTATACACTATGCATAATGTGTGTGTACAGCTGTGGCAAGATCCACTGGCAAGATCCACTCACAACAGCACAAAAAGCAGTTGCCATGTCTTTTCTTACAGTGATATTTTTAGGCCTCAAATCACAGTCAAGCCCAAAGGGCCAGAGTTTTGAATAAGGTATGTAGGCACCTAGTGGGATTTTCAAAAGCACCTGACAGCCATTGTGTTCAGTGGGTGTTAGACACCTAGATGATATAGAAAATCTTCCTATGTGCCTCAGTACCTGTAAAAATGTGGACCAAAATGTCTATACCACTTCAGAAAGACTTCCCCCTAAGAGAAGATAATTAAATTGTGCCTGCATAAAAGATTATGTAGACTTCCATTTACTACAGAATATTTTGAGGGCTGTTAACATGGGCCCATGTGCAGTTATATATAACTAATGTGCATTTGGAAATAGACCCATCTAGCTCAGATACAGAGTCAGATCTGAATCCAAAGGCCCCAAAGTTCAGGGTGTTCTAGTTCAGCATTCTAGTGTGGCCCATTACAAATTGAGGTCCAAGTCATAAAACACGCCACACACGCTCTAATGTTCTGGTTTGGGTCTCTCTATATAATTAAACCTGTGTCTGTGTCTGTCATGTGGAAGATTTGCTTGCCAGAATATTTGTGTGCATGCTGTCTTGCTAACAAACATGATGTAGAGGATCTGTATACGAGAGAAAACATCATGCAGTAAATGGGAGACTACACAGTGTCCTTATGCAGGCAAAAATCTCATTAATTTCACTTCAAGAATGTAACCTTCTTGAGAGTTTTTCATGCATCCAGACTGCAAGTTCATGCCCATTAGAGATGGCGAATACCTACTTCCAAACGTCTTGGCAAGAAAAGAAAAGAAAAGAAAAGAAAGGTAATATTCCAGGGTAAGTTAAATAGTCAAACCAAAGGTCAAATGCAGAGCAAAAGTCCAGTCTTACCACATCAAAAATGTGAAAATGATTAATAAAAAAGTTCTTTTCACTTTAATTATGTTTGACAAAAGCGCAAACTGCAATATATTCACAGCTTTTAGTTTTTTCATTCAGTGTTCAAAACCCACATCAGTTTTATGTGGCTTCAAGTATCAAAAAGCCACAAAAATATCACTAAAAAATCCTAGTAAATAAAGGGGCATATGGTTAGGATTAGACACTTGAACATACATTTGCCCATGCCTGGCTTTTGCAAGCACATACCTAATATATGTTAGCAAATCAGGCACGTAGCCATGTGAATATACAAAATATTTGATTTGTGTTTAAGTTTGGCACAGGCAGATAGCTTTGAAATCTTGTCCAAACATATAGACAGGTTCAATAATTCAGGCCAACATTTTCAAACTTGCATCCTATAGTTAGACACCTACATCTGTAGGTAAAAATGTTAAAAAAGAGACCAGAGTTTTCAGAGGTGCTGAGCACCTCAAGCTAAAATGGAAGCTTAAAAATCAGGCCACTTAAGGTGGTGCCTAAGTAGAAACACCCAAGTGTGACGATTTTGGCTATAGCAACTATGCTAGACAATCTCGGCCTGATCCAAAGCCTGTTGAAGTCAGTGCCAGTTCTATTGATTTCAGTGGGCTTTGGATCAGGTCCTTGATGCATGTATTTATGTCTCTGCTATAGACTTTGTGTATTGAATCTTTTCAACATCTGTGAATCATAGAATCATAGAATCTCAGGCTTTGGCAGGGATCTCAGGAGGTCGTCTAGTTCAACCCCCTGCTCCTCTCAGCAAGAGTAGAGGAGCACAACATCACTACTTTTTTGCACCACAGCAGGATTCTTTAAATACTAACAGTCAAAAATGTTTGCAAGTTAACTATTTTACAGTTAGTTATTAACCTTAGCTACTCCTTCACTCTTGTGAGATTTATGGTGGAATTTGTTTTTAGTGGTGCAACTTCCCTTACATAAGAAATTAGTTCTGCCAAATAATTACCCAGTATGGTGTTTTCATTGTAGATAAGTGTTTACAGAGAGATTTATATCGCTTGCACAAAGAGCTCAGATGCACCGTATTCCCAAAGGCAAGAACAATGGGGTCTTGCCTGCAGTAAAACTGAAAGAAAAAAAGTCATATACATCCACAGTTAAACTGAGAGAGAAATCCTGTTCTGGAACCCCATCCTGCCCTCCGTTGAACTCCATCAACTCCCCTTGATGGCAGTGGGAGTTCAGGGCAGGAGACAAGCAGCCACCTGGCTCTTGGGGTAAAGTCTAAACTTGTCTGTGAGTGAATTAGAAAGCTGTGGGCATGAGTTTCTTTTACCGCTCAGTTTTCCCTTTCGGTTGCTCAGAGATGCTTTGGCCAGAGCTGTTTCTATTTCTTTTCAAAGCTGCTTATTGGCGTGGCTTGGAGTTTAAGACTGGCACATGAAGGTCATAGAATTTCTGAGGCTCCTGTGATTTCTATATCCTTGTTGAAGGCATAGAAATAGCTACATAAACACACATTCCTATCTCTTTCCCCGGCTCCCCTGTTTCTTGAGTGTATTGATCTGGGGACTGTGTGTACTAGTTAACAAATTCTGCCCTGTGCTTTTGTTGTCCTAAGCTGGCACTGTCTGGGAAACATGCTCAGACATTACAGAGCTCCTTATTTTAGGTTCTGCTTTTAACATGCATTTAGAAGGTGGTGGGCAGCATTAAAGGAGAAATGTGGGTGGCTAACTAAGATTCATATCCATATAACTGGAACAACCACATGGCTTGAAACCAGTGAGGCAGTTTAATTTTTCTTCAGAGTGAAAAAGTGCCGTGAAATTTAAAAGGGATTAAATCAACAGGTTTATACCAAACTCTAGATAGATCTAATACATCTGAGTGGTATCCATGAAAGAATTATTAATGACAGACTGTGGAATGTGGGTCTGAGAGTTTCTATGCAATTTTATAATGGAAGCATCTTTGGCAGCAAAAGGAGAAATAAGCATAAATATTTCAGAAATTGGCATGGACTGCACTCCCATCGAAGTAAATGTGAATTTGGTCATTGATTTCAGGCGGAAGAGGCTTTGGGTTTGCATATAAATGCTATTTTTCACATGCTTCTGTTCTGGATGGCCTAGGCAGCCCCTAGGTCACTGCCCTTTGCAGATTATGCAACAGAGAGTCCTCCAAGGAAAGAAAAGAATGGCTCCTATATTTATATGGAAACACTAATCATTGGTTCAGCACACTAAAAATTTCCTGTTTATGTTTGGCATAACGCTTTTAAAAGAGATACTGCAAGCTCCAATTTGGCACCGAATTCAGATTTGATTTTTTTTAAAAAAGCTTTTATCAAATTTGAGAATAATAGGTTTCCATAAGGGAAAATCTGAATGAACACTATTTTTTATACAAAATAAATGTTCTCCCACTGTTGCAATCCAAACACCCTGGCAGAGAGAACTACAGTGAAACTGTGAATGAATTAACAGCCTGCTTTGTACTCAGAAAAGAATGACAAACAGTGGATGTTTGAAAACAATTGAACATTCACTTGGTTAGGTCCTCTTGAAGGTAATGCACAGATAATTGTTTCAATCAGTGCAGCTTGTGACATTTTCCTTGTCTTGCCCTGTTGGTTGGATCATTGTCCCACATAGCGTTTCTGACCTCAGTAGTAGTGATATAAATCCATGGAAGGAATTGTTATTGCTCCAGAGTCACAGAGATAAGAATTCTCTGTGGCTTGTTGAGGCATCAGCAGATTCAGGGCTGTGTAGTTTGGCCTACTGGATACTGGGTGACCTTTAATGCCATGCATCAATTTGCCCATTGTAAGTGCTGAATCCAGACCTGATTGATGCTTGAGAAGCCAGTCCCATTTCTGATACACATTTCATGGCACATTTTTCACATTGCTTGTATCATCACCAAGAAGGCTGAGGTGTTCAATCCCTATTTTGCTTCAGTGTTCACTGAAAAAGGTTAATAGTGACCAAATACTCAACACAATATTAACCACAAGGGGTAAGAAATGCAAGCCAAATTAACAGGTTGAAGAACAGATAGATGTATTTGATTATTCAAGTTGACAGGACCTAATGGAAATTTATCGGAGGATGCTTAAGGAACTAGCTGAAGCAATCTCAGAACTGTTAGCAGTTATCTTTGAGAACTCAGGTGAGGTCACAGAGGAAAGGAGAAGGGCAGATAATAGTATTATCTTTAAAAAGGGGAACAAAGAGGACCCAGGGAATTACAGACCAGTCAGCCTAACTTCAAAAATTAGCAAACAATAGTTGTGGAGGATGGAATTAGGATTCAAAATGGCCTTGCAAATTGGAGAATTGTTCTGAAATTCACTAAAGACAAGTGCAAGTTCTACACTTAGGAAGGAAAAAAATCAAATGCACAACTACAAAATGGGTAGTAGCTGGTTCGAAGGTGGCAGTACTGCTGGAAAGGATTTGGGGGTATAGTGGATCACAAAGTAAATATGAATTTACAATGTGAGGGGATAGTTGCAAAAAAGGCTATTATTCTGCAGTGTACTAATGTGAGTGTCATATGTCAGGCATGGTGTTCCACAGTAGTCGGCACTGGTGAGGCACCACACTCTAAGAAAGATGGGGACAATCCAGAGAGATTCCAAAGGGCCCCAAATGATAAAAGGTTTAGAAAACCTGACTGGCTCAGTTAGTCAAATAAGTATTTGCCAACTCTCTTCTCCAATGTTCAGTTGTCCTCCCTCCACCTGGAGTGGGGAAGGGAAAAGTGTCAGTTCTCTACCCTTCTGGTTGAGGTCTTACACTCTGTCCAAACCCTTCTCCAGTGGATTGCTTTGCCCTCAGAAGCTGCAACCCAGCTTCGTCTCTTCAGAGAGTCTCTCCTTCACTCTTCCCCCTGCTTATCATAGAATAGCAGGGATGGAAGGAACCTCAGGAGGTCATCTAGTCCAAACCCCTTTTTAAAGCAGAACCAATCCCCAACTAAATCATCCCAACCAGGGCTTTGACAAGCCTGATCTTAAAAACCTCTAAGGAGGAGATTCTACCACCTCCCTAGGTAACCTGTTCCAATGCTTCACCACCCTCATAATGAAAACGTTTTTCCTAATATCCAACCTAAAGCTACCCCACTGCAGCTTGAGACCATTACTCCTTGTTCTGTCATTTGGTCTCATTAAGAACAGTCTAGATCTATCCTCTTTGGAACTCCCATTCAGGAGAAATACACAAGAAATAAGACCCTAGGTGATCCCAGAACTCATCTATTTTCAGCTGGAATGGCAAATCAAATGTAATAACACAATAAAGGCTAAATTCCATTCCTCACACCAAGTAAGAGTTATAGGGATTTAGAGTAAGGTGGTCATGGGAATCAATGGGAGGGAAGGAACAGGAACTTTCTCCCTCCATCCCCAATGATTCTCTATTCCTGCCTCTGCCACTGACATGCTCTGTGACCGTAGCCAAGTCACTTCGCCTCCCTGTGCTATTTTTTCTCCTCCCAGTCTTAATCTGTCAGGGACTGTACCTCAGTGTGTGTTTGTACAATACCTACCACAATGGAGCACCAATCTGCTATTATACAAACAACAATAGGGACAGGCCTGATATGCAAAATTTTGCTCTAGATTTTGACCATCCAAACATCAGAGGGTTTAAGATTTGGAGGTCGTTGAAAACGTAAATATAGGAGCCTTGTGAAATTTGCATCTGGATCTGGGTCTGAACTTTATGAGTGTTCCATCCGGGGGGGGGGGGGGGGGTAGATATGAATGAGTCTCTAATTCTAACCTAACAGGTAGTTTCCAAAGGAATTAAACTAATTAGTGTGAGTATAAATGGCCTAATTTTCCAGACATTGTTATGTTCTCAGCTTTAATGGTATTTTCATTGTGCCGGAGAATAATAACATTGTAATAATAAAGTTCTTATTGTGCCAGATAACAAGCTGCTTAAAAACAGGAAATAACAGTCCTTCACACATTATAAACACTTAGCTGGACTGGACTTAAAGAAGACTGCTAGAAATTGCCCCATTGGTGCCACAGTGTCTGCAGATATAGGAAAACAATGTAACGTGAGAGGGGTCTGCTGTGGGGAGAGGCAGTTTGTCCAGAGCACTGAGAGTCACAACCAGCGAGTTCTGTTCTTGACATAACCACTAACGAGGGAAGTCACTTAGAGTCAGAATGTTATAAGTATCTAGGCACCTAAAGATGTCGATTGTTCCGAGTGGAATTTCATTGGGAGTAAAAAGCCTAAATATGCTACAGGATGTGGTCTCAGGTGCTTCGGAAAATCCTACTAGGTCCCTAGGTATATCTTTAGGCACCTAATGATAAGTTAAAATCTGACTCTGCGGGTTTGACTGGCAGAAGTGCTCAGCACTCACAATTGGGACCCAGACAAAGGGAGCTTCTGGATGCTGAACCCTTTTGAAAATCTGTCAGTGAGGGCTTGATCCTGGTCAGTGTTTCAGTTCTCAATTCCCCTGTACAGCAGTGGGATTTGAGGGTGCTCGTCGTTATTTATGATCTGGCGCTGAACCTTTTTTCTGCTTCAGTTTGCCCAAGGTCAGGTCCAGTTCTGAAAACTGCTGTGGATGCAAGTAGTCCTTGACCTAAATGGGACTGCTCAGATGAGTAAAGGGAGTAGGCTTGGGCCAAAATGGTTAAAATACTTCCCACCTCGCAAGCACGTTTGCTGGATAATTCAAGTTTATAAATGCTTTTAGCTCTTTGGCTGCTATTGTAACCCACACTTTTTATACTATAGCTCAAAGGAAAGGAGCGAGACAGTGGGGAGGAGACATGGATTTTGTTTGACTTCTCTATGTCTCTGCACATGTGCATAGGGCAGGGCAGAGCAACTCAGGTAGAATAGCCCAGAAACTCCCAGAAATTATGTGTGGCAGTTTCTACACAGGCTCAGTAGTAGTTTCTGAAGATTTAGAGGATATATGTAACATCAACATAGTGAGGTAGGTTATATAAGGAGCACCAGTGGATTTGCTGCCTATCAGATTTAAAAGTTATTCATAGTATTTTAAATACTACTGTATTACATACTATTAACCATGTTTTCTGTGTGCATTAAATACTTGAGTACTAAGAAATTGTAGGTACTCCCTCTGAAGTCAATGGTAACTACTAACACCTGCTTATCGGGGTTTTACACATAATAACCCCAAGGTTTAACTCTATTGGAAAGACCAAATTCAAATTTTGCTTGTGCTGCAGCAGAGTTAAGCTGAAGTACAGGAAGAAGGGGAGTGTAATAAAGTTATGTATAACATTGCCTCAGAATATTACTTCCTCATTATACCCTGGAAGTACAGAGAATTAGGATTATCATAATCTTTTCTCATGTATTTTGTATAGTGTACAATATGTCTCAGCAACAGAGAAATTCATAGAATCTCAGGGTTGGAAGGGACCTCAGGAGGTCATCTAGTCCAACCCCCTGCTCAAAGCAGGACCAACCCCCAACTAAATAATCTCATCTGATTAACGTAGCTGAAGTTGGCATATCTTCAGCCGATTTACCTGTCATCCTCATGGCGCTGGCGATTGGCAGGGCGCTACCCTGTTGACTCCAGCTTGCGCCTCGCAGCAAGTTGGAGTTCCGGAGTCGACGGGGGCACCGTTAGCGATCGATTTATCGTGTCTTAACGAGACACGATAAATTGATCGCCAAAAGATCGATCGCTACCCACCAATCCGGCGGGTATTGAAGACCTACCCTTAGAGACTAACCAGTTTATTTGGGCATAAGCTTTTGTGGGCTAGAACCCACTTCATCAGATGCATAGAGGATAGTGACAACAGGATCATCTGGTGACATGGAATCAGTGTAGTAGCTCCACAACCTGCCCATCTAAAGGGGATAGATTCAGAAAAGGGGGCATCCCTGGGGTTCTCCTACATCTCACTGCTCCCTAGCTGCCATTTTGACCCCTCGGAACTGTTGGCAATTAGTGTAATATAGACTTTTTAGAGCACCTTTTAGGAAGCTGTAAGATCTGCTGGGGGACTGATCCAATACACAGCCAGTCTACGTCATCTGAACTCGTTTTCTTGTTCATGAAGGAAGCAAAATATGTGTGTTTAATTATGTGTGTGCCTTGAGACGGATTAAATAGGGGGCATTTGAGGAGTAAAAATAAATAAATTTGACTTATCATTTTACTAGTTTCAGTACTCAGCACATTTACCGCAGGATTTACAGTTCCTTTGAAATATTTAAGACAAATTTAAGTTTAAAATATGATGAGAAAACAATAGAAGACATCAGTCGTGTTACAGGAATATAGCATGTGCTTATGAAGCTAGCATATACATACAAACGGATGCACGTGTATCTGTAAAATACAGATAGATGCAGGCATAGCTTGAAATATAGAAAGAGATTGCCTTAGTTTTGACATAACCTTTAATATTCATTGTAAAGAAGGGGGATGGCTCAAAAGAAGCACAACATACTAGAGATTCAGATCTGGAGTTGGTGTGTCAAGTCCTTATGGCACATCTTAGGAAAGAAAAGCAAATATTTTAACGTCAGCTGCTCAGCTAGCAGCATATTGTTCTGCTGATCACACAGAGACACTTGTTTTGATGGTGGTAGTCTCAGCATCCCATTCCTGATGGCAGTGCTAGCTGATGGGAGCTTGGTGTAGATACTCAGACTGTACCACTCAGGGAGCACCCCATGGAGACAGTCCATTAATTCCACAACCACTTGCATTGAGTGCTAAAGGGAGATGTTTGCTTGCTTTCCTGGCTAGAGTTAAAGTATGATTGTAAGTGGCTGCTAAGAGACAGGAATGGAATAATTATAAACCGAAAGGAGAGAGAGAACGAGCTAGAAATCAGTGATGGAGGAGTAAGGCTGAAGTCGTTTACAATCAATAAGAGCTGTGTGTGCTCAACACTGTGAAAATAGGGCCCAAGATGTCTCAACCTGGGCTCCTAAAAACTGATGCGCCCATTAGGGCACACTTGAAAATGTAAACCGTGAAGACCTGCCTAATGAGACGCAGTGAGTCATTAGCACAGCAGTGGTTAGAAATCAGGGAGTCCTGCCTCCAAGCCCTATCTCTAATGTTTCACGATATGTAATGAGTAAAGGCCAAATTTTGCCCTGGCTGGTGCTACAAAGGAGAAGAGAAATGCTTTATTTGGTAGGCTGGTGCTGTGCTGCCAGGACTTTTAACAAAATGGGCTTACACAATTTCCTTCTTTTTTACCCTGAGTCAAACCTCATAACCAAGGAGAGAAGCAATACCTGCCATTTGTGCAATACAGTCCATTCCAAAAGCAAACAATATGCTCCTCAGAAGCATTTTTATGAGCCTTAGTGAAGGGTGGTTTACTGTAGTAATATTTGGAGAGAGTGACTCCATCAGAGACAGGGAAGTTCTTAATCCTTCATTCAGCTGCTGGAAGAATTTTAGCTCAGGCTTCTAAAGACTCCTTTTGTCCATCTCTGATCAAGGGTGGGATTCCACTGGATGGGCATAGGAGGCATGCCAGTGATTGCACTTCACTGCTGTTGAAAATCAAAAGGAACAGCATGTGCCAGGCTAGAGCATGCTGCTGTCTGCATTGGTGCTAAGAGGCTGGACATCCCACCACCAGCTGGCAGACCACACATCCTTGGAGCTGGCCAGTAAACAGGCAGCTTATCTAGTACTGTCATGAATACAAGGGAAGAAGGATCCTGCCCTGCTGCTTGCCTGAGGACAGGATGTGGGAGAGTGATCACCTACATCCCATCTATTGATGCCATCCTATTTGCCCCTTTGGACACTAGCACAGAGCAATATCTAGTGCTACTGGTTTCATTTTCTACGTCTCTTCCTTGCATAACTCTGCACCAACACTAACATTGCATCGACTGGAGGAGCAACTGACAGCCATACAACTGGAGATGAAGTGGAATAACAGAAGATAAACAGTGGAATAACAAGGTGCTGCTGTATTTGTTTACACAACCATGATCCAAGCTTACTTTGGCTTCCTTCCAGATTCTGCTGCCAGCTAGTTGGATTGAGACCAGCTGAGCCTTTATTTACTAATATTGTTTTAAAGGTCATGGACAGAAAAGGTTAAAAAAGCACAGCAGAAACCCACTTTTAATAGCAAGCATAAAGCAGAGTGAACTTTTAGGAGAAGAAAGAAAAATTAGAGGCTTCTTCAGAGTGAAGTCCAGTAAATATGCATCCAGTGGAATAGACAGATGGTCCAGATTCTCTGCCTAGGTCCATGGATGGAAGGAACCCTCTGCATGTAGATTGCTCTCCTTGGCCACTTCTGCACTACCATTGCCCATGCCCATACTAAGACTGGTATAAGAAGAGCTCATTTGCTCTGCAGGCAAAATATGACTTTGAGGATCCATTCCAAGCAGGCTAAGATGAAGTCATGATGTACAAGTACATACTCTACTCTTAGGTGACAAGTGGTTCACAATTACCAAAAGATTCTGCTTTATGTACTTTGGGTGGAATAAGAAGTCTTGTCATATTGAAGTCCTGCAATGGAAAAAAATGCCTTTGTATGAAAAATATTTCATTCTAAAAATGACTTGTTTAGATACTGTCACATTTATATTTGCTGATCCCAGTGAGAGAACTGTGATTCGGATGGCAAGGAGGGCGTGGAAAATTAGAAGGAAAAATTAGCAAGAATACAGAACACCGCGCAAAGAAATTCGTGTGAAGATCAAAGAAGACTATAAAGACTTTAGAAAGAAGAAATTGAGAGAGGCAGCTGAAGAATGAGAGTCTGAAGAAGGTAGAAAGAGATGTTAGTCTGAAACAGATTATCCTGCCGTCACTGAAAGATGAAAATGGTAAAAGGACATTGGAAAGGAGCAAGATGAATGAAATATGTACACAATTCTACAATGACCTCTACTCCTTGCATGTTAACGTCCAGTGTACATCAAAGCTGCAGGTTACAGAAGAAGTTCCTGACATTTTGGGGGGGGGGGGAAATTGAATATGCAGTTCATAACATAAAGAGAGGGAAGAGTCCAGGAATGGATGATGTTTGGCTGGAATATCTCAAAGCAAGGGAAGATACTCTCTTCAAAGCGTTGGCGCAAAAGTTCACCATCTACATCAATAGCAAGCATGTTCCAGATGCATGGAAGAAATCAAAAACAATACTATTGATGAAGAAAGGTGATCCAGAAGGACTAAGCAACTACCCTCTGATCACACTCCTCTCATAAGTGTATAAAGTCTTCACCCGCATCATACTGAATCAGATTAAGGAGGATCTTGAAATGCACAAAAGCAGAGAACAAGCTGGTTTTCGCTCAGGGTATTCGACAATTGATCACATCCACTCAGTTTAGCAACTCATTGAAAAATGCAAGGAATACAAAGTACCATTATGTATTGCATTTGTCAACTCAGTATAGAATAGATTATCACTGTACTCAACACACTCAGTGAAATCAGAATAGACCCAAAGTACATTGACCTTCTGGAAGAAATTAAATCCAATTGCTCGACAGAGATGACATCCATTCAATGTCCCTTGCATTATTGCTATATGCAGAGGAGTCAGACAAGGTGACATCATCTCACCAAAGCTGTTTGCAGTTGTGCTGGAGTTGCTGTTCAAGAAATTGAACTGGGAAGATGGAATCAGAACTGACGGAGAACAGTACACGCATCTTCTCTTTGCTTATGACTGTATAATATTGGCAAAGAACACAGCAGAACTGGAGAACAAATTGCAGCAACTGCAAACACTTTTGCATGATAGGTTGGAAGTGAACATGTCAAAGATGAAGTGGATGCATTGTGCAGAAGGAATCATCACTGTAAATGGGAAAGAAATCAAGGCTGCCGACAAATATATTTACATGGGTCAGCAGCTGAGCAGGGGAATGAAGTAGGAAGTGAAAAGGCGGGGTAGGCAAGTTTCAACAAAATAAAGACATCTACCAGATGATGAACTGCCCATGAAGAAAAGGAAAGAACTGTTTAACTCCACTATCCTGCCAGCAATGATATACTGAGCAGAAAGCTGGTCAACGACAAAAGTGGAGGAAGAAAAATTCACTGTCACCTACAGAGCAATGGAAAGGTGAATGTATAAGATATCACTCCGTGATCATATACTGAACGAGGAGATCAGAAGACGTACAGAGGTAACTGATGTAGTGCAGGCAATGTACAGTGCAAAGCGAAGATGGGTGGGTCATGCAGTCTGCAGGCAAGACAATAGATAGACAGCCCGCATCAGTGACTGGATCCCCAGAGACCACATGCGACTGCTGGGCAGACTGAACAGGTGCTGGGCCAATCCCATGACAAAACTCGTTGGCCAGAAATGGAAAGAACGTGTTTGCAACAAAATAGAATGGTGTGGCATCGACTTGCATTTGTGGAGGGACGGATTAGGATAAACCGGATAAAGGTGACATTAATATTTTTCAGAAAATATATATTTTAATACTCTTATAATTTATATAACATTATTCATGATCAGAAGTTAGTTTAACAAATTGTATCAAAACTCCATCATTTAAATTATTCCACTAGGGCATTAATTAATCTCTAACTTGCCATTTGTTTTGCACAGCTGATGACTAGCATTTCTAAACCTGAAACTGAAAGTTGGCCATTACTCTGGTAAATTATCTTTAAAAATTTCACGGAAGCACTGCATAATACCTTAGAACCATGTAGACTGGCACCACTTGTGTTTGCCTATCTATTACCTCTTGACTGAAAATATGTATTTTTATTACATACAAAGGAAATAAATGTCAATCTTAAGAAAAGGCGGTTAGACTAGATGACCTTTGCGGTCCTTCTCACCTCATGGTTCTGTGATTCCTGGGGAGTGCAGGGTTTACCCTGGGGGAAGAAGTGGAGACTAGACAGTTGAGGGGAGGACTTTGTACAGTAGTCAGCCTATGATGTGGTTATGAAAGATTCTTTAAAATGCTAACAGATAAATAGCTGTACTGTTTGTTTAATTTCATGACCAGATAAATAGAGACAGTCATAATTACCAAGGACCAAATCATGGCTGATCCCCTCTGGGTGCCCTAAAGAGTAAGAGATGTAAAAAGCCCCTTATGTGCTTATGGATAGGAGTTAATGTGGTTGAACACACTAAGCAGTTAAAGGGATATGGCTGTAGTGCTGCCAGGAATGCCAGTGTTCCCTAGAGGGATTATGCTTGTATAGGGAATGGGTTGGCCAGTCATTCAGGGCAGAGAGACGAGCAGTCCTGCATATAGTGGTGAGTCAGGTCTGCTCTCTTCCAAAAATGTCATCTTCACAAGTTCAATTTTACCAGTTTTTGTGCCCTTCGTAGTGTCCATGCCCAGCTGCAACAACAACCTCTTCAAATTATGATGCATTTATGGCATGTCTTCACTGCATTACAAACAGATCCCTACCCAGCATAGCCAGGGTGATGATGAGCCATGCTAATAAATAACAGAGAATATAGGATGATGTGTTGTGCGAGAGCCATTTTATTGGCATGTGGAGGACATGGTGCTGCTGTGTAATAACTTATCAATGCTGTGTTTTGACATGGTTGTTGGGAAGTTTGCTGTATGAATATGTTGGCATAGTTTACTAGTCTGTTGTTGGGAAAACAAGCAACAAACAGAACAATAATTCAAAGTAACTTTCAAAGAAACTCACCAGAGTACCAATTAACTTCAAAAAGGGGAACTACACAGAATGAGGTAACTAGTGAAATGGAAATTAAAAGAACCAGTCACAAGGAAGAAATGCCTGCAAACAGCATGTACACTATTTAAAAACACCATAATGGTGGCTCAAATTGTATACTCTAAATAAAAAAACTAGTAAGAGGACCAGAAAAAGATAGGAAGCAAAGGGTAAGAATAAATGGTCAGTTTTCATAATGGAAAGAGGTAAATAGCAGGGTTCCCCCACAGATCTGCACTGGGACCTGTGCTGCTCTACATATTCATAAGTGATATGGACGAAGGGGGTGAACAGTGAGAGAGCAAAATTTGCAGATAATTCAAAATTATTCAAGATAGTTACATCCAAAGCTGATTGTGAAGAGTTACAAAGGGATCTCACAAAACTGAGTGTCTGGGTGACAAAATAGCAGATTAAATTCAATGTTGATAACTGCAAAGTAATGCACATTGGAAAAAATAATCCCAGCTATACATACAAATTGATGGGGTCTAAGTTAGCTGTTACTATTTAAGAAAGAGATCTTGGACTCATAGTGGATAGTTCTCTGAAAATATCTACTCAATGTACAGTGGCAGTCAAAAAAGCTAACAAAAAGTTAAGAACCATTAGGAAAGGGATAGATAATAAACTTAGAAAAGAGACAGCGTAGAGGGGATATGATAGAGGTCTATAAAACCATGACGGGTCTGGAGAGAGTGATGAGGGAAGTGTTGTTATTGCTTCACATAACACAAGAACTAGGGAGTCATCACCCAATGAAATTAATAGGCAGCTTGTTCCATTGGAACATTGTGAAGGCCAAAAGTATAACTGGGTTCAAAAAATAATTAGATAAGTTCATGAAGTATATTTTCATTATTTTTTGTTAGCCAAGATGATCAGGGAAGGATCCGATGCTCTGAGTGTCCCTAAATGTGCAATTGCCAGAAGCTGGGATTGGATGATAGGGTATGCATTACTCAAAATTGCCTTGTTCTGTTCATTCCCTCTGAGGCATTTGGCACTGGCCACTGTCAGACACAGGATCCTGGGCTAGATGAAACATTGGTCTTACCTATTATGGCCATTCTTATAGCCGCCCATTTGCCAACATTTAAAGGATAATCCCAGAGCCTCTCTTTGTTGTTCTATTTTGAACTGCTGTGGCCACTGCTGAGCTTACTAGAGTTTGATAACTTGGTAGTTACTATCAAACTGGTTTGGGTTATGCTTTATTCCTTCTGTTAAAATCAAACAGTGCTTTGGTGGGAGAAGGCTATCTGGTCTAGGTGTTCACCACTGTTCTCAAGCTCTAAAAAGCTCAAGTTCTTCTGCAGGTACCCAAACCTACTTGGACCTTCTGGGTAAGCACAATCAATGCACTGGAGCCCCAACCCAGTCTAAGAGTGGAGAAATCACATGATTCCATTCCCGAAAAGGTAAAGACATGAGGTCTACTAGCTGTAGGAGTGCACTCAGAAAAAACAGGGAGGGGTGGATGTTCAGCAATCCCTGCAACCGTGTGCTATAACAGATTTATTATTGGCATGAGCTTGGAATGTTCATCTTGCACCATAAATGAGTTAAGCAGGTCATCCCAAACAAGTACCAATAAAACCATTATGCCAAACCAGCATATATTCTGTAGATGCTATCTGTCTTTTTAAGGAACTTATCTGGCCTGAATTATTGGAGTATTTGAGTTCCTCACAATGCTACATTACAAACAAAACCCAAATACCACTATTTTAGAAGTGACTAAAGAGTTTTTAAAAATGTTATTGGTATACAGACAAGTATACAGACCACAGAGAAAGAGGTTATAACAAAAACATAGAAATCTAAAAATTAACCTACAGTGGATGATTTATATGTAATAATTCTGAGGTACAATACTGGGACAACTCCCAAGATCAGAGGCAAGTGTTCTGTATTTCATTGGTTAGTTTGGAATCTTCTCTTTTCCAGTTTCCCATTTCTAGCCATGAATAGTAACAAGGTATTGGGTATGAGGACCTCACTCCTAGTCTGGTTCCTGTACAGAAGGCAAAAGGGCCAGACTAACATAAAGGGGTTCCAAAAGCCCTGTGTTTGGCTGGGAGAGGATCCCCCTGGCACAGCCACAGTGGAAGATAGCCCTACGGCTGGCTCCTGAGAACTCTTCACAAGCCTTGGTGTAGGGGTGAGCCACAAGCAGGGTGGAGATTGGAAAGATGTTTCCACTGCAGGCCCACAGCCCCATGCAGATTCCAGTTGGTGGCCCCTGGAAGCAGCTGTAATTAAGAGAGGTTCCTGCAGGGCTGACTCAGTTACTCTGGGGGCCTCCAGCCCGTGGAGAAGCCCAGTACCAGGAGAGTACAAAGTCTTAAAGCTACTCTCCCATGGGGCTCCAAGTTCTGTGCTGTGCTTCTTAGAGAATCTTGCCATGGGACTTTAAATCTGCTCTTGCTCCAGGACTGAACAAGGACTGGGCAAGAGAGGCATTCAGAGGTGCATGAAAAATGCAGTTTCATCACATGGATGTGACACCATGTATGGCATACATCATTTTACTAAACAGAATTTACAGGTGGCATGACTAAGAAATAACACTTCATTCGCCAAAAGGGACCCATGCTATAGCTTGCAGTGCACTGGCCAGGGAAACTCTTGCTATCAGGAACCATGTTTAAATATGATTCAGTCATATGGCTATAACTCTAGTGAAATGTATTATAAACAGGTCTTTACTTGTGTTATGTAACCTCGTGGACTAAGTTGTTGTCATAAACCCAATGCTGTCCTCCAGTTTCCTTGTTATTTTATTTGGGTGTCACCTCACAGAATGAGTTGATAATCTCGTTGCAGGCTAATCCTGTTTACTCTTTTAGCAGAACAATATTGCCATTGCCTACTTACTTTCTTTTCTTACCACCTACTTCTCTTGTTCCTGTGTTCTCTCTCAGGACTCTCACTTCATAACATATAACCTCTTGGTGAGAGTACTTATCCTGTTTACTGGCTAGTATTCCAGCCTCATCAAATTCACCTTCCTGCCCTATGTCCTTTCAATAAATAATTTATTTTGAGCCAAAAATGCAAACCTTAATCTGTAGCTCTCCTTTGCTCAATTCACCAAGGCTGGTAATGGCTATGCTCTATGGAAGTGGCTCTCAACCAGGGGTACGTGTACTCCTGGGGATACCCAGGAGTCTTCCAGGGGGTACATCAACTCATTTAGAGATTTGCTTAGATTTACAACAGGCTCCACAAAAAGCATTAGCAAAAATAGTCAAACAAACTAACATTTCATATAGACAAAATGAGAAAGTAAGCAATTTGTCAGTAATATATGCTGTGACACTTTTTTGTGTTTTTAGGTCTGATTTTATAAGCAAGGAGTTTTTAAGTGAGGTGGAACTTGGGGGGACACAAGACAAATCGGATTCCTGAAAGGGGTACAGTAGTCTGGAAAGGTGGAGAACCATTGCTCTATGGCAATTAAAACTGTTTAGTTGACTTTTCAGGTCTACGTTATTTTTTCCAGAGCTATATTTAAAACATTCATTGCAGAGTTTTTCTTTACACTAGAAAAAAACAAAAAAGGCTGGTATCAATGTAAATAACATACATACAATATTAGGTGCTCAGATACTATGGAGACAAGCAGGGTGTAAATTAAATGTCTTGGCTGTCAGAGAGGTTATATAGATCTCTAGTGGTAAGGACCTTTTGAATAAATAATTATTAATTGAGAGAGAGAAAATGTGTGCTTTTTAGGCAATCTGCAGTTCTGCAGGAGATTATTATAGAGCACATGGAAGTTTCTGATAGTAATACAAAGATGTGATCTGTTTCAGTAAACTTACTTCCATAACCACAGTTGTACTAAAAGATGAGAAACAGGTTGGTGTGATTGTATTCATGTTGTTGAGAGCTAAGTATACTCATAATAGGAGACCTGACTTGCAATTAGTTTTTTTCATATATATCTATATTTTTGTCTTAATTGCTTACTGCTCATGGAAAGTGACAGACTAAAAGCCATGGAAACTAAAGCCCTTTACTTACTTTTACATCCTGGGAAATGACTAAACAATTTCTCCACATAATCATAATAGACTAATCCTATTGTGGAGGGACTTACAAGGAAAAGGATACCTGAGCAAAACCAGGTTACTTCAAGGGTTTTTCAGTCTCATTCCACCTGAATAGACCCTAGACCAGTAGTCCCCAATGTGGTACCAAATGTAGTTCTCAGAAAGTCTGGAAGATTCCACAAGACTCTACAAAGGTCCAGAATATTGTAGGAGGCTAGTGAAAAATGAATCCACATATGGAATACCTGAAACTTTTTACTTCAAACATTCTATTTTCCCTTCTGTCACGAATAACAAAAACCAAGTCCAGCACCCCAGGAGGTTGCCTGAGTCGCCTGCTCCTAAATCTGGACCTGCTACTTCTGAAACTTATAAGTACTAGGGGTACTTCCTTTGTAATTTTAATCAGTGCAGATGGATTCTTACATTCTGATATTACAAAGCACACCATGTAACACCTGGTTGTGGCTTTCACACTACAGGTTAAAAATCATTTCCACATTCTAAATATCATGACAAATAGGAAAGATGGTCTTATAGAGATGAAGGGTCAAGGTGTTGGTCTGGAAATCAGGAAATCTGGGCTCAATTTCTGATTTCACCACAGATTTCTGTATCCTGCTCTACGCTAGCGGGGCCGGTCGACCTAAGATACGCAACTTCAGCTACATGAATACCATAGCTGAAGTCGACGCATCTTAGGTCAACTTACCTGCCATCCGCACGGCGGCAACGGTGAACAGTGGGCTCCCCTGTCGACTCTGCCTTGCGCCTTTTGGTGAGCGGGAGTTCTGGAGTTAATGGGAATGCCTCTGGGGATCGATTATACTGAAATAGTATTTGATTTTAATTTACCTGAAGGAATGAGATTACATGCCAAAAATTGGGACAAACTTTTTTTTAATGCTGGACAGCCAAATTTGAAGCCTTAATTAGCAGGGTCTGATTTATTTTATTTTATTTTTAATCAACCTGTTTCTGTTCTTTCAAAAAAAGGTTTATGTTAAGTGTCCTTGCCCATTTTCACATGTCACCAGCCTCCACTGATTGACTTTTTTTATTCAGGATTCTCCATTAATATGATTAGACACAGCCATAGAGAATATATACTCATTGGCACAGGAGTCCAGTGGATGGTATTTTGTAACTAATACACTTTTAGCCAGCAATTTTCTACTGGATTCAAAGTACAATAATTGAAAATAATAATGAACTATAGCCCTGTCTGTTGCCTATTGGGAACGTTGAATTCAATCTTAGCTTTACAGGCAGAACAGAGAGTATTTTACAAATATTCTCGAGACCCGAAGATGCCAAACAGTAAAAGTGTCCATATGTACTGTACTGGAGTTAAGACCAAAATTATATTTTAAGAATACAAAAACATTTTAGGGTGAGTCATTGGTCCTGACTATAGTGGCAAAAGTGACCATAGTGCATAGTCTATATAGTGACCTTAAAATGGCTGCCAAAACCTTTAATTTCCATTTGTCTTAGCAGAACTAAACACAGACTTTAAACAAAATGCAATCCTTTCACAACAGCAGTTTAAAAGTTTAGTTTAAGCATTAACTCCTGCCATGCTGTAGTGCTGGATAAGGCTCAGTGAATATGCAGAGTGCTATACATTTCAGGGATTCAGAGGAAACAATGGAAATGCAGTTTTGCAATTGTGGGCATAGCCTGAGCAGTGTTATCTAGGGGGGGAAAAATCTCAATATCCTTTTTCAATACATTTGCTGTTACAATTCAGGGCTCTAGCTAAGGATATATTTCAAGATACAATGGGATCTACTGGATCATGCAATAGGAAACAAGAACTACTGAGCTCTAATCTGACCTCTGACACTGACTGCCTATGTAGCCTTGGACAAGTTACTAAAAGCTCTGTCCACTTTAGTTTTCCTGTTTGTTAAATGAAGACCATACCTCCTCCACGGGGTGCTTGTCAAGATTAATTAGTCCATGTTGGAATTGCACTTGAAGGATGTCAGCTATATAGGACCTGATCCAAAGCTCATTGAAGGCAATGAGAGTCCTTCCATTGACTTCAATGGGCGTTGTATTAGGCCCTTAATACTATCACAGTACCCCAGTGAATGACTAATATAAAACTGTGCATCCATCAATACCGAACTAGGGAGCACGTGGAGGTTTGTGCACTGCGCATAAACCCTTCTTTATAAACATCCGTACTGTAGCCTGCCTTGGGCCCTGTCCTACTCCCATTAAAACTAAAAGCCTACCTTGGGTGCAGGATCAAGTTTGTTTCATCTCAGTGTTATTACTCATGTGAGTAGCCTGCAGATCTAAACCTCAGTCTTGAGAGAGTATTTCCCATCAATAAAAATGCAAAATTGCAGACCTACTGTGTACACTTAATCAGGGTTACTTTACATCTCACTGGTTCATAAAATGAAAAGTAGATGATGTCATGAATAAACCTGATAGCTAAGAATATAGATGCTTTTTAGAATACAAAATCATTTGAAAAAGTTGATTATTTGGCTGTTTATATAGTACAAGAACCAAAAACATTGAGTATAGATTATTTCTTCCTGACTATACTGAAAGAATGGGGTTATCTGGAGTTTCTGTACGAGAAGTGAGCTGGAACTTTTGTGCAAGGCCTTTTTGCTGGAATAAATCAGAAACCTGAGACTCTATTTTCAATGTAAGTCAGAAAATCCTCAGGCTTTGTTTGAAGATTCTATATCTACTCATATGCTACTCAGATATGTCTCTGCAAATGTCACATCTCCAAACCCCTGACTTTTGCCAATTTAATTTTTTGGGTTTTTAAGAGATGCTCTTTCACCTCTTTAAAAATTTTGGGAATCACAGAATGCTGGGAGCTCTACAGTGATCAAATTATGCCCTCAGCAGAGGTAGATAGTAAAGTGTCCTTAGAAATATAGGACCTTCGATAGAAGCGGTGAATATCCTTATTAAGAATAACCTAATATCTCCGAAAAGAAACACCTTAGCTGATCATTTTTTAATACGGTTTTGGCTCTGATCCTACATTAGAATTGCATAGTCGCTGTCTGTGCATGCACACTTCTCAAGGCAGGATCAGGGCCTTAAATTATTAAATAATGTGCACTGTTTATTTAACTTGGTATAGCTCACTCATGAATTAATTAAACATATCTAATTTAATTTTGAAGAGTTTCTTCTACTTCTTGGGTTCCTGTTGCCCAATCTTTAGATTATGCATTAATTGTATTGATTATTTAAGAATCCGCAGTTATCACTTTGAGGGTTGCCAGATTCTTGCCCCAAGATCAGGGCTAGTATTATTCAAATTATTACATATTTGGGAACCCCAATGTGCACAGGTGCAACACTCACACTAACTGATCATATACATCAGTTAGTTACCATGGTTCTTTTGTGATGAGGTATCACATTTGTTATTTCTGTCCTAATTGGTTATTCTGGTCCTTCCAAGTTCCAAGTTGTGGTGTGCCTGTGAAGTTTTTAAATATAGAAACTCTTTTATATTTACAAAGATAGTTTATTAATGCTTTTAGCCAGGGCCGTCTCTAACTTTTTTGCCACCTCAAGCAAAAAAAAAAGGAGGGGGGCAGCATGGCTGGAGGAGCAAAGGGGGAGCTGCGTGGCCGGAACGCTGCTCCTTACAGAGTGTCGCCCCAGGCACCTGCTTCCTATGCTGGTGCCTGGAGCGGGCCCTGCATTTAGCACAGTCACAAACACCCCTGATTAGTAAAATTGATAGAGATACTACAGAATGTACATCTGCACATCCACATACTCATACCAACCCTAGCAGGACAATCTGATTGTTAGCCATTGTCTTCCTCATCACCGTCACCTTCCCCCTCATCGCCAGCGACCATCATTCTGGCACCTCCACCAAGGACTACATCTCTCTCCTACTGCTGGCAATCCACTTTTATAACATGTTATGCTGACACTGCTATGTTTGATGTACAGTAAACCCTTGATTTAACGGACCCCGATTTAACGGACTTCGGATGCAACGGACAAAATTTCCGATGCATCCGAAATCCGTTATTCGGGGGCTGCCGGCTCCCGCCCCGGGGAGCCGGGCAGGAGCTGTCACTCCCCGCAGAGGTTGACAGCTCCCGCCCGGCTCCCCGCAGCGGGGAGCCCGGCGGGCGAGTTGACAGCTCCCGCCCGGCTCCCCGCAGAGCAGAGCTTCCCGGCGGGAGCTGTCAACTGCCCCCCCCCACCCGGCTCCCTGCAGGGGGAGCCGGGTGGGGGGGGAGGGGGGTTTGACAGTTCCCGCCCGGCTCTCTGCTGCGGGGAGCCGGGCGGGTGAGTTGACAGCTCCCGCCGGGCTCCCCACAGCGGGGAGCCCGGCGGGAGCTGTCAACTCCCCCCCACACCCGGCTCCCTGCAGGGGGAGCTGGGCAGTTCCTGCCGGGCTCCCCACAGCGGGGAGCCCGGCGGGAGCTGTCAAACACCCCCCCCCCTCCCCCCAGCCAGACCCGGGCGGGTGGGTTGACGGCTCCCGCCAGGGTCCCAGCAGCCGGGCTCCCGGCGGTGATAAAAGTAAAACCTGGACATAACGGACTAATTCGGGCGAGGGGGGTGTCCATTGTCAGCCAACAGTCCATTATTTAATAATTTTAAAAAATTATTAAATAACGGACTTTCGGCTTTAACGGACACCCCCTCGCCCGAATTAGTCCGTTATATCGAGTTTTCACTGTATATTCAGTAGGAGATTTTCCTTATTTTCCCTTTTCCTTATTTGTATTTCCTCACCATACTAATGTTTTCCTAATACTAATATACTAATGTTAGTATATCAGTGATCTCAGCTTATTATCATATACCTCAGTTAGTTACCATGGCTCTTTTGTGATTAGGTATCACATTTGTTATTTCTGTCCTAATTGGTTATTTCGGTTCTTTCCAAGTTCCAAGTTGTGGTGTGCCTGTGAAGTTTAAAAGGGTATGAATTTAGGAAAATCCCTATGCCAACCGGCTTTAACACATCCTCTATGTTAAAGGTCGCAGCCATACATAGACCTTATGCTTCAGCTCATCACCACCTATCTAGGTGTAAGGTCCCAAACATATGTATGCTAACTTTGCCTAGATCATCATACAGGATGTTTTCCTAATACTAATATACTGATGTTAGTATAGCAGTGATCTCAGCTTATTATCATATACATCAGTTAGTTACCATGGCTCTTTTGTGATTAGGTATCACATTTGTTATTTCTATCTTAATTGGTTATTTTGGTTCCTTCCAAGTTACAAGTTGTGGTGTGCCTGCGAAGTTTAAAAGGGTATGAATTTAGGAAAATCCCTATGCCAACGGCTTATTATGTTATTATTACCTCTATGTAAAAGGTCGCAGCCATACATGGACCTGCAGGTCCCTCGTGTTACAGCCAAAATATGCACCTATTATAATAAAACTAATAAACCCATAAGAAAATATGAAAGTTATAAGAAAAGATATATAGGCAAGCAAGCAGGCTAGTCTCATGTACCTGTTATATATGTCAGTTTGTTGCCGGGATACTTTTGTGGTTTACTCATGTACCTGTGGTCAGAACTTATCTTTAAACTCTATTCTGAGCTCCCCAAATACTTGGGGGTTTCTGTTAGGCCATTTATCTGTGAAAAGCTTATCGGTTCAAAGTGCATAGGCCTCAAGCTTGACACTAACTTGCTGAAGCTAATGTCTTACAGCAGGGGTGGGCAAACTACGGCCCTCCCCCTAACTGGCCCCCCGAGGTCCGGCTGCGGAGGCTGCTTTGAGAATTGCTATTGCCAGAAATGCAGTTCCTTGCTCTAAAGAGAGCTATTTGCACCAAGATTGCATCCTCTAAGGAGACTTTTGAGTTGCTACACTCTGTGACCCAAATACTCAGCTCCACCAAATACTAAGAGGAGCAGGGGTAAGCATGGTTCTAACCCACATTTCTGTTCCTAAGTCTTTTGCCAGATAGGGACCAAAATGACCCCTGGCATTACTTAGAGTAGGGTCTTTGCTAAATTATAGTAGCTTCAGCAATCCATAGGGACTACTGCATCATCTGAGGATCAGCTAGAGTGCTATTCAATATGCCCCACCCTTAATGCTCCTGGCATATCTCCAGCATGCCCTTCCCTGGCCCCCATGCAGAGGGGGTGAGCTGTAGCTGGTGAATCCTAGAATGGCCCTTAGACTAGCTGTCCAGCTACTTTGTTCTTCAGACCTACAGATTATCCTGTAGAAATGATTAAGCTCCTGGAGCCCTGGGTTATCTGATGCATATTTATCAGCTATGCAAGTTAAACTAACTCAGGAGCAGCTCTAACATCCCTAATTTTTAACACAGCTTTAAATTCATAATTGTCTTGTCTGTAGAGCTTCCAATTTGTTTCAGCAGGGGCAGGATTTTACCCACCGTGTTCTGAAAATTAGTTAAATTTACTGAGCAATACATTGGCAAGCCTGAGGCCTTTCAGGACAACTTCAAAAGATCTGGGAATGGAGACAATTGTTAAATACAGCTGTCTACGGTGAAATTCATTGCTATAAAGAGGGCCAGGAGAAGGCCTGTGAAACACTTACATTCCACTTACGATCTCAAATTAGAAAATTGTGGGTAAGGATGCCTGTATGCTAAAAAAATATGCAGGAATAACTGGATTAGGGAAACTCTGCTCCTTGGCTTCTGACCACACTGAGGCCTGGCCTAAACTAAAAAGTTAGGTCGACCCAGCTATGTCACTCAAGGGTATGAAAAACCTATACCTCGTGCGATGTACTTAAACTGACCTAACCCACAGTGTAGACAGAGCTAAATCAATGGAATAATTCTTCTGTTTACCTAACTACCACCTCTCAGCGGGTGGATTACCTATGCTGACAAGAGAACTCCCACCAGTGTAGTAGTGGTGCGGTGGCAGTTTTTGAGTTGCCAATCCTCCAGGACTGACCTGGAGTCCCCCCAGAATCGGCATTGATCCCCCGGTGACTATTGTAAGCAATCTGGGAGAATTTTTAATAGCATATTTTAAGAAAAGGACATTACATCACAATGGGGAAAACAATATCTCCTGGAATGACGTCAGCAGAGTTAGCGACCCCAGTAGTGGTGAAGCTGTGCCACTGTGACGTTTTAAATGTGGACAAGCCCAGAGAAATAAATCACAGACGTGAGCAATTTTGTGTTATTTGAACAAAGTCAGAAACATTTTAAATGTGTATAATAATTCAAGGCTTTTCTTTTCAGATGATCTGTTGGGATCCTAGTTATGAGCTTAGAGTTAAGCATGTTTCTCATGATGCTTTATTCACCTTTAGTAATAAACCATAAATAGTAATATTTAATTCAGGTCTAGAACTGAATTACTCTATCAAGCAGTAATCTAGACTAGTTGTGTAGCTATGATTTCCACATGTGAATTAATAGTCTCACCTCAGATATTTTTGGGATCAAGGCTATTTCTAAGAAACACATATACAAGTACTATTGTCTGGAAACCGTTTGTGCTTATATTAGGGTAAAATTGGCCTTAGATATCTATCACTAAGAGCCTTATTCTGCTCCCATTTAAGTCAATTGACATTTTGCCATTGACTTAAATGGGAGGGGACTTGCTCCCTATCTGTAGAGTGATAACGGTAACATAAATGCAGTTAATTACCCCAGATCCTTTTACAAAACACCAAAAACAGAACTTCTCTTGGGTTTTTTTGTTTGTTTTTAGTTGTTGTGAAGTGGTAGGAGACTAGATGTATGTTGGAACATTACATCCTAAAATGGAGTTGTACTCCTGGATGCAGTGAGCTGACTCATTTTTGTGACTTCCTTTAGTAATCCATGGAAGGACTATGCAGCTAGTACCAAAAGAGCTTTGGAGAGGAAGGAATCAATAGTACCATTTTCCCCCTTTCAAATGCCTGGAGAGCAAATCTCACTAGTGTACGGTAGCTCTGCTGTCTGGCTATCTGTTTATCGCTCTTTACTAGTTTGGAATCTGCACATCCTGTTGTGCTTTTTACTCTGTATGCTCCTCAGGCTTTCTGAAGAACAGAGCTGAAAAAATGCTTCAACCAATAAAAGCATATTACAGAAATTTAGCTTTCTGCTCTGGATTATCAGAAATTCCTCATTGTCTGACATTTTTATGTCTCTAACTGTATGGATTCATATCTCACAATTTCCCAAGGCCCAAATGCAGGGCCGGCGACAGGAATTTGGGGGCCCCATACGCAGATCGTGCGGGCCCCCCCCGGCCGGTCTCCTGCTGCCCGCGGGCCCCTCCCCCGTCTCCCGCCGCCCGCGGGGGGCCCCTCCCGTCCGGTCTCCTGCCGCCCGCGCCCCCCCCCGGCCGGCGACAAGGGGGTACAGCTGCGTACCGGGCCCGCCCATTTAAGGGGGCCCCCCCTTAAGTCCGGGGCCCGGTACAGCTGTACCCGTTGTACCCCCGTCGCCGGCCCTGCCCAAATGTTTGTAACAAAGACCCAAAATGGAGGGCTCAAAACATTCATCCAGGAAAGTTAAAACACTGGGATTCACTCCTTTAGCAGAAGCAACTCTTTCTATAATCTGTGTTTCATGATTTTTTATTTTCAATATAAATAATTTTCAACAATAAAATTGAAGGAATGTCAAATTTGTGGTAACTTTGGAATAAAAGGAGTGATGTCCCTTGAAATAAAGGGATATTTGACATCTATCACACATTTCTCTGGCAGTATTATGATTTGAGTTGTTAATTAGTTGTGAATGGACAAAAGTCACAGGATATCACTTCTGTTTCCTGGCTGGATCAATGTGGAAACCACTTTCAGCACAAATAGTTGTAATTATCAATTTAAAATTCAGTTTCTGTGAATACTTGTGCCTGTTAAATAATCAGAGAGAAAAAATGAAGAAAGATCTGGGAGTTTGTGTGTAAAGTAAGTTCATTTAAAACTGTGAGCAGATATATTCACTGGAAGTTGTTTACAGCCTTCATCTTTAGGAGCAGAATGACTCAGACATAGTAACCCTGTCTCTTTCCTGTAGTTTAGGCAGCTATCTCGGTGTCTCTTTCAATGTTTCTGTGATCCCAACCAAAGTAAAAATCTAATGATTTGTACTAATATGTATCTACTGGTATATTCATCCATATAATTATAACTGCCAGGCTGCATAAGAATCTGATTCTGCTCTCAGGCAATATTTTCACCAAAGTTTTTCTGAGAACAGAATGCAAGATCAGGACCTAAAATAGTCATGACTGTATAATATGATACAATATTTTCCTAGTAGTAGCTATAAAGAACTTGCTCTCCCACTCTAATGCAATTTATCTTGTTTAATACTAACCTTCACCCTTGCAGTTTTCTATCTGCTGTTGAAATTTTGCTTACATAAATGATTTAATATTTCCTCAAGATACGATAAAATAATGCTGATCTTTAAAATTATAGTGAAAGCGAGCTTATTGGAAGGAGGTTCTATACTTAGGGCAGCATGAGAGTAGCCCTGAGCAGCCTCTTAGTCATCCTGGGTCTGATAAGAGAGAAAGGGACAAAGATGGCAGGATAAGGAAATGGGCAAAAACAAAGGGGGAAAGGAAAATAAGGTAGGAGACAAAGGAAGTGTGTCTGACATGGGGGATAATAGCAAACCATAGAATGTGGGGTCCACAGATAGTGGGGACATGAACAGCCATGCTCCACAGCACTGACCCTCTATATTTCCCATCTCTGAGCTGTGTGACCGGCTTTCACTTTCCGTAAGGCACCTATTTTGAATGCTACTGAACTGAAGGAAGACCCCGCTAATGGCAGCACAGGTCCTGCAAGAGCAATAGGAAGGAGTGGGAGCCGTCAACCTCCTGTGTGATCTTGGGCAAGTCACTAAGCAATAAAAAGTATTTAGGCACCTAACTCCCATCCGTTTAAAAATCTGGCCCTTAGCCTCTCTGCACCTCAGTTCCCTGTCTGTACAATGGGGATAATAGCAGTGCACTACCTGCCAAGTGTGTTGTGAGGATACATACATGGAAGATTGTGAGGTGCTCAGACACTATGATTATGTGGGTCATATAAGTACCTGAGTAATTTAAACATGGGGATTTGCAGGATTGGGTCCCTAATGATGGAGAGATATCTTTAGCTCTTAAAAGTCTCAATTATGGAATTCCTCAGAGCAGGGGTCGGCAACCTTTCAGAAGTGGTGTACTGAGTCTTCATTTATTCACTCTAATTTAAGGTTTTGCATGCCAGTAATACATTTTAACGTTTTTAGAAGGTCTCTTGTTATGTCTTTAATATACAACTGAACTATTGTTGTATGTAAAGTAAATAAGGTTTTTAAAATGTTTAAGAAGCTTCATTTAAAATTAAATTAAAATGCAGAGCCCTCTGGACCGATGGCCAGGACCCAGGCAGTGTGAGTGCCACCGAAAATCAGCTCTCATGCCACCTTCGGCACAGATACCAGAGGTTGCCTACCCCTTCCTTAGAGGGTACTCTGGTCCAAGAATAGCTCGGGAAGCAGCTTGGCAACACACAGATGCTTCCGCTGAGATTTCTTAGGTAAAAGCTGTGGCCTTGTGAATGCACCAAAAATATATCCACTGTCCAAAGTTCCTAAGAACCTGTTCTTGCAAGAATGATGCCTTCTATAAAAGGGCTTGCTCCTGCTCCCATTGCTATCAATGTGAGATTTGCAACTGACTTCAATGAGAGCAGGCACTCAGACCCCAAAACTGCCTTGTTGTTATAAATATAACTTTAACTTTTCAAAGGGATTATGAAGTTAATAAAAAAGACTTGCCTGTCACATCTAACAGGGCCTCCAAGACAACGTGTACTTACATTGCAACAGTGTCACATGTACTGATATCAGCTAATAGGCCAAGCAATTTTTTAAAATGTTCATATAATCTATTTGGCAAAAGTCCATACACTTTCAAATGTGCATAGCATGGAGTATGCAAAATATTACTTTTCAGCACATAATTTCTCTTGTATTCTTCATTAGCTGGAGGAAAGTGATAGCCAAATACAACTGCGGAAATGGGAAACAATGCGTAGAGGAAAAGTCCCATACCATTAAGTTTCCGGAAGCATCCGTTTCTTTCCCCTGCCATAAATAAATTCAACATGTCTTTAAAGGCAAGACTAAATGGCTCCAGGAAATTCTCATTAAGGGAAAAGCCCCTGCCTGTACTGCTCATTTTCATTTGGCATTTACAATCCACAAGCTTTTTCTGACCTAGTCAACAGAGAAGTTATTTTATAAGTAATAACCAATAAAACAAGTTAGCTAGCCTGTTACCAGTGGGATTTTAATCCTCTTCACTGGGTGTCCGGAATGCTAACACCCAAGGGTTCCATCCTGCATCTATAAGTCAGTGACAGAATTTAGTTCAGGACCCATGTTTCTGCACTTTGTTTCTGAAGGTTCAGCATGTTTTCAAAACTCAGCCCTTCAAGACAGAAAATCCTTTATTGGGAAACCAGAGACAGTGCAACAAGTAAAATAAATGCCCTCAAGGTAAAATATATGCAATATATACAAATAAGTTTTGCTTTAACTCTGGCAGCACTGCTATGTTATGATGGGAGAGGAAGTAAGATAAGACAGGATGAAAAAAAAACCCTGTGTGTTGTTTGTTACGGATCAGGAGCACCAGGATGTGGAAGATAAGACAAGCCTTTCATCTGCAGAATACTTGTATCAAAATAGTCATATTTCATACGGAATACATAATACTCTAAAATGGGAATGGGGCTTATATCATTATCACTGTAAAACTTGGGCATAAGGGAATGCATCTTCCTGGTATAAAGGTTTACTGGGCAAGGACCTGATCCTGCAGTCAGACTGCCTGGGTACAGCAATCCACGACCATAGAGGGAAAACTCTCAATGTGCAGGGCTTTTAGAAATCTTTGTTGCTGGCTGGTTCGCTACTTTTTGCTCTTCAGTCCGCTAACTGGCAACTCGAGTGGTCATTTCTCTCTCATGGCAGGATCGGGGCCCCGAGACAAGGGAGGAAAGGGAAAGCGGCGACCAAAGGGTTTAGACCAGGCGGATGACTCCCCCCCCCCCCCCCTTTGATTTTGGTGACACTCGCTCCAGGTCTCCGCGCCTCCCCCGCCCCCGCCGTGTCTTTGCTGCTCTGCGGCACAACCCAGCCCCGGGCAGGAGAAGTGACGGAGTGTCAGGGGCTAGCGGAGATTCAACCCCCGGCTGACCCGACAGCGCCGCCCCCCCAAGCCGGGCTGCGGCGCGCTCGGGCGGCGAGGCCGCCTCCTTCCCCTCCCCTCGCCGGCTCGGCAGAGCCCGGGCAGCCGCCGCCTCGGGGCCAGACCCCGATCCTGCCCTGCCAACGCCGGCAGCCCGGCCGCTCCAGCGCGCAGGCTCCGCTCGCCTCCATCCCCGTGGAGACGCCGGCCCCCGCAATCCCCTCCCCGCCGTCCTGCCCCCGCTGTGCGGCGCAGAGCCGAGCCGAGCCAGCAGCGGCAGCGGCAGCGGCAGGCGGAGCTGGGCCCCGCGCCCTATGGAGCGCCCCGCGTAGCCGCTGCTTGGGGCTCGCCGCCCGCGGGAGAGGCGCTAGCGGGTGAGTGTCGGCGGAGGGGCGGGACCGGGCATTTCCAGCGCTTCCCAGCCGGTCGGGGGCGCTCCCCGGGGTGGGCCCCCCTCTCCCAACGCGCAGCGCCGAGCCCCTTCTGCCTGTGCGCCCCATCCACGCCTCTCCCCTCCGGGCCAGGGCAGGGAAATGTCCCGTGTACCCCCTACGTGGCGGGAGTGGGACACAGGGACAGGGAGGTGCCCCGGGGAGCGGGCTCAGTGCCCCCGCCACACGCCGTCCCTCGCACCGCAGCTCGGCCACTGGCCTTGGCATTTGGCTGAGGAGTCAGACCCCTGGTGACCAGACAGCAAATGTGAAAAGGGGGGGCTGGGTAATAGGAGCCTATATAAGAAAAAGACCCCAAAATCGGGACTGTCCCTATAAAATCGGGACATCTGGTCCAGTTCTGCGTGGGTGGAACCGTGGCATTGCGTTTCTGGCTCTTGGGTGTTGCTCTTCAGCCCCCAGCCGGTCCTTCTCCCCAGGCGGGGGATGAGGCCACTGGCTGTTTCGGGATGAAAAATAGTTATCAAATAACTTTTCAAATAAATCGTTGTACCCGTTGTCAGTTGGTATTGGAGGGTAAATAAATGTCCAAGCTGTACATGGTGGAGGAATGCCTTGTTAGGAGCTGCATGAACTCCTAATGGTGTCTTAGGCGCTATTTATGCCGCTGCTCCCAACCTGAGCCAGAGTTGCATTGAGTTTTGTTTTGTAAACAGTTGTTACTTGTTCCAGACTGCAGTTGATAGATTGTTTGTGTATTTATTAAATTCTTGAAAACAAAATGAAAACAACATTTCTGTGGAGTAAGTAGCACACATTCCTCCCTTTTTATTTGTTAGATGAGGTTTTGGAGGAAAATGTGTAATATGTATGAATAATTTAGTTCAATTAGTAGTCATTATATGGGAAATTCTTAGACATGCTGATGCAATATGACTGGTTCTAGAAGATTGGATTATTTATTCTGTGTTGTTTTTTTAATCAGTACAGGACTATATACTGTCCTAGATCTGTGCAGGGACTTTGTGCCTGTTTTAATTTTAATGCTCAATGTTTGTAATATCATGGAAGTGTAGGACTGGAAGTGGGGGACCTTGATAGGTCATCTAGTCCGGTCTCCTGCCTGGAGGCAGGAGGACTAAGTATTATCTCATCCCTGACAGATGTTTGTCTAACCTGTTCTTAAAAACCTCCAATGGCAGAGATCCCACAACCACCCTAGGTAATTTGTTCAAGTGCTTAACTGTCCTTACAGTTAAGACGTTTTTCCTAATGTCTAACCTAAATCTTCTTTGCTACAATTTAAGCCCATTGTGTTTTATCCTGGCCAATTTATCACCTTCCTCTTCATAACGTCTTTTTTATGTACTTGAAGACTGTTATGTCCTTCTTAGTCTTCTCTTCGCGAGACTAAACAAATCCATTTATTTCAGTCTCTCTTTGTAGATCATGTTTTCTAAATATTTAATCATTTCTGTTGTTCTCCTCCTGACTTTTGACTGTTCGTCCACATCTTTCCTGAAATGTGGTACACAGAACTGGACACAATGCTCCTGTTGAGGCATTATCAGTGTTGAATAGAGTTTAACAATTACTGCTCGTGTCCTGTTTACAACACACCTGCTAATACATCCCAGAATTATGTTTGCTTTTTTTTTTTTTGCAACAGCATTACATTGTTGACTCATTTAGTTTGTGACTCACTAAAACCCCCAGATCCTTTTCTACATAACTCCTTCCTAAGCTATCATCTCCCATTTTGTATTTGTGCAATTGATTCCTTCCTAACTGTAATACTTTCCATTTGTCCTTATTGGATGACATCTTATTTATTTCAGACTATTTCTCAGCTTGCCTTATATATTTTTTTAAAAAAAATGCAACACAAAAATGATCTATAATATTTGAACTTCCTTAGAAGATAGGACTCTTCAAGTGTAAGTAAATTTGACTAAGAACCAACAATATTGCATTATATGTGCTCCCTCTCTCCTCTGCCTGAAAGGATTTACAAGTCATAGTAATATATAGGGCTTGATTTTCCTGCTACTGAAGTCAGTGATCAACTGCCTGCTAATTTCATTGTAAGTAGGATTGAACCCATGTATAAGTACTAGTAAGTATCTTAGATCAAGTGCCAGAAGCAGCCGTCCGTCTTCATGCCAAGAATGATCATTCCCACTTTTTTACAGACATTTTCAGATTTTAAAACGCTTAAGCTTTTTGTACCAGAGTATTGCAAAAACTTTCTCATGGACCATAACCAAATTAGACAGGTAACCATTGGCCCCTGAAGGTATGCTGGCTACTTCAAATACAAACCTGCCTAATGTCTGATGTTAAAGTCCATATGGTTACCAAGGTGCTATAAGTATTCCTCGCTTTCCTTGATTGTGTCTGTCATCCCAGTTGGAAGTCTATTCTTCCGCTTCACTTTTCAGCAAAATAATACCTCATCTGAATTCTTGTTACAGTCCTGTCAAACCTTACAATTGTTAGTTCTGATCTATTGAATGATCTTGAACAGATCATCAGACTTAACTGGTTTAGTACCTGGGAGGTAACTTAAATGTTAAGTCCTGTCTCTTCTCAGCCATTTTCTATCAAGATTTAACAATTCTAGTTGAACCAATTTCCCGTGTTGTTGTAATTCATATAGGACCATAGGTATGTATGTTTTTTTTTTTACTAGAAGATAAAGAAAATTCCCGCCCCAAGGATCTTACAATGTTGTAAACCATTATCCTGCAAACAGGATATGCTTATACTTATCTTTACTACCATGGATTTCAATGCGACTGCTCACAATAGGAAAGTTAAGTATGTGTCTGAAAGGGTTTGCAGGATCTGGGGTTAGTGTAGACCAAGTACAAGTGAGATGGTGGAGGCTGGGGAAAGAGCGGTAAATGTAATGGGTGGGTCTATGAAATTTTACTGTGTCTGAATACTGTTTTCAGCAGTCATGGCTGGTGAAGACCATGGCAAACTATATTCAGCTAACTGTGATTATTTAGATAGAAATACGAGTGTTGCTCTGCTTGTTTCTTGTTGTTTATCTAGGTCTCTTGTAAATCCCTCATCACCATTTAATCTTTTCATTGTATTTGATAGATCACCTTTGATAAATCTCTACTGTATTATCTCTAGTTTTTAACAGTAACTTTAATCAGATATAGTGACCTGAACTGGACAGTCTGGCTCTTAGAAAATCCCTTTGCAGATGCACAAGGAAAAGGAGCGACTTCCCCAGTCATCCTTTGGTCCTCCAGGCAGGGACAGAGCACAAGGAAGCCACACTGCTAGCCTCTCTCAATGGTGGGGATCCAAGACCAGCCAGCTGGTGGCCTGGAGTGGGGATTTTCTTTGCAAGAGACGTGTAGATTCTTATGGATAAACTTGCATATTTATGGTCATAAAGTGACTTTAACCCAGAAATTAAGGGTTCTCAATATTTTTTTAAGGGTTTGTTGTAGAATGGAAACTGCTGCAATAAGGTCAGATCTGTTTTCAGACAGTGCATTGTTTACACATATTATAAGACATTTCTGTGCCGCAGTAGGGCTATCTGATACGTAAACCTCCATGTACACTTTTAGAACATTATATAATTCTGTAAATCTCTCAGTAGCAATCCTGTTAGAGCATTAACTTGTTTTATTGCAGAAATGACTAATGTAATGTTTCACACCCATTTAATATGATTTGTATAAAAACAAGATAGTAAACTTTCTATGTGAAATGTCTAGTTAAAAATAGACTAGTGGCTCAATAGATATGTTTTTTTTGGTAGTGGATCAAGTTCATAAAATGGTAGTCTTATTTTTTTAAACACATTTTGTACTGGTTCTGTGGTGTAGTATTAATGTATTGCAAGGTCGATGCAACTGGATTAGGTTTTCATACAGATGACTCAGTAGATGATGTGCTTAGGTACATGTTTTTTCCCCCCCTTATATTTATATTTGTATTACATCCCCTCAAGAGCTGGCAAACCTTTTTATTTATGTATTAGTTCGGAATAGGAATGCTTATTTGTATGGCAAACGTAGCCACGCCTTTCTGTGTAGTTAGAAAGCATGTTGGGGCATAGTTGTCTTTGTTTTCCTCCAACAATCTTGTTATATACATTCCTATTAATAAAAGAAAGCTACCTTGAAATAAGCTATGATCCTTTCTTGTGTGTGTTAAGCATTGCTATCATGAAGGAAGAAATGGGGGGGGGGGGGGAGGAGCAGGAAGCTTCTTAAAACAATGTGAAAGCATTTAAATTAACATACATTTGGCAAAGTGTTTCATACTGAAATCTCACATTGGAGTCTTGGACTTTGAATGTGTTTTGAAGTCTGAGAAAGGGGTATTTAAGTACAGCGGACTACAGAGGAATACGCAAATGAGGTTGAAAACTCCTTGCTCAGAACTACAGTAATATAACTTACCTAGATAGAACTAGGTGGGGAGTGGACCATCTCCATATACTGTATTTATACAGTGCCTACTGCATTCCTGGTCCATAACTAGGGCTTCTAAGTATTACTGCAATACAAATATTAAATAATAAGCAGTAGTAGGGAATAACTAGGCCTTCTGATTGGATACATTAAATCATGATACAGGTGCAATGATTTGTCTCTCTTTTTGTATGTGCTACCTGTTTGGTCATTGATTTTTGCTGTGCACTGTGTAGAATGCTTCTGAACTGGGGTAGTTGTGCAATAAGAGAACAAAAATGAGTAAAAAAAAAAAAAGGCTGATTTGTGGCCCAAAAGGTTTGAGTTGCCTCTCTCACAGTCCAGCAGCTTTCACTGCTGGACTGAGAGAGGCAGGTGAAAAAATCCAGTCCAAATGATGGAGCTGCATTTGGAATGCTGCTGCTCCTGTTGTTTTTATTACTGTTTGTATTGCATTAGTGACTAAAGGACCCAGTTGGCTCTGGGACCTCTTTTGTTAGGTGCTCTGCAAACACAAAGACCTTACTTGTCTATTTAATGTTGAAATTACTCCTCTGCTTGCCTGTTTGTAGGCCAACCACCAAATTTCAGGCTTTCACTGCCTGATCCAAAATTGTTCCCAGGAGGGAATCTGTCATTAAACCCCATAAAGACTAGGAACCCTGTAAGTTTGTTTGTGAAATTCCCTCTTATTTATCATTGTCCTCCCTGTGGAGCACATGGAAGATTCAGACCCCCGAACTTACAGATCACTGGCATTCAGCCTGGATTTCAGGGGAAATGCAAGAATTCATGTTTTTGACAGGGATTCCACAGTTGCTTCATTTCAGTCTCCCCTATCAACCACTACCTCTGTAATCCTCCTTAGTAGGGAGGATTCTACTGTCTGGGATCTGCTTGTGATTTGGATGTGGTTGGTTCTCTCCAAGGAGAATTGGGGGGCATAAATGAAGCTCCATTTATAAAATGCATCTCATGGGAGCAGGGAGAACATTGTACCTATGCTGTACTCCTCGCTCTACAATATAAAATTTGCCTCGAAAGAGAGTCCCCACCACTTTTAAATGAAAACTAAGGAAGTGGTTCACCGAAGAAGTTCTGTGATTTTGGTGCAGGGAGTGACTGGTACCAGGACTGCAGAGAGAACTGACACTTTGAATTCAGGATTCTGTTTCTCCTACATCAGGTGCTAATACTTTCAGCACCAAACAATGCAGAGCTGCATTCCCAGCCACAGGGACTCTGAAGGTGCCACTCTTTAGATAACTAAAGGAGGGTTTCGGCTATATTGTGTGTTCAGTATTAGGGCAGGTCTACACTAGAAACTTGTGCTACTACAGTAATATTGGTTAGGGGTGTGTGTGTATATGTCTTTTTTTTTTTTAATTACATTTCTCTATTGGCAAATGCCCTACTGTAGAAGCAGTTGCACTGGCAAGAAAAGTGCTTTTGCCAGTATAGCTTGTTTCATTTAGGGAAGTGGTATAAACTATTCCAACCTGCATCTATGCTAGCAGGGTTCTATATCTACATTAGTGTAGATTGGCATTAGGAACCTGTAGTGTGTTCTTATGGTACTACATAAATGATAAATGTTTGTGTTAATTTCTGGATTGTAAACATTTGTTTAGGGAACTTCAGTATGCCTTTAATCTACACAACTAATTTTTGTCAAACTTCACAAATTATATGGTGATGTTAGCGAAAGCTCGGGTACTGGGCACCCAAGGGTAGTAACTGGGTGAAATTCTAACTTGTGCTGTTCAGGAAGTTGGAATAGATAATCTGATTTTACCCTGTGGATTTAAAATGTCTGAATATGAATTTGTAAAATAACTCTTGGATAATAATTGCTGTTAATACAGCAAAGCAGAAGTACTACTTATGTCTAATGAAATTTAGAAGAAAATTACGTTACCCATTGTTATCTAGCCTTCTTCTGACTCTGCTGCTCAACAGTGGATGGGAATTACAAGCATCCTTTTTTCAGAGGAAATTACTCAAACTGATCTTTTCATAGTCTTTCAGGTTTTGGTGAAAGACAGACATTTAATCTTTGAGGTTTTATTAGAACCACTCAAGAGCTAGAACAAAGGAGAGAAGCTTTTAATGTTTTACTCCTTGAGAGACTAATACGTGGGGTGTGTGTTTGCTATTGAACTTAAAAAAACCCATCACAATCTTAATGTCAGATGGGCACAAGTGTCACCAAGAAAAACTCTGACAGAAGTTATTTGCAGGTTTTGAAAGCAGCACCTTTTGTCTGTCATCAGGTGTTTACTTGTCCTCCCTTTCCTGCCACCACCAAAAAACAAACAAACAAAAAAAACAGCTATACAGAATCACATAAGGCTCTAGGCATATAAATTCATCTGCTTGAAGCATATGAGTTATTAATATTGCATGAAATCCCAAAATAGAACGATATTCTCACATCTTCCAGATTACAGATTGTGGTCTGTTGTTTTTTTCCAGTGAAATGATATGACATTGTCAAAAGAAGATCTGTTTGACCAAATGCTGTCTCACGGGTCAAATCAGAGGATCATTTCCTCTTAGACATCAGCTTTATAACAAATTTGACACGCTATTGTACAAACCTTTGTTCAAAGATTTGCTGGATTGGCTCCTTCCATGCTGCCTTCTGTAGGCCCTTTTATTCTTAGGTTAATAAATTGTTTTCTTAAGACAAGAAGGGACCCATTGGATCATATAGTCTGACCTTCAGCAGGACACAGCCTACAGATTTCCACCCAATAATTTCTCCATCAAGTCTATCATTTCTGGGTGAGCATATCTTTTAGCAAGACATCCAATCTTAATTTATAGTCTTTAAGTGATGAGGACTCTGCCACGTGGCTAGGTCAGCTGGTCCAAGAGTTAATCACCCTCCCTGTTTACAAAATTGCACCTAATTTTTAAGCCAGATTTGTCTAGCTTCTGCTTCCAGCCATTGGATCGTTATGCCTTCTGCTAGGGTAAAGAGCTCTCTACAATCAGAAATCTTCTTTCCATATGAGTACTTGTAAATGGTCATCAAGTCACATTAAGCTTCTAATGAACTAAATAGATTGGGGTGGGCTAACATTTTGGCCCGAGGGCCACATCAGGGTTCCAAAATTGTGTGGAGGGCTGGGTAGGGAAGGCTGTCTCTCCTCAAACAGCCTGGCCCCTCCCCCTTTCAATAAAGGGACAGTGTCAACTTTAAAATAACTTTGATCTTTTAAAAAAATGTTTTTTTGAAGTACTACATCTGCCATAGTTCTCCTATGGTTTTAGAAATGCATTTTCCTATTTTTTCCCCTCAGTTAATATATGAAGAATTCATTCAAACAGGGGAAACTGATTTAGGCCGTAATCCTGCAAAATACATATGCACACAATGTATTTGCATTATTGGGACCTAAATGATTATATGCAAAGTGCTGTCAGGTAAACTGACTTTTCTCCCTCTGCTGTTCTCCCACTTACAGCAAACAAATGCTTCTTGTACCAGTTATAAACAAAAAAATAGTAAAAGTGATTTTTATGTTGAAAATATCCATTTTAGCACTGTATTATATTAATGTTAATGTGTGCTACTTTGTTCTCTGAATTCTGTGGAAACAACATTTTTTTCTTGTTCTCTTTCATTGTTAGCACACACTGAGTTTGTACAAAAAATAAGGTTTTGGGGTTTTGTTGCTTGTACTTTGATTTAATGTTTATTCAGGTTATTCAATATTTAATGCTTTTTTGGGATTTATCCTGCAAATACTTACAGTGTAAAACTTACTGCTGCAAGTGGTCTCTTGAGAATAATAGGGTGTAATCATGGTACTCTGCACAGTGTTTGCAGGATCCCTTTCTCAGTGGTTATCTGTCTATATATATAAAAGTCAAGTGGTGTATGTATGTATGACTGCAGACTTGAAATTTGGTACAGTTAGGGGTCTTGGGGTCTAGATGGACATAAGGGTCGAAAAATTTCTGAATCTCACCCCTGACGCCCCCCAGGGGTGAAAGTCTTTAAGGGCCAATCACATTGGCTGGGCCGCTAGGTGGTGATGATGTCATAATACCCCCTCCAACAGACACCGCACTCGCTCAGCTCCCTGCCCCTCCCTCCTCCGACGGAACCCCGGAAATCCCTCAGTTCTCTGCCCCTCCCCCCTCCCAACGGAACCCCGGAATCCATCAGCCCTGTGCCCCCTCCCCCCCCACCTGCAAAGGTCCCCGGAATCCCTCAGCTCTGGGCCCCCTCCTCACCTGCAACGGATCCGAGTTGGGTTTGGTGGGACGGTAAGTGAGGTGGGGGTGTCGGGTTCGGTCGGGGGGTGAGTTGGGGGTGTTGGGTTTGCTTAGGGGGAGTCAGGTGGGGGTGTCGGGTTTGGTCGGGGGGTAAGTGAGCCGGGAGGTGTTGGGGTTAGTCAGGGGGTGTCAGCTGTCTGCCCCCTCCCCACCTCCGACTGACCCGAGCAGCGCCGGGCACTTCCTCAGCTCTGGGCCCCCTCCCCGCCTGCGACGGATCCGAGTTGGGTTTGGTGGGACGATAAGTGAGGTGGGGGTGTCTGGTTCGGTCGGGGGGTGAGGTAGGGGTGTCGGGTTTTCTTGGGGGGTCAGGTGGGGGTGTCGGGTTTGGTCGGGGGGGTAAGTGAGCCGGGGGGTGTCGGGTTTGGTCTGGGGGGGTGGGAAGGTGTTGGGGTGGGTGAGGGGTGAGGTGTGGGTGTTGGGGTTGGTCAGGGGGTGTCAGCTGTCTGACCCCTCCCCACCTCCGACTGACCCGAGCAGCGCCGGGCACTTATGCTAGTATAAAATAAAATGTCACCTTCCCCTTTTACGCATACTTATACACTGTAGTTTGTTTTTAGTGTTTTGCTTGTAAGCTGGTGTCTCTTACCAACAGAAGTTGGTCCAATAAGAGATATTACCTTATCCACCTTGTCTCTCTCATATCCTGGGACTAAGATTTCTACAAGAACTCCACATATAAAAAATCCCACACACCTTTACCCTTACATCTACAGCAGGGGTCTCAAACTCAAATGACCACGAGGGCCGCATGAGGACTAGTGCACTGGCTCGAGGGCCGCACCACTGACACACACACACACCCTCGCTGCCCCGGCTGTGCCCCCACTCCACCCCTTCCAAGAGGTCCCACCCCTGCCCCACCTCCTCCTCTGAGCACGCCATTCCCTCCTGGAAAGCACTAGGCACCACCAACAGCTGTTTGGCAAACAAAGCAAGAGCAATCTAGGAAGTCCAGAGCTAGAAACACACGCGACCCAGCCAGGCAGCAGAGAAGCCTCCACTTCTGGCCCCTCCGTCCTGCATACTGCTATGGGGGGGCCGGGGGGGGGGGGGCGCCAGGAAGCTTGGCGGGCCGCAGGGAAGGGGTTTGCGGGCCGCATGTGGCCCCCGGGCCGCATGTTTGAGACCCCTGATCTACAGGCTTTAAATGTTGCTCTTGATGCTTTAATGCCCACTCTTGACTTGATAGAATTTAGGTGTGAGCCTTCCATCATAGAAGTATGCAAAATCAGCCCTGGTCTACAATGCAAAATCTTGTAAGCATGTATTTAATAATTGGAGCAAAGTTACTTAATGCTTATTTGAAAGACTGGGACTAGCCTGCATGACTGTGTATGTGTGTGTGGCGGGAGTGTGGTTTACTTACAATATTTATGTAAGATCAGTCATAGCATAATTGCAGAACAGCATGCCCAGGCTCTTTAGACACTTTAATCTTTTTGATAATTGGCACATATGATCTTTGACTATTCCATTTAAAAACCATTTACAATGGTTTCCTGGCTTGCTGTAAACTAGATCCAATTACTGGCAATACTAATTAATTTCCTTTGAAGCTGAGTTTGCAGCCCAAAATACTGGGTATGGAAAACCTAGTGATTTTTTTAAAATACATTCTTTCTTTCTTGGAAGCCCCAAAGGTAAAGTGGTGTGTTTTTTTTCTTGTTCATTGCTTAATTAAAAAAATAAATCTGAGTTACTTGAAAACAAAGTATATTTAATGTCCTGTGTCAGATTCTGGGGGGAAAGTTGAGGCATGGGAAATCCACATCCATACCAGAAGTGCAAAGAGCAAATGTTTGTAAGTAAAACAATTTTTGTTTATGTCCTTATTGTTCTCTAAAGGTATATTATACAGTGAATCTAGTGAGAAGGTTTGAGAACCTGGTTTGCTGATATGAATGTAATATTGCTACCACATGCTATATATCATACTATCTGCAGTCTTGTGTATTCATGTAATAATTGAAATACATTTTACATATGTAATGTCTGCAGGGATCCTATGGGAAGCTCTTCAATATGTAAGCTTAGAGAACTGCAATAACAGTCTCCAAAGGCTTTCAAGGTTATTGGGTTTTAAATGTTAAGTAGATTTTATGACTCCTTCTTTCCGGTGAGCTATTGAGAACATTTTTGCTGAATGAGAACATTTCATACACAAAGTCAATTTGTGACTTGTTAAAGTGTTACAGCATGAAATTCAAACTAATTGTGTTATGTATGTCTGAACTTAGAAAAGTTAGATAAGAGTATCCTTGGCCTTGTGGCTGGAGTGTCACTAGATCACTGGCTGAATTCTGTGAAATACACAATGAAAAACAAAATCTCTATAGAGATGGCTTATAATTAAGGCTGCGGGTCTTTCATGGAGGTCACGGATTCCATGATTTACCGGGACCTCTGTGACTTCTGCAGTGGCTGGTGTGACTGACTGGCTAGCTCCAGGCAGCTGGTGCCAGGTGCTGCCCCAGAGCAACAGTCCAGGAGCAGCAGCAGCGAGGTCTGAGGTGGCCCCTCCCAGTTGGGCAGAGCAGCAGCGGTGGCACGCCGGAATGCTCCCCGCTCCCTCCTTCCCTGAGCAGCAGCAGCAGCAGGAGGACAGGATGTCCCCCGCCCCAGAGCACCTAAGATTTAGTCAGGGGTATTTATATAGTAGAATTCATAGACAGGTCATGCATGGGCCATCTCTTTTTGTTTATTGCCTGTGACCTGTCCATGACTTACTAAAAATACCATGATTAAATCGTAGCCTTACTTATAATACTTTGTTTAAAATAAATGTGTGATATCTGGATTGAGTTCAGTGTACCTTAAAAGAATCAAATAATTGTGTATTAATATTGTAGAAATAGACTAAACATCTACCTGTGGGGTTTATATTAAATAAATAATACATAGCATAGTGGGTGGTGGTTACGCAGTATCCATTTAGCTGTAAATGTCTAAGACATTTTTAAGGAATGACAGTTTACGAGAATTAAATTGATTTCTTAGTAATCAAGGGAACAAGGTATATTCCTGAAACTACAGATCCATAATTTTCTGATGAATTACTGTTGTGTTAGTATTTCTTGTCTTAAAATCTTAGATGCCATGTAGAATTTCAGCTCTTGACACCTGCTTACAGTATGTCAGTTTTTTTAACTCCAGTAAATTAATCAAACTAGACAACCCTTCTGTTCGGATGATTATGGATTGTGTAACTAGGCATGGATAACGCACAGTACACTATTGTCATCAACCACTGTGAACTTTCCCCCATAGCATTGCAAAGTGACTGATGCTCACTTTGTTGGGGGGGGGGGGGGGGCAGAGGGAGCAAAGGAGGGCTGGCCAAGGAATGAGATTTACTATTCTGGGTGGACTGACTTAAATCACTGATCTTACTTGTGAACTTTGATATAAATGATTATTAATATGTACTCTTTTCTCAAGTTAATCAAAACATGCTTTTCATTTAAATTGGTTTATTAAATAAAGGAAATATTATTTATAATCACTGTGTCCTTTACAATTTTAGCACTAATCACTCTCATCCTCTCTGAACTAGTTCTCTTCTGTACATGGGAAGTGAATAACAAGTTTTCTTGCTTTTTTCAACTGCTAATCAGTTTCTCAACTTTGAATGAACTAATCACTGAACTGAAGTAGTTGAATAAATGGAAATTAAGAAAATATTCTCTCTGCATCTAGATAGGAGGCTTCTGTGATCAAAAGCTATTTTTGCACTTCGGCAAATTCTGATTTCAGATGCGCAGCCAGTGACTTCCACCAGGTTAGTGGTTTGACTTAAAAACGGCAGTAGAAAACATGTATTACTTGAATATCACTTTTTAATTCAGATTATTTTAATAGATTATACTAAATTTACGCTTTAAATTGTTTATTTTTAAAAGAAAAAGTTTTTAAATTAAATACAAGAATTGATTATTTTTAATTGATTTTTATCCACTCTGTTAATTTAAAAGAATAGACAGAATGAAAGAAAAAAACCCAGAAATTTATCATCTATAAATTTTAAAATAGAATGTCTTAAGTGATTTGGAGTATATTCTTTCTTACTATCCCTTTGTACAGCACCTGCACAGTAAGGCCCTCACTGTAATACAAAGAATAAACATTAATTGTGCTAGTTTTGCCTGTGAGCAAGTTATATAGAAATACATACCATGATTCCAGAAATGTGAGCTTAGCGTTCATCAGAACTAAGTCCCCAGTATTGCAAACACTAGGCAATTGCTTAACTTTACTACAATGAGTAGCCTCATTGATTCCAATATCAGAGGCTAAAAAAGTGGGTTTTATAATTGTCAAACACAATTTTTCACTTCAAGTAATTTATTGATGGGTTCTTTTGGCTGCCATACAATGAATAAAGAAGTCCAGAAAAGTTGGATTCTGTTTTGTTCTTTAAATATTCAGAATGTCAGATCTTATCTTCTTGTGGGGTTACTTCAGTGAGCTATAGCTCACGAAAACTTATGCTGAAATAAACTAGTTAGTCTCTAAGGTGCTATAAGTATTCCTCACTTTCTTTACGGATACAGACTAACACGGCTGCTATTCTTGAACCTGTCAAGATGTGGACTGTAAACTTCCTGAATCCTTATTTGAATTAAACAAAAACCAGTGCTTAAAACACTGTGAATAATAATCACACCCCCTCTGTTATCAGGTTTAATTTCTGGAATCTGTCATAAACCTGCTAATTCTGTAGTTGGCCATAGAGTCTTCAAAGATGAGCAACACCTTAATTTCTAATATGAAAATTTTTTATTGCAGGTGGGAGGAGGGGAAAGGAAAGAGAAACAAACCATATTGCAGCCTGTAGCAGGGCGGCGACTCACCCCTGCGGCGCCTCCTGCTGGTCATCTGGGAATTAGCTCTTCCAGCATCCAGAGCACCCTCTGTGGTCTGAGGTCCCACTTGCTTCTCTGCCTCTGTAGCCCTGGGCTGCCTCCTGCAACCCTAGTACCCTTTGTTGGGCCTTCCCCTAGGCCCTGCAGCCTGCTGGGAGCTTCCCCAGCTCCTCTAGCCCTGCCCCAGCCCTACACCACTCTAGGTACCTTGTCAAGCTCCCAGCAGCCAGGCCTGTCTACCTCTACAGACAGAAGAGACGCTCTCTCTTGTGCTCCAAACTGAGCCCTTTTTAATCAGGGCCAGCTGGGCCCTAACTGACCCAGCCACAGCTGTGGCTGCTAAGCCCAATCTGGCTGGAGCTTGCTTGCTCACAGCCACAACCCTTTCCTGGGCTGTTTTCAGCCTGTTTCCCCAGGAGTGGAGCAGCCTCCCCACTACACAGCCCATGGTTATGTCATAAAGCCAGTGCTTGGAAGAAGTAGTGAGCATGTTGAGATTTGTATTTGATTTGGTAATTTTTAATACTTGATGGGGTTTTTGGAATCTATGTATGGGTGTCCTCATTGTTCTAAACTTAAACTTTTTTTGAATTGCCAAAAGAAAAATACTTAGAAAAACAAGCCTATTCATAGGCTCTCAGCTCACCCCAGAAGTTTGAGATGGAAGCACTAATAAGACTAATTTGTCTATATGGGATTTAATCTCAGACCCTTACATCGGTGATTTGCTTTAGACCTGACTCACTGCCGGTATAGCAGCCTTCTTCTGGCCCACGCAAGCCTCAGTAGTATTGGTGGAAGAAGCAGTCTGCAGCAGCAAAAGCTGGACTTCATTTCACATCTCCACTACAAGTTGCACATTGGGTTTGCTTTTCTGTTCTAATGCTTCCTTAAGAGGAGGATTCTCTTTTAAGTGGAAGTCTTTGGGTGAAATCCAAGGTTGTGGGTTCATTTTTTGTTTTTCTAAAGGAGTAATTCCAAGTTTGCTATCTCTTTGGCTTGGGACTTCCTTCCTGTCATTATTAGTAGTTCTCACAGCTTAATACACTACTTCCTCAGTACTGGGTTAGCAGATGATTTATGAGTCAGAAAGACTTCTTACCTGCTAGTTTCCGTTCTCTGATAACTCCTCCTCCAGGCTGGACTGATCTGTCAAATTATCATCATAGATGCGCCTTTTTCCACTGGAGATTAGTCTGGGAGTTATGCTATATAGTAGATACGCTTAACTTCTTTATTTACTGCGTCATTACTCAGTAGCTAATGTTAGTCTTGTTCAGAGGTTTGGAAATAGTCATTCTGTGGGAATAGAAGTGTGACAATTCCAGATGACAGCTGATAGTTGGGGACACTGGGGGAGACTCAAGCTATAGATTGAAAGATAAGTTAATGAAGGAAAATATGGATAGAAAAATTATATCTTGATAATTTATTATTTTATTTCTATAAGATAAATATTGTGCATCTCATTGTGAGACACTACTGTCTATGTCACAATAGAAAATCAAATTCTCCAATAATCTTATGTTTACTTATGGAAGCATCACTGATCAGTTTTTCACTTTGCATTTCAGAAGGCTTATTTTAACAAAGGTGCTGCTTTGTGATATTCAAGTGTTCTCCTTTTTAGCAGTTTAATTACATGCTTTATTGGAAAAACTTCACTCCATAGTATTAAAGGTTCTAGGTTCTTTAGTGTATGATTCCAATTTCAGATCATTGTCCTTTATATTAGATAAGTAACTGGAATTGCAACGGTAACTGCCAGTGGACCTGCAACATGCTGCTGTTTCCCATCAGAAAACTAAATAGGCTGTTCTGTTTTGGCAAGAAGAGCAAAGGCCATGAAGTACAAAATAGTTTGATAAATACAGTAAAACCTCCATTTAACGGACTAATTCAGGCGAGGGGGTGTCCGTTAAATCAAAAAGTCCGTTATTTAATAATAATTAAAAAATGAGCTGTTGGAGCAGCAGCCCGCCCGCCACAGGGTCGGGGCGGCAGCTCCGCAGCCCGCCCGCTGCCGGGACCCGGGCACCAGCTGCCGGGAGCCGTCAGCCAGCCCGCCCGGGCACCGGCTGCTGGGAGCCAGGCGGCAGCCGGCAGCCAGCCTGCCAGAAATGGATCAGGAATGCATCAGACTTGCTCAGAAATTTTGTCCGTTGCATCCGAAGTCCGTTAAATCGAGGTCCGTTAAATCGAGGGTTTACTGTAGTGTAAGAAATAGTGTTGTAAGAAAAATGGAGAGTCTTTCATTAGGTAAGGTTTTTATATTCGACCAGCCTTTTTTGATCTAGGCTAATTTAAGTGGGCACACGAGGTCAGACCAATGGTCCATCTACCCCAATATCCTGTATTCTGACAGTGGCCAGTGCCACACGCTTCAGAGGGAATGAACAGAACAGGGCAATTATTGAGTGATTTATCCACTTTCATCCACTCCCAGATTCTGGCATTAGAGGTTTAGGGACACTAAAGCACGGGGTTACTTCCCTGCCTGTCTTGGCTAATAGCCATTGATGGACCTATTCTCTATCACCTTATATATTTTTAACTTGTACTTTTTGCCTTCCCAATATCCCATGACAATGAGTTCTACAGATTGACTCAGAGTTCCGCGATGAACTATTTCCTAATGTTTGTTTTTAAACCTTTGTCTATTAATTTCATTGGGTGATCCTGGTTCTTGTATTATGTGAAGGGGTAAATTTCCTAGTCACTTTCTCCATGCAATTTTATAGACCTTGATCATTTCCCACATTAGTCATCTCTTTTCTAAGATTAACATCCCCAGTTTTTATTCTCTCCTTATATGTAAGATGTCCCATATTCATAACACTTTGTTGCCCTTCTCTGTATCTTTTCCAGTTCTAATGTATTGTTTTTGGGATGAGGTGACCAGAACTGCAAATAGTATTCAAGTTGTGGCCATACTGTTGATTTATATAGCGGTATTATTATATGTTCTGTCTTGACTATTATCTTTTCCTTTCAAAATTTACAAAATGTAAATGGGTACAAAATATCTCAGAAAGACAGAACAGGTCATGCTGGTGGGGGAGTGGCATTGTATATAGAATCAAATGAAGTAAAAATCGTAAATGAATCAAACCGTACCATAGAATCTGTGAATAGAAATTCCATGCTCTCATGATAAGAATATAGCGGTAGGGATATATTACCAACCACCTGACCCAGAATGGTGATAGTGACTGTGAAATGAGAGGCTATTACAATAAAAATCTCAGTAATAATAGTAATGGGGGATTTCATTTATCCCCGTATTGACTGGGTACATGTCACCTCAGGACAGGATGCAGAGATAAACTTTTTTGACACCTTAAAATACTGCTTCTTGGTCCTGGAACCCAGAGGAGAGGCAATTCTTGATTTAGTCCTAAGTGAGCAAAGGAGCTGATCCAAGAGGTGACTATAGCTGGACTGCTTGGTAATAGTGACCATAATTTAACTAAATTTAATATCCCTGTGGCAGGAAAAACACCACAGCAGCACAACACTGTAGCATGTAATTTCAGAAAGGGGAACTACACAAAAACGAGGAGATTAGTTAAACAGAAATTAAACGGTACAGTGCCAAAAGTGAAATCTTTGCAAGCTGCTTGGAAACTTTTGAAAGACACCATAATAGAGGCTCAACTTAAATGTATCCCCCATATTAAAAAAAGATAGTAAGAGAACCAAAAAAGAGCCGCCATGGCTAAACAACAAAGTAAAAGAAGCCCTGAGGCAAAAAGGCATCATTTTAAAAATGGAAGTTAAATCCTAGTATGAGGAAAATGGAAAGGAGCATAAACACTGGCAAATGAAGTGTAAAAATGCAATTAGGAAGGCCAAAAAAGAGTGGGATTGGGTCAGGGCTGTGAGGGGTCAAGGAGCTGGGAATGAACAACAGGGAATGGATCACTTGGTGATTACCTGTTCTGTTCATTCCCTTTGGGGCATCTGGCACTGGCCACAGTTGGAAGATAGGATACTGGGCTAGATGGGCCTTTGGTCTGACCCAGTAGGGCCATTCTTATGTTACGCTATGTTCTTTCCTAATGGTTCCTAACATTCTGTTGGCTTTCCTGTCTGCTGCTGCATATAGAACAGATATTTTCAGAGAACTATCCACAATGACTCCAAGATCTTTTCTGAAAAGTAACAGCTAATTTAGATTCCATACTTTTGTATGGATAGCTGTGAACTACTTTGCACTTATCAATATTAAATTTCATCTGCATTTTATTGTCTAATCATCTAGTTTAGTGAGATCCATTTGTAACTCTTTGCACTCAGCTTTGGACTTAACTATCTTAAGTAATATAAGACCTTTCCTCTTATCCCATGACTGTTCACTTTGCTCAAGAGCCTTTGGTGTGGACCTTGTCAAAGGCTTTCTGAAAGTCCAGTTGACTTAGTGTACTTGGATTACCCTGTTGACAACCTTCAAATAATTTTGATAGATTGCTGAATCATGATTAACCTTTACAAAATCCATGTTCAGTTTTCTCCAACATACCGTGTTCATCTGTGTGTCTGATAATTCTCTTTTTTACTATAGTTTCAACCAGTTTGCTTGGTACTGAAGTTAAGCTTACTGACCTGTAATTGCCTGGATGGCTCAGGTGTAGGAATCTCTTTCACACTCTATTTATTCAGTGAAGACTGATGCCAAGAATTCAGTTTGTTTCTCTGCTGTAGCCTTGTCTTCCTTATGTGCTCTTTTAACACCTTGATCATCCAGTGGCAGGTTCTGCGTTGCAGGCGCTACATAGCACATATTAAACTGGGCACTTGGATAGTGTAGTGATAGCGGCTGTGTTAGAACCTACCAAAATAGAAATGCAAGATTTATTTCTCTTCCCTCTCCTATAACCCTGTACACACACTATTGAGTGTATGCATTGATGTTGGGCATTAAGGCTTACATTTAGAAAAGCACAACAGACAATATTGTTGTGAATAATTTTCTGTTATGAAAACTTTGCTCTGATGGCCATTGTATTGAGTTCTTATATTACTAGAAGTATATTTCTGAGATTTCAGACCATATGTTGGCATGTCTGGGAGTGTTTGATATATGTAATGAATTATTATGAGATATTCATAAAATGCTGTTGCAGATTGACAGTGGGAAAACCTATGTCTAGTATAATGTAATTACATTATATTTTCAAACAAATCTGCCAAAAAAATTTGCAGTGTTCATGGGTTATACTTCTTTATAGCATAGAAACAAAGTGCTGAAAATATGCAATGGATATTCAAATATGCTGAAGTAATCCTGGACTTGTGTCCTTGGTCAGTGTACTTGTTCAATTAATATGTTGCACAATTCAAAAATTCAAGGAAGTGTGAATGTGAGTTCAGTGAATTCCAGGGCAGCAAGAAGCTTGCATAACTTTTTCAGATTCCCAAAGATAAAATAGTAGAGTCCTTCACCTTAAGATGATATTGTTGACTTGCTGTTTACAGTAGGTGTCCAAATGTTTTGCTCCAACAGCTTAAAATTTCATGAACTAATGCTAGTGACTTCTTGTTCAACTATCATAATAGCTTCCAACATGTGGTATTTTGAGCTTTAAGGCATGAAAATAACTCATTTAATTAATAAAGTACTTTCAGTTTTCATTCTAGATGCGTAGGCGTTGCCCATCTGCAGTTCTAGAAATGATACGCCCTATGGGAGAGGAATCTGTGCTCTTTTGTCTTTTGATTTTGGTCTCGTGATAGCATGAAGATTGGTTCACCTCTCTGGGACAGTCTGCATGAAATTCCCAAACAGTCTATACTAGATTGTTTGTTTGTTTTTTCTTGGTGCAGCTCTCGCAAGTGTAGCAATGATGGATGTGCTTGTATTTTAGCCACTTGCATGGAAAAAGTCTAGATAACCACAGGCTGAGATTTTCGGTTCAAGAGGAAGATTCATCTCCCATTGAAAGTCCTCTTTGTGCTTTGTAAAATCTTGCCCTCAAAGGTTAAAATGCTAGTAGTCAGTTTACATTAATGGTCCGACTGGAGATAGCAACATTGGAACATCTTATGAGAAAGGAGTCTCAGATTAACATTCAAGTCATGGGTCTGTTTTAACTTAATACAAAATTTATTAAGAACAAAGTAGTGATCCAGTTAAAATAACATAAACATTATGCAAAATGGATTTGGCCTGAAATTCTGCAAAAGCTCCTGGGTAGGTTCATCATAGGTGTAGATACAACGAATAAAAATAAATCGTGCATTTCTTGGGTGCCTCTTCTTACCCTTTCATCTGGCCTGCCAGGTACAGATTTTGATTTCACTTGTCTTTCACTTGTCTACTTTTTTTCTGGGTCTGACTCCTACAGCACTGTTGTACCTTTCAGATTTCTTCTAAGGGCATGTCTATACTGGCAGAGTTACAGCACTGCTCAGAGAGTGCTGAAGGGAAACTTGTTGTGTGTTCCCACTGTCAGCTGCCTGCGCAATAGCGTGTTCACACTTGCAGCTGTATTCGGAGTGGTGCGCTCTGGGCAGCTACCCCAGCAGAATGGTGGTAGGCATTCCACAGCTCCTTCGCTTTGACCCTGCACTGCAGTGAGACCCGGTCCTGGCCCCTTTCTGTCCTGCATCGTGAAATCTGTCCATAGGTATCATAATTCCTACGGCTGGAGTGCAGCTGGGACTGGACAGCCCCTGCACTCCCCAAATCCTGATCAGGTCCAGCAGTTTGGCATTTCTCCAAGCGGGGGATTGCCTGGTACGTTGAGGAGCCATGGCCACTGAAAAGATGCGCTGAGACCGCTGTGCATGTCACTGAGCAAACAGGAAGGGGACTTTCAAAATTCCAAAGGAATTTACGGGGTGGGGATAATGGTTGGTCACTTGAGGGCAGGGCAGTAGAGTTCAAACCGATGACCAGAGAGGTGAGAACAGGAACACCTCCCAGAGGCCAATCTCACAGGATCTATGTGGGCACCGTGGCACTGTAGCCTCAGTGCAGAAAGCTGTATGCCTCTCGTTGGGGTGCTTTCGTATAGCACTAGAACTGTGCAGTTTCTGCGCACTAAGTGGCTTGGCAGTGTGTACACTTGGGAATTACAGCGCAGAAAGCTGCTTTACTCCACAGAAACTTGCCAGATGGGAACTAAGTTTCCTGTCCTGTTGCACATGCATAGATTAGGCGAATCTTATGCCATCACTTCATTGTTTTCATCCCAAATGCCTTCAGAACTATATTCAGCATTGGGGGGGTGGAGGGAGTGAGTGGGTGGGTGGATGGATGAATGAATGGATGAATAAATAGCTCAGTGTTTTGCGAATTGGCCTGCTAATCACAGGGTTGTGAGTTCAATCCTTGAGGGAACCATTTAGGAATATGGGGCAAAAATGGGATTGGTCGTGCTTTGAGTAGGGGGTTGGACTAGATGATCTCCCGAGGTCCCTTCCAACTCTGAGATTCTATGATTAAGCTTTTTTGGTTCCTGTTTTTCCTACATACAGGAATTATTTCTGAAGGAAAATAGACACAGTAGAAGTTTCTTAGTCCATGTTTGTTTTGCTCTATTGACCAGAATGTATTAAATGCTTTCCCCTGCTGTGTGAAAGGGTTGCACCTTAAGTACAGATGGATGGGCAGAGAACATGGAAGGGAAAACAAGGGGATTTTCTATACAAATCAAGATCCCAAGCCTCTGCTCTCCATCCTCATCCTCAAAGGAAACCAGCACAACATCTTTAAAAGAGGAGCCTATTCATAACTCTGCTAGACACTAAAAATCCTGGACACAATAGAGACAATCTGTAACCCGCTAACTCTCCTTTTTCCTATGACTGCAGAGGTATTAATTGCACAGTTCATTTTGAACGTTTCTTACAACTTGTTAACTTCTTATGCTTAACTATCTATTCCACCTTGTATTTAACTACGACACTCTTAATTACCTTTCCGAGATAGTCAGACTTGACCTGAAGAAGAGCTCTGTGGAGCTCAAAAGTCTCTCATCAACAGAAGTTGATCCAATAAAACAGATTACCTACTTCTCGTATACTTGCACCAACACAGCTACAACAATACTGCAAACAACATAGTTCTTAAGAGCAATTCTTTTCTATCTCCCAAATTAATTAGGTAACAATTTAGTTTGAATTGATCCAAATACACAGGAAATGCATGAAGGAAAGAGAATTTGGAAATAGGGGAGAATGTAATCTGAAAAACTGGTGCCCAAACTTTTCTCGTCGTGCCCCTTACCAGTAATGGAATCTGCCTGTGTCTCCAATCGCCTCCACCCACCCCACACCTAATCCATTGCTGCACAGTTGGCTCAACAGAGGAGCTTGGGCTGAAGGTGGAGCTGGGGATGGGGGGAGGAGTTGGGGCTAGAGGTGGAGCTGGCCTGGGGGCAGAGAGGGAATTAGGGCAGAGCTGAGCAGGGGCTAGAGATGAGGCAGCTTGGGCTGGAGCTGGGCTGGGTGGTACTCCCTCCCTACCACCATGGAGGGCTGGCACAGGCCCTGCTGCACACACCCCAAACGTTCCTCCACTCCCCCTCTGGGGGGGCATGCCACACAGTGTGGGGACCACTGGTCTAAAATATCAAACACTTAATTACTGAAAAAACACATGGAGCTTCCACTTTGATCATTAGAGATTAGAGTTCTGTTCCTTGCTCTCACAAACTTAGTGATTTAGGATAAGTCACCCTCAGGGCTTTAGTTTTCCTGTGTGTATAATGGTTCAAATGTTGACTTACTTAAGCCAACCATGAACACTTGTGAAATTGCCATAGAATTCTTGTCCTGGCAGAATGTGCGTTTGAAATAAAAGGCAGCATCCCCACTGCAGAATGGTTTGACAGGCAAGACTAGGTTGTCATTCATTTGAAATGTGTCCCTCAGTAAATAGTATTCATGACAAATCACTTGCAAAATGGTTTTATGGAAGTCTCAGTTCTTCACATGAGTTAATTCTGCTCCATTCTCAGATCACTGGTCACAGGAGCAATTGGGCTACTGCAGCATATGTGCTGCAGTTCCAACCACTGAAAGAATGTATACTGCAACTCTGCAGCTGGAGGAAACTGCTGTGGAACCTCTCTCATCTCTTCCAAGCTCCTTGTGCTTGGCATGTCGTATAAGAAGCGTTTACCGCAAAGTGTTCAAAGAGCGGCCTGAACACTCTCTACTTGCTTTAGTACAATACAGTAAACCCTCGATTTAACGGACTTCGGATTTAACGGACAAAATTTCCGGTTCGTATGTCATATGTGAAAATTAACACCCTGTTAATTTTAAAATGCTTTTAACCAAGATTTGCTTATAATTAAATTAACAGGTTATTTTTTGTTATTAATTCACTGTTACAGTAGACTCCTGATTATCTGGGCACGGGTTAACTGGGCTGCGGATTAACCGGGATGTCTAAACGGGTCGGTAGGGGAAGCCCCAAAGCGGCGGCGGGCTCAGCCTTAGCCTGCTGCTGCTTTGGGGCTTCTCTCACTGGCCCCTTATGAGCTGGGGTCTCAGCCTGCTTCCAGCCTGGGTGTAAGAAAAAAGGCTGGCAACAGCCTGAGACCCTGTCTGGCAGGAGCCTGGGGGGAATGCCCAGAGTGGCAGCAGGCTGAGTGCTGAGCCTGCCGCCGCTTTGGGCTTTCTCCCCAGGCTCCTGCAACCTGCCCCACTCAGCTCCCACTGACAGCCTGGGTGTAGGGAACCCAGGCTGGCAGCAGGCTGAGACCCCGGCTGACAGGAGCCTGGAGGGAAAACCCCAAAGTGGCGGCAGGCTTCCTACACCCAGGCTAGCAGGGGAGCTGACTGGGGCAGGTGGTGGGACCACCACCATCCCCCCCCCCCCCCAGTAGATGCGTGATTATCTGGGATTTTATTAACCGGGATTAAGGTTTTCCCGATCATCCTGGATAATCGAGAGTCTACTGTATAGAAAACTTTTCTGTGAAATTAAACTTTTCATACATACTTAATTTTAATTACACAAACATGTCTACATAAGTAAAAACAGGTAAACTAACTAATTTGTCAATTTTTTAACATACGCATTCGGAAAAGCTACTTTATTATATAATGGACTTTCGGCTTTAACGGACACCCTCTCACCTGAATTAGTCCGTTATATTGAGGTTTTACTGTATTTGAGTAAACTGTCCTGTACTTTTTCCTCTCTTTTCAAGGAAATCCTTTTCCATCTTTGCAGATTACTAAGGCACATGTGCATGCATAAGTTATAATAATAATTGTTTCAGTCTATGATTCTGTCTGTCTTCAGAAAAAATTTAACATCCAGTTCCTGCATTGATTCCATGGAACTTGGTGGAAGCCAAATTCCCCAAGGGGATTCATTATTGTTCACAATAATGTGAACTATGGAGTACTGCCATAATACAAAGCACAGAAGGAAAGCCTACAGTTTAGATGACTAAAGGGAGATTTGTGCCTTAAGTTTGGGAATTTCTTTGGAAAAGAATGTGATCCATTAAAGAAAAGCCAAGAAAAACACTGGCATAATCATTCATTGTACTTTCATTCTGTATCACATCAGTTAGTTTGAAAGCCAAGGACAGAATGTTGTAAGGTCAGCAGAGCCTATTCTTAAAGGAAGCAAGTTAATTGTCTGTTTCTAGTACTATTATCTTTACTGTCAGCAGTATTGGCAATGTATTTTTGTTTCCCTGAAATGTGTACTTCTGGTATGAATTTGTAATTAGGGGGAACTTTTGGAAGCTTTTTGTCCGTGCCATCTGCAATACTAGGATATGTAGTATAATAGTATATCTTTTCTCAGAAGCTAGGGGTGTTCTCTTCCTTTGGCTGCTAATTAATGCCTTTATTTTCAGAAACATGCAACTCCACTTAAATAAAAAAGAGAACATTTGTTTCATTACCTCCTGCCTGTCATCAGGCCTCAGATCTATCTTTATTGGCATCAAGGGCCTGACCCTACAAAGTGCCTGCGATTCCCTTTGACTCAATTGGGAGTTATGGTTGCTCATTACTGCTCCGGATCAAACATTATATGATTCTCCTGTTCTTTTTAGAGTATTTGTGGCACCTTAGAGACTAACAAATTTATTTCAGCATAAGTTTTCGTAGGCTATAGCCCACTTCATCGGATGCATAGAATGGAACACACAGTAGTAAGAGGTATGTGCACACACAGAAAACATGAACAGGTGGAAGTTGCCATACTAATTCTAAGAGGCTATTTAATTTAGATGAGCTATTATCAGCAGGAGAAAAAAAGTCTTTTGTAGTGATAATCAAGATGGCCTATATCTAGATATATAAAAGTCAAATGGTGTATGCGTGCGTGCGTGTATGTATGTATGGGTGTATGCTTACTCCTTCCACACCGTTTGAGCTAGAGACTTGAAATTTGGTACAGTTAGAGGTCTTGGGGTCCTAATGACCGTAAGAGTCTAAAATTTTTCAAATCTCACCTCTGACGCCCCCCAGGGGTGAAATTCTTTAAAGGCCAATCACATCAGCTGGGCAGCTGCTGTTCTCTGTGACATAGTTATGATGTCATAATACCCCCTCCAACAGACACCGCACTCGCTCAGCTCTCTGCCCCTCCCCCCTCCAACGGAACCCCGGAATCCCTCAGCTCTGTGCCCCCTTACCACCTCCGACGGACCCCGGAATCCCTCAGCTCTCTGCCCCTTCCCCACCTGCGACGGAGGGTAAGTGAGGTGGGGGTGTCGGGTTTGGTCGGGGGGGTGAGGTGGGGGTGTCGGGTTTGGTCGGGGGGGGGGTGAGGTGGGGGTGTCGGGTTTGGTCGGGGGGGGTGAGGTGGGGGTGTCGGGTTTGGTCGGGGGGGGTAAGTGAGCCGGGGGGTGTCGGGGTTGGTCTGGGGGTGGGTGGGAAGGTGTCGGGGTGGGTGAGGTGTGAGGTGTGGGGGTTGGGGTTGGTCAGGGGGTGTTGGGTTTGGTGGGGGGGGTAAGATGGGGGTGTTGGGTTTGGTTGGGGGGGAAGTGAGGTGGGTGTGTCAGGTTTGGTCTATGGGGGTGAGGTGTGGGTGTTGGTCAGGGGGTGTTGGGGTTGGTAGGGGGGAGACATGGGGGTGTTGGGGTTGGGTGGGGGGGTGAAAATGTGAGTTGGGGTTGGTCGAAGGATAAGTGAGGTGGGGGTGTCGGGGTTGGTCGAAGGGTAAGTGAGGTGGGGGTGTCAGGTTTGCTCTCTGCCCCTTCCCCACTCCAACGGACCCCGCACTCGCTCAGCTGTCTGCCCCCTCCCCACCTCCGACTGACCCGAGCAACGCCGGGTATTTTCGCTAGTCATATATATGAGAATCTCTATTATCTTTTAGATTTTTCACTACCACCCTATCTAATCATTTTCCCTAGCAATCTTTTCCACCTTCAGTTGGCTGTCTTGGTGGTGATACCTAAACCTTAGGGGGGAAAAAAATCTCCAATAACTTTTACAGGTTTCATAAGTCACTGTAGAACAGATTTCCCATACAGCGTTTGATACTTATCCTTTACCAGTTTCATGGCCTCCCGACATCTTCCTGTAATCAGAAAAAAACTTTTCCCAAGGTTTCTGTGTATATTTTCACTGTTCCTCATTATCTGCTTATGGCAGACACAATTTTAGTTACTTCAGATAACTAAAGATTTTTAAAATGTAAGCTTTGTAACCTAACTGAGAGATTTCAAGGCCAGAAAGGACCATTATGATTATCTAGCCTGACCTCCAGCAGAACATATGCCGGAGGGTTGCAACTCGTATAGTTTCCTTTGTTTTCCAAGTGTTTTCCAAACACTTATTCTGAAGTAAATTGTTATAGCGAGAGATTTGGAACTCTACATTTGATCTTTTTTCCCCTCCTTAGTAGAGCATCATTGAACTGCTACATTTGAACAAAACTCGAGTTTTATGCCTCAATTATCTAAGCAAATAAATGTTTTTGTTTCAGAAAGCGAATCATTAGGTATATTTGCTAACTCATTGGGACATATAGGAATTAGTTAATGAGGTCAAACATTAAAACATAGCAGAAAGGAAGAAGGAATAGATATCAAACAAAATATTTTATGTGAAAGTTACTTTTGTGTGTGTGTGTGTGTGTGTGTGTGTGTGTCATATTGACAAGTAATCAGTGCATGTGGTTAAAGGTCTTGTGACAAGCTGAGAAAATGAAATTCAAAAACCTCATAGCAGGATACAGTCACAAAGTGTAATACAATTTTTTTGTAAATGTGAAAACTAGATGTACTGTATTCACTCCTTTCTCTCTCTCTGACATATTACCTAGAACTTCCTCCGGATGACTGTGTTGGATGCATCAAAATCATTTGTACTAGTTAGTCCTCTCTAGTCAACTGTTTATTAAACTATTAATGCTCTTTTGAGGATGTCCATGTTTAGTATGGACCAGCTCCTATTGACTTAGGTGGTTCAGGATCAGATCCTAATGTAGGGGTAATAACGTCACCCATGCTGCTTATCAGAATTGGTCTACTTTTTCTATCACTTATGGTATGCAGCATGTAACGGAACCTTCTACATGTAAAATCTCTGAATGCACTTTAGGATATCTTCATTAATGTAGCTTTTGAGAGGGATACACTGAGAATCTGTCTATGTAGGTGGAATAAAAGCCATTAATATAGCAGCTCTTACTCTTTTCACATCACAGCTTAGATGCTTGTATACTCTAAGAATGGCTGCTACATTTCTATTCTAGAAATGGCTTCATTTTAGATAGTGCAGGAATATGCCTTTGGGCATACACACTCATACTGTTGTTTAAGAGTCTTTTTTCTTGTTTGTTTGGGTTTTTAATTCAAAGTAGAAGATCTGTTTCTGAAAGCCCTTGAAAATGAATCTACTCTATGCCAGTAAAAATCACTTATACTTAAAGCCAGTATCACTACTGACACATTCAGAGAAGCCTCCAGCAAAATTTTGTTTTAATTTAACAAACTGATAAGATACTGAGTTCTAGTGAATGTATATCCTATAACAGATAAGCTAAAGCTTGCATTGTCCTATTGAGATTTAAGAATACAGTTGTGGTATGGTTCATTTAAAACAACTGTATTTCACTCTGATAATGAAGGACCTTTTAACTCTCATGTGAATTTGCTTTAGGAGACTAGAGGCACCTTTTATCACAAGACAAAAGGCCTTTCTGCTTCAAAATTACTTAATGTATTTTGTAACTTTATACCTGAAAAGAAACCTATAAAATGGGATTTTTTTCCTGACTAATGACATTTAATTACAATATGTGACTCTTCTAGTAGTACATTTTATAGTTCACTGAAGAATAGGCAAGAGCCAATTAGTCTACTCTTTTTCTGTAATAGATTATATTTAATAAAATATGTTTTTAATACTCTGCATATATGCGTATGTTTCTTTTGTTCATTGTTTTAGTATCTCACTCACTTAGAAATGGAAGCAAATTGTTTTGAGAAATGATTTAGGATTGTCTTGTTTTATTTGAACTTTTAGTATGCCCCTGCTAAAATGTTGTTTTGTAACTTTGCACAACAGGGCAGTTCAGTAAATGTTGTTTTGTAACTT